>JAJPUD010003938.1:84674-123363 GCA_023553655.1 Myrmecobius fasciatus
GTCTCTGCCTTAGTCTGTACCTTAGTCTTTACAACACAGCAGTGATGAATTTCTTAACCACTGACTTGAGAGAGCTGACTGGGAAGGCTGTAGCATGTTTCATAGCAATTGGTTGAGATTGCTGGCTGAATGTAGAATTAACTTTTAGAAAAAAAAACCTAATCCAATCACAGCATCTCTGGAAGACTTTGAGTTAGTTAGCTCTGAAGCTAGCCCCATAACTGAGGAACTAAAACCAATTACAAGGATGTAGCCTATGAGCACACGCACTTGTACTCTACTGCATACTCACAGGATGGTGAAGGAGACTGGCTAGCTGGTTGACAGATCAATTAGGAACAAAGATATTTCTTATCTGTTGGGGTAAAAGCAAGAAGCCCAACCAGAAGCAGTTGAGATATAGCACTTGGAAGAGGATTAGCTGAGATACAGGATCCGGCAAGGAAGAGCTGAGATACAATAGAGAGAGCTACTTGGCAACAGAGTCTCACCAGAGATTGTAGCAGCTGATGAAAACTTCTAACTGTATCATCGGAGATGTGAGTTATCCCTCTGTGTGCCCTAATCATATATGCTCTCTGCAAGAGCTTCATATTGATGCCCTGGTCACATATGTCCACATGTGTGGTAGATCCACACATAAAATTCCTATGAAGATCTATTTTCCCATTGTATATGTATTTATAGCCCAAGATTTGTGAGCCAATGTTCTCTATGTCAAATAATTTTCAGGGCAACTTGATTAAAAAGAAATCTTACTTTCTTTTTTAATTTTCCCCAGTTATATGTAAACATAATTTTGAACATTAGTTTTTAAAACTTTTGAGTTCCATGTCCTCTCCCCTCCATTCTCACCCTTTGAGAATGAAAGCCATTTGATATAGGTTATACAATGTGTAATCATGCAAAACATAAAATACCTTTCTTTTAAACCGACTGGTAAAAGTAAAACACCTGTTGAAAGGCTTATGAGCTATGATTTGGAGGGGATCATGAACCACAAAAGCCCTAGAACCTGAAATAGCTAACTAGGACCCCCAAGAGAAGGATTCCTTTGTTAACTGTACTATAGCGACTCTTAAATCTCCCATTGGTTTGTCTTGGAATCCATTGACAAAATTATCATATGGGATCTCCATTTTGAATGCCCTATGTACTGTGAGGATCCATTGGGGAAGTTATGTGTATGTGTGGCGGGGGGGGGACTATATAATTAGTCACCAAAGTTTTCCAATTTTTTTCCTTTTCTTTTTAAACAGGTCAAACCTTTTCATTAACAACTGAGTTATTGTACAGTATGTTGAGATGCTACTGAAGTATGTAGTTTACTTCTATAGTGATTGAATAGTGTCTTTAAAAAAAGAGGAAAAATAATATGGATGTCAAAACTTTAGAACAGTGGTGCACAGCTATGCACCTGGATCTATACAGAGGTCTGCTTGTTAAAGGAGTACCTCATGACCTAACAGATAAGGACATTGAAAATGTCTTACATAATGCAATAAGTATTTTGGGAAAATGTCAAGTATTGACCAGACGATATGAAGAGACAGATATCACCTTGTCTGTTTTCTGTAAATTGTCTGAACCGATAGACCATTCTAAAATCCCTAGTACAATTACAGTAGGAGATAATACCTGGAAACTTGTCATTAGTCCCCCCAATGAGGAAGAAGAGATAGAAAGAAAGCTTAAAACTGTTCTGCAAAGGGAAGGATTGTCTGAAGATGATGTGAGACATGTGTATGGAGGGAAGTCCAGACTGGAAGAAAGTGAGGAGGTTGAATCTGAGCCAGAAGAAGAATCTCAATCTGAAAAATTAAGAAGTTTCTCTGGGGAACATCCATGCCCTCCTGGAGAGGAACCTTATGACCTATGGATAAAACATGCCACGGAAATAGTAAAGCAATGGAAAGTAAATGATACAGAAAAACAGAAAAGACTAATGGATAGTCTAAAGGGACGAGCATTTGAACTCATACATATTTTGAAATTACAGACCCCTGATGCTACTTTATTAGAGTGTCTGCAAAAGTTAGATAAGCAATATGGTACTTCAGAAACTCCACAACAAGCTTATGTCCAGTTTCTTATGACCTTTCAGCGTAAGGGAGAGAAACCCTCTGAGTTTGTTGGGCGAGTGGACAAACTGCTACAGAATTTAGTTGTTAAGGGATCAGTGAAGCCCAGTGAAGTGGATGCTATTAGATTGGCCCAAGTAGCTTCTGGACTTTTAGATGGTGGAGACTTACAAGTACAAATAATTAAATTGGAAAAAGAGAAGCAGCAGATTAAATATCAAGATCTCATGGCGATAGTGAAATTGTATGAGAACAGACTCGATTGTGGAGATAGAAGTCTACAACCCAGCAGAATGCTTACCGAAATCTCTTCTCAGATATCACCCGTGGAAACAAGAATGGAACCAAACCACACTCAGCTAAGTATGAAGGCTGACACTCATAGATTGCCCAATGAAAAATGGAATGCTGATCAGTACCACTTTTCCCAGAAAGAAGATAAGGGATCGTGGGGGCAGAGATCAAACAGGCTTGAAGCTAGAACATGGCCAGTAGAGCAGAGGCAGAAGGGTCTGGGAATATTCTGCTGTAACTGTGGCCTAGATGGACATGCAAATACCAGATGCACCCAAAAAGCAAATATAGAATTGGTTAAACAGAAGTTGATGTCCACCAGACTGCCTTCTATCCATAAAGATGATGGATCTGGAGATAGAAGTTATCCTAGATCCCAAAGACCCTAAGACAGAACTCATTGACTGCTATACCTGGGAATCTTTCACAAAAGACTGTCATCAAGAGAGGTAAATTTTGCTGTAATTTGCCCTGCCCTGGTCGTCCCAGGTTGATAAGGAATAGGAACAACCACATGTAGAAGAACTAAGAGAGAGTCTAAAGGACTCAAATTTTGTCCCCAAAAAGTCCCCTTACTATTGAAAGAATGTCAGAAGTTGGAGCTATGGAATAGAATACTATACTATTAATATAACCGTATAACATAACAAACTGTAACACTGGATGCTATATAGGAAGCAGCGGGTGCTGCTCAAGAGAGTCTCCCAGTAACCAAGTTTAGTTAGCTACGACATTTTAGAGAAAATGGAAGGTGAACATTTATGTCATCAGAAGATGACATAAATACATCAGATGCATTGAGTATAACATGCTATATTTACAAATACAAACTAAATATTATGTTCTGTTCTATATCGTTAATATGCTTTTTGTTTAGGCTTCATTATATTGTTCTGTAGTTATATGCTTCATTGATATGTAATACACATATTTTATTATATATCCTAATTGCAGTGTTACAGTTGTAATATTGTGTTATTTATAATAGATGTTATATGTTACATGAAATTTATATTTTGTTTTAAATGTCTGCACTGGCATGTGTTCTGTTTAGAAGTGCTTATTTACTTTATAGGCTATATAGAACAGTTATTATAATAATTTCATATAAATATTTTCTGATGTTTATTGTGCTATAAATTATATGTGTTAAAAATGTTATGCATATGTCCAGGTAATTTGCAAGTATATTTTTGGAAACAGGGGGAAATGGAGAATAAATTAAAGAAGCTACACCTTGTTCATCAGGCTTCGCAAAAGAAAGGCTTTTTAGTCACATCCCCCAGTGGATGTGATGGGTGAAGAAGCTAGTTAACAACTTCGCTGGAATAGAGATATGAACAATAGATATATCAAGTGGAAATCAGCTAAGATATCTATCATGCAGGAACCAGTGAAATTAGAAGTTTGGCCAAAAGCAGACCCAAGTCAATGTCAGTAAAAGACAGTTGCGGAGATGTGAGTTGTTCTTCCATGCACATGACCTGAATAGACACCCTCCCTCCATGTACTGATTGATAGGCCACACATATTTCCTATAAAGGTCTCCCTCTCATCAAAGAGTATATAACATTCATAAGAGAGTGAGCTCAGAGTTTATGGGGGAAATGTTATGTCTTTTATTTACATTGTTACTTAATTAAAAGCCTATGATAAAGGTAAAAACAGCAATAGGAGTTTATTAGCAGTAGTTTGGAGAGAATTCTGATTCGCAAAATAATCCAAGATCTATAAGCTGGGTCCCAGAGTCAGGGCATGTCTGTGAATACACAAGAATTTCCACTACAAAATATTGGGGATTAAAGGAAAAAAAGTTATCCAACTCTAGCCTCTGAACATACAATGTGATTAGGAATTCCTTACTTCACAAGATAAGTTGTCTATTGTTGGGGAGCAAAATTATTACATCAATGTAAAAATCTGCTTCAATTCCTTAGTGCTAGTTTTATCCTCTGGAACTATACCAATCCTAGTTTCTAAATATTTGCCTTTCTTAAAATGGAGCACCAAGAAACCAACATCATAATCTTACCTGTAAAGAGCCCTGTAATTATCTCCATTCACCTGGATATTGTGTTTTTTGTTAATAAAGACTAAGATTTTATTAAGGTGTTTTGTTTTGTTTTTAGCAGCCATGACTCACTACTACCTAATGTCAAGCTTGCTGAAGAATATAAGACTTTGAACTATTAATGTCTATATCCCTCATCTATTACTTGTACATGCAAAGGATTTTACACTTATCCCTATTAAATTTCACCTTAATAGATTCACTTCCATTGTTCTAGCTTGCTGAGATATTTTTGGATTCTACTATTCCCAAGCCATCTCTGTGTCCTTGACAGATTCAAAAAATATGCCTGTTAAGTCTTCATATAAGTCATACAGAAAATTCTAAATATTAATCCTGCCCCTGAAACCTTGTTTCAAACTCACTAAAGATCTTTCAGATTGTGATTTTTTTGATTTTTTTTTATTTTAACATTAAGTTCCTACTTTGTGCCAGGCACTGTGCTAAGTGTTTTACAAATATTAAATACAATAACCCTAGGAGGTAGTTATTCCCATTTAAGAGATAAGAAAACTGAGGCAAATAGGTTAAGTGACCAGTACTGGCTATACAGCTAATAAATATTTAAGGCCAAATTTGTACTGGACAGTTAGGTGGGAAGGTGAATAGAGTGCTGGCTCTGTAGTCAGGAAGAGTTATCACCCTGAGTTAAAATCTAGCTTCAGATATTTAGTAGCTGTGTGACCCTAGGAAAGTCACTTAGCCCTGTTTGCCTGAGTTGCCTTAACTATAAAATGAGCTGGAGAAGGAAATGACAAAAACCACTCCATATTTGTCAAGAAAACCCCAAATGTCCTAACAGGACTAAAACATTTTCCTGATTCCACATTCAAGGTGTTATTCACTGTACCCAGTAGCTGCCCCTATTATCACCTAAATACAGTAATCAAGATGGCTTAGGATATTCCTCAGCCTAATTTTGCACATTAGGAGTCATAAATAGCAAAGACCTCTGTATACACAAAGTGGGGAATTGTTTGATTTTAAATCTTACCTTTTGCAGAAAATTTAAAATACTTAACTATTAGCAATACCCTATATGAAAGCTAGAATATGTTTTCTAAATGATAACACTTATCAATAGGATACTCTGACTGTTTACTGATGTTTACCTCCACCAAAGGTCTATTAAAAATACACCTTTGACTTGAATCTGTTACCTGGCAATTAATGCAGATCCCTCCACCTTCATAAATACCGTGGATGTTCAAACTTTCATTTCGCCTCTCAACATCAGGATCATAATAACAGTCTGTGGCATGACCATGGCAATTGCAAGCTAAGGAAAACACAAATGTTCCATCATTAAAGTCAGATCTTTAGTAATTTCCTGAAAATAGTATATCTTAGTGGCTTCTGATAAAAATGTATTCTTTGATATCAGGAAACAATGGAAAAGCCTAGGAAATTTCATAGGCCAATTTAAAACCATGAGAAGGAAGTTGTTTTTTTTTTTGTTTTTTGTTTTTTAGTTTGGTGGTATAATGGGAAGTTTTGTTTCCTGCCCCCCTTTTTTTAAGTTAGTCTGCAATCAAATCATAAATAGGGCTTTTAAAAGGAGATGGTATCCTGAACTCCATTCTTCCTCCAGTTACTTTTAACACATCTCACTTCCAATACTACAAAGAAGATTGAAACCTTGAGTCCCTTTCTCCACTGCTGTAACCCTCCCGTCCATATCTTCTTTCAATTTCTAATGGAAGATAAACCCTCCTAAGTTTACAAAACTCATTTATCTCATTTAAGCTTCATAACCTTGGGAGGTACTATATTGTTAACCCCATTTTTTAGGCAGGAAGACTGAGGCTCAGAAATTCAATGACTTGTCTAAGATTACAGAATTAGAAAGTCAGTTTTAGGATTCAAATCTAGAATCCTAATGTCCAGATTCCAATTCCAGCATTCCTTCCACTATACTGAGGCCAGAGCATGGGTGATGGACTGGGAGAACTAAGGGATTAGAAAGGTACTGGAAGTCAAGGTGGGCAAAAATAAATATAGAAGGATTGAGGATAAGGGAGAGATGGAAGTAGAGAAGGCTGTGATTAAAAAGGAATTTCAGAATTACAAGTCATGGAGGAAGGGCAGTTTTGAGTAAGGATGAAAATTAGGTTATGACACTATGGACAACCATAGTGGAGTAAAGTAAACCACAAGACATGAACACATTGATGAATTGGGAGGATACTAAAGTCCTTCAATGTGAGGAAGAAGAGAGAATGACATGGAGGCTAATAAAAAACTATGGAAGGATCTGGACAGGGTGACAAAGATGGAGAGTGTACCTTAAAGATATTCTTTAAGAGCTAAGAGTGTGCCTCCTGATTCTCCTGGTCCAATAAGTGAAAGGGTGTGAAAGAAAGGTTTGGCTGTATTAAAGAAAGGTGACTCAGGATATAGTATCTTTGGAGGGTACCAGAAAATGTTTCCATGAGTACCTATAAGAGGAAGAACAGAAGTTTGCTTACAACAGCACTGGAATTTCAGAGGAACCAATGGAGGAGGAGGGTAGATAAAGATAAGGGATAAGGAAGATTATGGCTAAGTGGGACTATGATATGAGAGGAGGAAGTGGAGGCAAAGGAAAGGGTTATTTCACTCTGGAAGACAACACTGAATTATAGGGATTAGGAGAGGCAGAGTTGGAAATCTGCTAGCCATAGGAAAGTGAGAGAACAAGGTACTTACAAACTGGTACTTACAATCCACTAAAGGCCAGGTCAGTGAGTCAATAATTTATTATTGACTTATTTATTTATAAAATTTTAATTAGATTAATTTTTAATATTTAATATTGTTGATTTATTAATATTTTATTAAGCACCCACTATTTGTAATGATAGCACTAGGATGATATTTATCCTTCATTCTTGAAAAGGACCATGACATCAGAGAGGTAATGCTTTGACATACAGCACTGGGATACAAAAAAAAAAAAAGTAAGATAGCCCCTACTCTTGAGGAACTCACAGTCTAACATAGGAGACAAGATATATATAACAATAAAGCTATAAGAAGAATCAACAGAATGAGGCACCAGAATTCAGAAAGACTGGGACCACCAATCTCACTGTAGAAGGTGAGATTTCAAATGCAAGTTGAAGGAAGCTAAAGGAGCTGCTAGGAGGTAGAGATGCAGAGGAAATGCATTCTCTAGGCTGGGGAACAATTAGTGAAAATGCCCATAGTCAAAGAACAGCAAAGAATAGCAAAGAATAGTATGAAGAATGCATGATTAAATGTAAAATATAAGAAAACTGGAGGATGGCATCCCTTATTTTAGGGGGGCAAAAAGTTAAGGCAAGCAGAGGGATGGAGGAGGGTGTCTAGGTCAATAAATCTCCAGCAATCAATTTTCCAGTACTACTACAGGAAATGTGAATAAGATCAATCAATTGAATGTTGATGTTCTGGGGGGGGGACCCTAACACCGAGGACTGGCTCTTTATTATCATACTAAGATGGAGGATTGTGAATAGCCAAACTGTGTCCTATACCTCAGCTTCAAATCTCTGGTAGTGAGGCTCCTATGACACAATCACCTAGTATTTCTGGCTTCTGAGTCTCAACCGTCAGATCTCTTGTGCTTCTGGCTTGTGGAACTGGGAGGGCCTTTGGTGTCCTTGAAGCCCAAGAAATACAGGTTCTCTCTTACCTCTCATTTCTGAAAGCTGTTAACCTCTGGGGGGCTTCAAGACTCAACTCATATGGTCATAGCCCTTTTGAAGCCCCTCCTTCAAGTGAAAATAATATCTCTCTTCTTAGATTTTTCAAAGGACTTTGGTTTTTACTTTCTGCCATTCTTCTGTCATAATTACCAATGTACTTATCCACTCCTTACTCCCATTCCAATACTCCAGGAGGGTAAGGTATGTATAGATTTTTGATACTTAGAATGGTGCTCTGTATATAGTTGATTTTTATTAAATGTCTTATATACACAAAATTTAATCAAAATGAAAAATTCTGAAAGAAAATGCAATTTTTTCTGGATCACTTTTTGTTTTTACCAAGAAAACCTGTATTCATTAATGGAATTTAATAATCCTTACTTGGATTGAATTATCTAATTTTCCCTAATAATACATGTGTTTATATAGTTTAATAAAAATTATTCAATGAACTTGAGGAAGCAAACAAAAGCAACCAGCTGTTATACATTAGGATGTGCCTTTTTTTTAAGCATTAAAGCTTGTTGATTTTTGTTTCATTTCTGGCACCATGTAAATCAACTTCAAGTCATCTATATTTACACATCAGTTATTTCTCAAGGAGGATGTTTACCTTTAAATAACATAATTCAAATGGAATTCAGAGGGTACTTGATAAATAAGCCCCAACATGTCTAGCTTCCATAGATTACATGCAATTCTCTAACATACTGACAGCTTAAAAACATTACAGTGAAGACTGTCTTCATTTTTAACATATGATAGATTAATGCATATCTACTATAATTAAGAAAATGCTTTTCACTAGTGTCCTAGATTTGGGGAACTAATCAAATTGCAATTATTGAGCCTTAAGGGATCAGTCATTATTCAAAATATAAGACATTGTCATCTGCAAGTCATAACAGAAATGGCCCCTACTGATCACCATTATCACCTCCCATATTCAAAATAATAGCTAATATTTAAATAACAATTTAAGGTTTGCAAAGTACTTAACATATATCATCTCACTGAAACCTCACAACAACCCTGGGAGGATAGGTGCTATTATTAGCATTTTATAGAAGAGGAAAGGCGACTGAGAGAAATTTAGTGGGTTGCAATCAATCTCCAAAGCTCCATCAGAATACGGAAGGGATGCCATCCAGGAAGACTCTTGGTGAAGAAGCATTCTGAACCTTGTGGATTTAACCTCCCCAGTCCTCATTTTTTTCATCTATAAATTAAGGGGGGTTATTTGTACTAAATGACTTTTATTGATCCCTTACAGTTCTAAATCCTTTTGATAATATTTTATAGTTTAATAGGCACATAAATATATATGCATATACATGTATGTATGTATGTATGTGCACACACACATCAACATGTATTTGAGATAGACAAAAATAGATGATAGATGTGAATAGATAGACAGATGAATAGATAGACAGATAGATGTCCTTCAAAGGAACCAGCTTGGGAAGATATATTCTTAGTCTAGAAATACTGAGTCAGTAAAATTTAAAGTCAGGAACTGTTTCATTTTTGTCTTTTTATCCACAATGCTTAGCACAATGTTTGACACACAGTGAGTGCTTATTAAATGCTTCATTCCTCTTCCACAAGAAGCACAAAAGAAACAATGCTTCTGAGAGACTAAAAGCCACAAAAGGAAATCAATTTTATTACTTTAAACTCACATCTTTTGTTTTTTAACCCAAACTTAAATACCTAGATTGAACACCCACTTCATTTAACAGATTCGATTCTGATTGATGTATCTCCTGAAAATTAAATATATCCTCCAAAGGAGGAGATATGCCATCATTGAAGCAAAATGTTATTCACTGAACAATTACTGCAAGTTTTGAAGGCAATTCCAAAAGGAGACTCTAAAATGTCCAGAACTCTGATAGCATTATTAAAATAATTGAATAGTCTCCCAAGGTGACTATTTTGAAGGGTAACAAGGCTCTGTGGCATGTATAAGTTATGACATGTTTGGGAGGAAGACAAATACTAATTAGCCAAAAAATAAAATGGGAAAAAAACACCAAAAAAAATTTCCTATTAACACTTTCTTCCCACTTACCTTCACACTCATTAGTCCTCTCAGCTGTTGCTGGCCTCCATTGCTTCTGGTTGTAACCAGCACAACAGTGATCACAGCTCTCTCCACATGTATTATGTTGGCATTCACATTGAAACCTAGGTGTTGTAAGGAAATAAATCTCACTTTTTGGAAGACATTCAAAGAAAGGAAACTACTTCCTGCATGTTGGTTTAGCAAATAAAAATGAACATAGCAAAAAATACAAACATTTGTAAGGCATATAATTTTACAAATTTATGGTATGGTCACCAATCCTGTAAGAAAAGAAAGTGGGGTTTTTATGTACTTAATCCCTACCTTGTATTCAATTTTACAGAAAGTCAAGGAAACAGTTATTTTCAGGACTGAGATGTTGCTCCCAGGAACTATGCTAACACACATTCAGTAATTTAAATAAGATCAAAAGCCTGAATTTTCTTAAATAGGCAAATAGGTAAGACTAATTTCTCTCCCCTCCCCCACCCTCCTTGTCATCTATTTTTAGTCTACCAATTTATCCATCACAAAAGTGATTCATGTTCAGTTATATCTTGTTTTGTATAATACATATGATTCTGAAAAATAAAAATAACTTCATAATGGATAAAGGAGAAAATATATTCACTTGACTACCTCAGAAGAATATGGGAATCATGATCTAGAAATTTCCAATATTAGCAAGATTTTTCCTAGTCCTGAGCTTCTTAACTTAGCATTTCTTAAATATTTTAATAACTAAATATCAATATATTTGTTTTCCTTTGTATTTTATTCTGGTCACTTTTCTGAGAAGAAGTTCAGAGACTTCATCAGACTGCTATTAAATCAATGACACAAAAAATTAAGAACTTTTCCCTCGGTGCTGTATATTCTTGAAATTTTTTGGTATCCACAAAATAACATTTTCATACTCTCTATTGATGTTTGCTTGCATTATGTTTCCTTTTTCTTAGATTTTTTTTCTTGTAGATGTGATTTTTCTTGTACAGCAAGATAACTGTATAAATAAATATACACATATTCGATTTGTCAAATATTTTAACATAATTAACATGTATTAGACTTCCTGCCATCTAGGGGAGAGGGTGGGAGGAAGGAGGGAAAAATTTGTAACAGAAAGCTTTGCAAGGATCAATGTTGAAAAATTACCCATGCATATGTTTTGCAAATAAAAATCTTTAATAAAAAAGAAAAAAGAAATCTTTTGATATCCTAAAAATACCTTTATCTTATTAGTAGAAATTATTTGGCAAACTCTTTTATACTTAATTGAAAAATGTTCACAGTGTTTACTGAGTGACTATTTATACCATTCCCAGAACTGTCATATGCTCAATGTTTGTTTTAAAAAAAATCTTTTAATAGAGTATACTTTAAACAGTCAAGTGTAGGGGAGTTAGAAGGACAGCATATAAAGACCACCTTGAATGCTCACTACCTCAATATAAAACCCTAGAGGCCCTATTCATTTTGGAGCACTCAAATCAGTGCATAGTTCTGGGAAGAGATGATTTCCTAAATTACATATGTAGCTTCATTTCCTAGAGCCAAAATAAGACTAGGACCCACAGGTGGCAATCAGACTGAAATATATGTGTCTCTTTTTCATGAGTGGGTGGTTTTTCTGCTATTAATAAACCATAGGGGTGGATTTGGCTGTATTTCTGTTCCTTGATATTCAGAATCAGAAAGAACATAAATATTAATGACAGTCATAGATGTCAAGAAATTAATGAGATTAAAGAGATTAGGAAATATGTTGCCTTTCCCAGAAAGCAATGATTTAACCCTTGAGAAGGATTAAGAATTTCAAAGTGGTTGAGACTTTTTTTTTTATTAAAAGTGCTTCTTCATTTCCACCAGTTTCCAGCATTTAAGCAGATAACTGTTTACCCCATCTATGTATTAAATTACGATATATAGTGTAATAGTGGATAACAAACTAGCCTCGGAATTAGTAAAAAAAAAAAAAAAAAACTAGGGTTTGAGTCCTGCATAAAGCATACGTTAGCTGTAAAACTAAAGATAAATTATTCAGTGTTTTTGGTTGTCTCTAAGATGACAAGCTGCTAGTCTTCACTGGTGATGAGAATTTCCACATTGTTGGAAGCACATATCCAGAATACATGAAATTTACCTTATATGTATAAACCTAGAGCAGTTATTTTATTATTTAAAATAACTGTTTTGTATTACTCTTTAAAAATTATATACTTTTAAAAGATGAAATGGAACATTAAGTAAAAAATTGATTTGCATATCTAATGTACAACCCATTTTATCTCCTTAAATAAATACTTTTATCTCTTCTACAAGAGAATATTAACAATGTAGAAACTTAAATAATACTGGCACCTCTTGCTCTGCTATGGCATAGATATGTAGTTTTAAAATGATCCACTTTATTTCCCTGTTTGAAACTATTTATATAATATGAAATATACATATATTGATTCATAGCACAACTGGCTTCCTCTGGAGCAAATTTTCTAACCTTTTTTGTGTCATGGTCTACCTGTTAAAGCCTGTGGATCATTTCACAGAAGAATATTTCCCAAAAAGCATAAAATGAAATGCATAGATTAAAGGAATAGAAGAAAATAAGCATTGATTAAGCTCCTACTCTGCTTAACAATACAAAGTGCCTAACAAATATTTCATTTGATCCTATTATATTGAAGTAGTTATGCACATTTTTTTAAAGTTTATGTACAGCATATTAAGAATACCTACTATGGAGGGAAGAGAAGAGGGTACCACATGCAATGTACTTACAGGTTTTCAGGACCTTTGGTTCTGCACACTTCTGCATGGCCATTGCAGACACATCTTCCACCAATGCTGATATCCTTTATACTGTAATAATACTAAGAGAGTAGAGATAAACATGGAGGTATGAGTATACATCTATATACAAACTCCTCCTCACAGCCCTCATTCCCCAATATTTAGCCCATTTTGGCCATTCTCTCCTCCCATTATTTCCCTTCTTTCCTAGCAATCTCACCACCACAAGCAGTAGTTACAGGTTGTCTTTGCTTTGTGCAACAGCTCAATTCCTGAAAACTTTTAAGTCAAACGTGATGCTATTTATTTATTCGTAAATCATAGGATATTTTAAATATAGGGGGAGTAGAAGATGGAGAGTCTTTTTGTTATTGAATTATTTTCAGCCCTGAAACTTGGTGATCCTACTTGGGATTTTCTTGGCAAAAATAATGGAGTGATTCACCATTTTCTTTCCTGGCTTATTTTACAGATTAGGACTTGAGCCCTTAGTTATAATAATAAAGATTTACATAGGTTAAAAAGTGCTTTTCATATATTATCTTATTTGATACTCACAAAAACCCTGTATTGCAGGTGCTATAATTGTTGCCATTTTACAGATGGGAAAACTGAGGCTGAGAGAGGTTAAGTGGATTGCCCATGTTTTATACAGCGAATAAGTATCAGAGGCAGATTTCAAATCCAGGACCATTGAGTCTAGTATTCTTTCTGCCACAGTGCCTTCTCTGAGTTTTACTTTCTTCATCTACAAAATGGATTTAATGATTCTACCTCTACTTACCTCACTGGGTTTTGTAAGCAAAGCATTTTGCAAAAGATAAGATATAGTTGTAAGCTATTACCACACCAGGATTTTCATAAACTGGATTTCTTAAAGCAAGGCACACATGTATTGCTCATAGGCTAGGGTTGCCCATGTTAAGATCAAAAAATGGTCCTCCGTTCTTCCAAATTATTATGGCTGTAAAGTTGGAGCAGGGGTAGTCTCAGGTAGGCTAGTGAGAACAAACTTAGCAGCAGCAAACTCTGAACTGGAAAAGGAGTTTGTGAAGGATGGGGAGCCAAGAGAGCAGAGTAAAAGCTGGAAAGGAGGTTGGTTTGTTTAATCTTTTAAATTTTTAAAAATATTTATACTATATGTTTTGAAAATAAAAAGGTTTTAAAATAAATGAATAAATAATTTTGTTAAAGACTTCTAATCATTTAATGATGACTTTGTTTTCCTGGCTAAAAATCATCAGTTTCCTGGAAAAACCATGACTTCCTGCCTTTTCAGCATAATTACCCAGTATTGACAATACTACCTTTTATATATCAATACTCAGAGACTTCGATTTTGACAACTGCAGACATTTCTCATCTGCTGCTAGGAAAGTCCAACCTTTCCATAAGCAGGTTAAAATGTATGATCTGTACTGAAAGAAAATTTTAACTGTATTCCTTGCTACAGGAATCTCAGAGATTGTGAGAGGTCACAACTTCATGTTTCCATAATTGATAGAAAGGGTAACCAAGGGGTAGAAGGTGAGACCTGAGATCAAGAAGACTCATCTTCCTGAATTCAAATTTGACTTCAGACATGTACTGACCCTATTTGCCTCAGTTCCCTCATCTGTAAAATGAGCTGCAAAATATATGGCAAACAACTCTATTATCTTTTCCAAGAAAACCCCAAATGAGCTCACAAAAAATCAGATGTAACTAAAAAATAACTGATCAACCAGTAAAAACTTAATCAATGCAAAAAATCATAATCAAAAGGCTGTTAAAATCAAGCAGCTGCAGAGGATATTCAATTTAATAAAATCAGCAAGGCCAGAATTATAATTCAGATCCAAGTGACCAGGGGCAACCAAAAAACCCTTTCCAGCTTCAATGTAATCAGGAAGTTCATTCTATCACCAATAGTGTATACAAATTATGATCCAACCTGTTCTCCACCCACTGTTACAGGATCCCTCAAGGCACAGCCTGGCATTAATGGTGGTAGACCACCCACCCACACATTCATAGGATCCCTAGCCCTCCCTGCATTATCAAATGAAAAGATAATTGTAACATGCTTAATATAATGCCTTACACATTTTTTGGTCAATTGTTTTAGTCATGTCTGAGTCTTTGTGACCCCATTTTGGGGTTTTCTTGGTAAAGATCCTAAAAGTAGTTTGCATTTCCTTCTCCAGCTCATTTGACAGATGTGGAAACTGAGACAACACAGTAAATGTCTAAGATGATATTTGAACTCAGGAAAATGAGTCTTCCTGTGTTCTGTCTACTATACCACCTAGCTACCCCTGTTTAGCACATAGTAGGGACTTAATAAATGCTTATTCCATTCCTCAATGCCCCTTTGAAAAGTTTTTCAGTCTATAGAAAAACTAACTTTCTTTTCTCTCTCCTTCCATTTCTTAAGTTCTCACATCTGTAAAACTCACAAGAAAAATGTTACCATGCCTTAGGAACACAAAAATACTTCAGCAACCATGATTCCACTGGAGAGACTTCTCCCCTATTAGGATTGAAGTGAAAGGAACACAAGGTAACAGTGTTCTCTTGACATCTGAAAACATGACATGCTCACAGAACAGAGCAAAACTTTTATTATTTGTCATATTACCTGTAAGATAATAATACCAGCCTTATAAGTTTCACTGAGCTGTTAGGAGTATCAGATAAGAAAGTACATGTGAAAGTACTTTGAAAGTTCCAAGTTGCTAAACAAATGTAAACAAATTCTAAAAAGCAACAAAAGAAATTAACCCAACTCTTCTTCAGGCCTGGCAATGCAAACAAAAAACGCATCCCTTCACCATCAGTATTATTGATTTCCTAAACCAGCAGCCCTTTTGATTTCAGCAAACCAGAAAAATTTTGGTTTCAGGGCCCTGTTATTCTCTTAAAAATTACTGAAGAAACCACATACCCTTGCACACATATACACAAAGAATTTTTGTTTATGTGGATTATGTAGCATATTAGAAATTAAAACTGATAACTTTAGAAAATTCATTTTAAATGACAACTAAAATAACATTACATATTAACATAACATTTTTATAAAAATATTTTCCAAAATAAAAAATAGGAAAATGTCATTGTTTTACATATTTTTGCAAATCTCTTTAATTTCTGGCTTAATAGAAGGCAATTTGATTCTCATTTCCACTTGAGTATTCAATATGTAGCAATATATTATTCCAGTTGAAGTTTATGAAGAAAATCTAACCTCACACAGTTATGTAGTTGGAAAAGGGAGAAGTATTTTAACAGATAAATAATGTCTTAGTATTACTCATGAAGAGTTGGTCACAATTGCAAAGAAGTAATTATTATGAAAAAAAGTTTTTACCTTGCCACCTTTTCTTCCCCCATCCTCGCCATGATCTCAGGGACCTTTGGGATACATGGGCTATCCTTGTAGAATTTAACTCTAATTTATTAAACTTAATGTGGTAAGAAATTAAAAAAACAGTAGGGACACTGAAAAGTACTCACCCTTCTAGTGACTGTTGGGTCTCGCTGGGCTTTAGAGATCAGGTGTCCAAGAAGGGTATTGGTCCGGAGAAAACGCAAGCGAATGTTGGTTGCCTTTGTAAACTCTCTCAAAGTAGATGAAAATGTAAAGTTTTTTGCTCCTGGACGACCATTTACTAAAGATACCACAACCTAGTAAATTATACAAAGATTTTTTTTTCCATCAAAGTTTAGAAACAGTTGACTAACACCTGTTTCCCAAATAGATGACCTTGATTGCTGTTTGTTTATGTAAGAATGGCATGCCTGTCATAAATTTTATGCACTTTTGAATGTCATTTTTGCAACCTCGCTAGTTACACTCACCTCTCCATTTTCCAGGGGTACAATCCGAGAATATTCAGTAGTGCAGATAACATCATTGTCTTTAGTGATGGGCATGTTGGCATCTGTCCCAAACTGTTCCCAACAGTCTATTTTAGAGTCTAACAAAGAAGCATTTTCACATAGAAACATTAAAAAAAATTATGGTAAATTCCCAGATCAATATTAATTTGATGTAAAGAGAGATGAAAAGCTAAGAGCTAGGGAAAAAAAAACAAAGAACAGACTGACACATTTTGGTTTCAAGGGTCTGCATCTATATCTATGAGTAACATTTATTTGCATTTCAAGATGCCCCCTTTCAATTACTAAATCATTCTACTTTTAAAAGCAATATTTGGAGTCGAGGCTTAAGTGCTCAGCTGGCAAACTGACCCATAAATAATCTCTTGTGGAGAATTCATCCCGATGGTTCATTTCATGGGCAATGTTCTTCCAATATCAATAGTCTCATATTGTTCAGAGGCATCCTAAAAATGTCTGTCTGTATGATGAAGTACACATAACTACATTCCCCAGAGCAATGAACAGAGAACTTCATCATGAGAGACATTCTGACTTTCAGCTTTTCTAGGTTGTGATATCTTAAGATTGAACTCATGCATATACATATACATATGCATCTGCGTGTGTGTATATATATAATCATATACATATTACTATTATACATATTATATATAAATATATATATAATCCAATATAAATTTATCAAGTACCTATTATGTACCAGACACTATGCCTTAGGAGTTGTAGTTAAGAGAGTTAAAGTTATTAGTGCCTCATGAACTCTTATCTAGAGACTAAAATTTCAAAGAATATATTCTGATGTTCTCTTGCAAATATTTTTCCCCCACAATGAGGACAGGTATAATGAGAATTGATGAGAGGACAATGTTTCACAAACCTCAAAGCAACAGCATTTAGTATATTACTTACGAGCAAAATATTGCCAAGGCAAGTAAGTTCTTCCAGAGTCCACTGATCTTTCTAGGACCCATAGATCAGGACGAGGAGAATTTGCAAATTTGATAAGCACATAGGCCACATGGAAAAGCTATTGAAGACAAAATACATAAGGAAATTCATGAAACTACCAGTAGTATAAGCTAAGAAGAAAAAATAGTAGCAAGGCAATAAATTCCTGTTACAAAGCACCTAATTTATCCTTCAAAGTGAAGGATTAGTTCAGGGATTTAGGTACAGAATTACAGAACTTTAGAGTTGGAAGAGGCAATCAAACCCAATTTCTCTCTCCAAATAAGAATGTGTTTGGGGGTCTAGAACTATGATATCAATGATATGAGAAGATTCATCCCAACAACACAAATCAGTAATTGTTCTGAAACTTACAGTCTTGTAATGTGGTCTGAGGTCCTCTGAGTTTAAAGGAATTTCTCAAGCTCACACAGACAGGAGGATTCAAGCTATGTGCTCTTGAATGCAAGGCAAAAATTACTGCTGCTTCTTTGAATGAGAATCCTCAGCACAACATATTCTAAGAAGTGGTCATCTAACCTTAGATGATTTGGGGGTGGGAGAATCCATGACATAAAGACATAGTCCATTCCACTTTGGGATAGATCTTGTTGTTAGGAAGGTTTCCCTCAATGAAATTATGTAATGTGGAGGGGGGGGAGGGAGGTGAGTGGGTGGATGTGTGTGTGTATATATATATATGTATATATATATATATATATATAGAGAGAGAGAGAGAGAGAGAGACAAAGAGACAGAGACAGAGAGAAATAGACAGAGACAGAGAGAATGACAGAAAGACAGAAAGAGAAACAGAGAGACAGTGAAATAGAGAGAATGGGAGAAAGAAGAGAGAGGGAGGAAAAGAACAAGAGGAGGGAAGGAAGAAAGAAGGTAGAGAGGAAGAGGGTAGAGGAGAGGAGAGGGAAAAATGGAAAAGAAAAAGACAGAGAATGTTGTGTAACATGTACGGTAACAGTAATAGTATTTTCAAAAACAATTTTGGGCAAATAAGTCATTTTGACTATCATAAATACCCAAATTAACTACAAGGAACATTTGAAAGAAGACCAGCAAAATTGATAAATAGAACTATGTATAGAATGATTTTACATTTATATACATAGTACTTACATAAATATGTGTATATCAATATATAGATATACACATATATTTATATCTAATGATAGCCATCTCTAAGGTAGGGGAAGGGAAGACAAAAAAAAGAGAAAAAAAAGAAATTTAAATGATAATTTTATTATATATTTTAAAAAGATAGCAAGCTATAACCAATTGATTAGCAGTTTCAAGTGTAAAAATTTTTTATTATAATATGTTAAGTAAATACTTGTTTTAAGTCTATAAATGAGAAAGGAAGAGAGAAGAGAGGAGAGGACAGGGAAGAACAGGACAGGACAGAAGAGGGACACCTGCAGTGAAGTAGTTCATCTCTTACTATATATAACACGGATACTCTACAACAAAGACAATATCTCTTATGTCCAAATGTTTTATTCAATGAATATCTGGGGAAAGAGCATTAAAGAAGATGAGATTTGAAAGATGAGAGCTTCTTCTAACCAAGTGTTATTTCCACTCCCAGGAAACATGAATTTTAACAGTGGCCTTCTGGAGACATACTCCCCCATTGGTCATATAAACCAAAGGGGTAAGTCAAATAACATACTCAGATCAGGTTGGAGGAGGGAATCTTCACAGAGTTGGTGTATATGTATGGGATGGATGAATGTTTAGAGCAATATTGTCCAGTTTCCAGGTCCCAGGACAAGCCCCGTTATTTTTTGTTTGGGTCCTGATTGATTCAGATTGAATTTAAATAGTAAACATTTCTTCTTTGGCCAGAAATCCTGAAGGTCTTTCCCTCCTGGATTTATTGATTTATTTACTTAGAATTTTTTTTTGACTACATGAAAAAGGAGATTTTTTTTAGCTTAGTTGCAAATTTAATCACTGAATAGGTGCAATTTCAGTCAAACTGAGACCTGCGGAAGACCTTGGCTTAAAAAGGCCAAGATCTCCCATTTCATCCAGGGCCATCTCCAATTGTCCTGATCTATATCTGGCCACTGGATCCAGATGGCTCTGGAGGGGAAAGTGAGGCAGGTGACTTTGCACAGCTCTCCCTCACTTTAGTCTAACTCACTTGCACATCACAGCATCCCCTCTCTGAGGTCATGGTCCTCTTGGAGAATGAAGGTCAAACAACAATTAGTACCATTCCACAGTGAAGCAGATAAATGATGACTCGTGGTTTTCTTTCACGTAAGCATTTATTAAACAGCAGTTACCATGAGTCAGTCATTCTGTTAGGATGAATAATAATAGCTAACATTTATGCAGCACTCTAAGATATGCTAAGTTATGTACATATATAATCTCACTGGGTAGCCCCATAAGTTAGAGATGCTATTACTATCTCTATTTTGCAGATAAGGAAATAAAAGCTAAGAAAGATTAAGAAACATATCACACATAAACATCTAAGCCAAAATTTGAACTTGGGACTTCCTGACTCTTAAGTTCAGTACTCCATTCACTAGTTGCCTCAAATACAAACTCTTCTTACTTGTCATTTAAAACCCATCCCAACTTGGCTCCAACCTGCCTTTCTAGATTAATTTTATATTACTCCCTTTCATGTAGTCTATGGTTCAACTATACTGGCTGGCTTCTTGTTCCACATTTTGTTGCTCCCATCTTCATGCTTTTGTATAGGCTGTATTCATGCTTGGAGAATAGCCCTTACCTCTCTCTGCCTTTTGTAATTCCCAATTTCCTTCAAAACCCAACTTAAATACTACCTCCTTCCTAAGTAAGGCTTTACCTGATTTCCCCCAACCTGTTAAAGCCTTCTCAGTCCTTTCTCTGTAAATACTTTGTATTTATTTCACAAATAAATAATGCTTACATGTTGACTCTTCCAATAGAATGTAAGCTTTTTGAGGGCAAGGACTATTTCATTTTTGTCTTTGGTGTCTGCAAACTACTGATGTCCTCCCTTCCCTGGGGCTGAAATCAGGGACCCTGGTCTTCTGCAAGTCCCCTGACCCTCTGTTCCTGCACTTACTAGGTAGGTATGTGCTAGCTTCTTCTCCCCCAAAGCTGAAGCCAAGCCTTGGACAGGTCTGGCCGGCACAACTGTGCTGGGTATTGCTCAACAGTGGAGGGTCCTGCAATCTTCTCCTGCTCATCTGTCAGACCCCTAAACTGTCTGAGACAAGTTTCTAAAGCTGAGGCTGCTTCCCAATCTCAGCTGACCCCAGGGCTTGTTTGCTGATTCTGCAGGTGCCCTGGAAGTCAGCTCTTTACTGGAGTCTTCTTAGGTTGTTGTAGGAGAACAATTCTTTACCCAGACTTAGTTTATTTCTCCATTTCTCCATTCCTTCTGAAGCAATGTTCTGTTTTTCTGCAGAAGAAATTTGGAGAGCCGAAAGTTTTCTGCCCTATTCTTCCATTTTCCCAGAATCCTCCTACTTCATTTTGTGACATCACAGGTCAAGTGAATTGGATTTAAGTGAGGCAAGACTGCCCAGAGCCTTCATCCACACTCTCTCTTCATCAAAGTCCAATGATGGGACTAAAGTCAAGAGCATTGGTGATGTTAAGTGGATTTGTCCAGGGTAACAAAACATAGCAGAGCTAGGCTTTGCACTTAGATACTGATTCCAAATCCAGCATTGTCTTCATTAATACAAACCTTAATGGTGTCATAGGGCACAGAGTGCCAAGCCTGGAATCAGGAAGACTCCCCTTCCTAAGTTCAAATGTGACCTCAAATATGTACTAGCTGTGTGACCCTAGACAAGTCATTTAACCTGTTTGCCTTAGTTTCCTCATCGTAAAATAAACTGAAGAAGAAAATGACAAATCATACCATATCTCTGCCAAAAAACCTAAATGGGGGGAAAGGAGAGGAGTCATAAGGAATCAGACTGAACATCAGTTTAGTATAAGAAAGCTAAACATGAAATCATGAGAGACCTGAATTCAAATTGTGGCTCTGATACTATCTAAGTAATTCTGAGTGACTCAACCTTTCTAAGCTTCAGTTCCCTCATCCATGAAGTGGGGATAAGAAGTGCATCTCTAGGACCTACTGCCTGTGTGACCATAAGCAAATGACTTAAGTTTTTGGCACAATACTCTAATTAAGGAGTTATTGGTCTGCATAGATGGAAGTATTTTCTTTTCTTTTTAAAATTTCAATACTATTTTATTTTTCTAATTACATGTAAAGATAGTTTTAAACATTCATTTTTGTAAGATTTTGAGTTCCAAATTTTTTTCTCCCTCTCTTCTTTTCCTTCCCACTCCCCAAGATAGCAAGTAACTCAATATACATTATGCATGTACAATCATTTAAAATATATTTCAATATTAGTCAAGTTGTGAAAGAAAAATCAAGGCAAAAAGGAAAAACCACAAGAAAGAAAAAACAAAGGCAAAAATCGTGTGCTTTGATTCCCATTCAGTCTCTATAGTTCTCTCTTTGAATATAGATAGCATTTTCCATCCCAAGACTATTGAAATTGTCTATTGCTGAGAACTAAGTCTATCATGATTATGGCACAATCATGCTGTTACCATGTACAATGGTCTCCTGGTTCTGCTCACTTCACTTAGCATCAGTTCATGCAAAACTTTCCAGACTTTTTTGAAATCAGCCTGCTTATCATTTTTAAGAATAATAATATCCCATTACATTCATATACCATAATTTATTCAGCCATTCCAAATTTATGGCATTGTGGAAGTATTTTCAATACACTAATGAAATCATGAGCCTGGAGCAAACAGAAAACTACCTCACAGAGTTTCTAGCTTCTAGTCTCTATAGTTTCCTACAAAAATTTTTTTTTCAATTCATTCAATGTAAGTAACATCTCTTATAGAGGTATTTAACCTAGAATTTGTGAATTTGTTTCTTAAAAATATTTTGATAAATGAATTCAATACACATGTTTTCCTTTGTAATACCAGATATTTTATTTTATTCTTTAAAGGAGGGGGTCCATAGATTTCATCAGACTGCCAAAGGTTTCCATGACACAAAAAAGAGTAAAAATTCTCATCCTACTATATGAATCAATAATAAATATGAATAATAACTATGGATATATTAGCCATTGGTTTAATGGACTATTTGGCAAAGTCACTCAAAATCATCTTTGGGAGAAGACTTGGAACTCCTAATTGAACACCAGATGGATAATTTTGACTATATTAAGTTAAAAAGTTTCTGTACAAACAAAACAAATGCAGACAAGATTAGGAGGGAAGCATCTAATTGGGAAATCATCTTTACATTCAATGGTTCTGATAAAGGCCTCATTTCTAAAATATATAGAGAATTGTCTCATATGTATAAGAATTCAAGCCACTCTTCAATAGATAAGTGGTCAAGGGATATGAACAGACAATTTTCAGATGAGGAAATTAAAACCATCTCTAGTCATATGAAAAGTTGCTCCAAATCACTATTGATCAGAGAAATGCAAATTAAGACAACTCTGAGATACCACTACACACCTGTCAGATTGGCTAAAATGACAGGAAAAGATAACGATGAATGTTGGAGGGGATGTGGGAGGGCTGGGACACTAATACATTGTTGGTGGAACTGTGAACGGATCCAACCATTCTGGAGAGCAATTTGGAGCTATGCTCAAAAAGTTGTCAAACTGTGCATACCCTTTGACCCAGCAGTGTTTCTACTGGGCCTATATCCCAAAGAGATCTTAGAGGAGGGAAAGGGACCCACATGTGCAAGAATGTTTGTGGAAGCCCTTTTTGTAGTGGCTAGAAACTGGAAACTGAAGGGATGCCCATCAATTGGAGAGTGGCTGAATAAATTATGGTATATGAATGTTATGGAATATTATTGTTCTGTAAGAAACGACCAGCAGGACGATTTCAGAGAGGCCTGGAGAGACTTGCATGAACTGATGCTGAGTGAAACGAGCAGAACCAGGAGATCATCATGCACAGCAACAACAGTATTACATGATGATCAATTCTGATGGACGTGGCTCTCTACAATAAAGAATTGTCTCAAACCAGTTCCAGTTATTCACTGAAGAAAACCATATACACCCAGAAAGAGGGACATGAAATATGGGCCACAACGTAACATTTTCATGATCTCTATTGACATTTGCTTGCATTGTGTTGCCTTTCTCTGATTCTTTTTTTTTTCTTGTAGATAGGACTTTTCTTGCATAACTTCTCAAGCATTTCAACATTATTAACATGTAGTGGACTTCCTGCCATCTGGGGGAGGGGAGGGGACTGGGGGTAAAATTTGTATTGGAAAGCTTTGTAAAGATCAAGGTTGGGGAACTACCCATACATATGTTATACAAATAAAAAGCTTAAAAAAAATTAAAAAAAATTAAAAAAAATCATCTTTGGGCCCTAGTTTCTCATCTATAAAATGGAAAGTTGAGATAGATGATCCCTAAGGTCCTTTCTGTTCTTAATGATCTATAATTCTATGATCGTCTGAAATATGTACATTCTCCACTGATCACATCTCATATTCCAATGAATTCAGAGTTGTTCAGCTGTTTTTTCAGCTGTCTGACTCTGTGACCCTGTCTGGCATTTTCTCGGCAAAGACACTAGAATGGTTTGCCATTTCCTTCTCCAGCTCATTTTTATAAGTGAAGAAACTGAGGTAGACAGGGTTAAGTGACTCGGCCAGTGTCACACAGCTAGGAAGTATCTGAGGCCAGATTTTAACTCAGGAAGATGAGGCTTCCTAACTCCAGAGTTCTAACCAATGTACCACTTTGATGCCCAATAAATTCATATGCCCATCACTATTAAGAACACTTTGTGGGCTTATGCACATGCCTCTGTACTAGGTATCAGCTCTGATACATTCTTGTATGAACTTGATATCCTTGTATTCTCCTAACCATTCCATATTTTTGCCATATCTCTCCGTATCTTAACCTTTTTTTTTCTTTTGGTGACCTGACTTCCTTTGGCAGTTTGATAAAATCTGTGAACTAGTTAGAATATTTTTAATTAGTTTTTTTAATTTTCAAAGTTTCACTTTCTCTTCCTCCCATTTCTCCAATCTTTCCTTCCCCATTGGGGAAATAAGAAAAACAAAACTCCTGTTATGGACATAAATAGTCAAGGAAAACAAATTCCTACATTATTGTTCAATCATTCCCATTCCATGTCTGATTCTTTGTGACCCATTCAGAATTTTTTTTTCCAAAGATATTGGATTCCTTCTCCAGTCCTTGATCACACCCAAAAAAACCCAGATCTTGGTCTACATTTTGGGCCCATAAATTCTCTATCATGAGGTAAGTATCATGTTTCAACACACATCCTTTGGAATTTGTGGTTGGTCACTGGGTTGATCAAAGTTCCCAAGCCTTTCAAAGTTGTATTTCTGCATCATATTATTTTTATTGTATAAATTGTTCTTCTAGTGCTGCTCACTTCACTCTACATCAGTTCATACAAGTCTTTCCAGGTTTCTCTGAAATTGCCCCCTCATGATAGTTTTTTAAATGCATAAAATAAAGTAAGCAAGATTACAAAGGATACAAATTACTTAAAATATAGTTAACCATTTAAAAAAAAGTTCATGGACCTCAGGTTAAGGATCCCAGTTCTAATTGGAAAATGAGTGGACATCCATCAATTGGGGAATGGCTAAATAAATTATGGCATATGAATGTAATGGAATATTACTGTTCTATAAGAAATTATGAGCACACTGATTACAGAAAAGCCTGGAAAGACTTACATGATCTGATGCTGAGTGAAATGAGTAAAACTAGGAGAACATTGTACATAGTAACAGCAAGATTATGTGATGATTAACTATGGTAAAACTTGGCTCTTCTCAGCAATACAGTGATTCAAGACAGTTCCAAACAACGTAAGATGGAAAATGTCATCTGCATTTAGAGAAAGAACTATGGAGATGCAATGTGGATCGAAGCATATTATTTTCACATTTTTTTGGTTTGCTTTTTCTTTCTTCTGGTTTTTCCCTTTTGTTCTGATTTTTCTTTCACTAAATGACTAACATGGAAATATGTTTAAAATGAATGTACATGTGTAACCTACATCAGATTTCTTGCTATCTTGGGGAGGAGGAAAGATAAGAAAAAGAAGAAAAGAAACTTGTAACTCAAAATCTTATAAAAATGAATGTTGATGGGCAAATGAATGGTGCAGTGGATACAGCAGTGGCCCTGGCATTAGGAGAAATTGAATTCAAATCCAGCTTCAGACACTTAACACTCGTTGTGTGACACTGGGCAAGTCATTTAACCCCAATTGCCTTGTCAAAAAATATTTTTTAATAAATGTTCAAAACTTTACATATAATAAGAAGAAATAAAATACTATTGCATTCAATAAATAGATAGAGAAATAATAAATAAATGAATCCCTGTCCTAGAAGAAATAAAATGGAATGTATCCTAAAAGTTGTTCTCAATTATATTAAAATTCCACAGAAAAGAACCTTAGAAGAGGCTCCAGTGGATTCTGGATTCCACAAACAGAGCCAAGGTTTCAGGCTTCTGTTACTACCCAACCAAATAAGAAAGCCTCCTTTAGGAAAAAGAGATCTCTCTCTCCACAAGCCTTCAACTTGTCACCACATTCAGGAATGATATGTAGCATCTTTGAAATAGCATACCCATGAGAAACCCAAGTCCAGAGCAGGTGGAAATGTGTCACTGTATGTCTCCACATTTGTTATGTGAGCCTGCCAAAAAGATCTCATTTAGCAAAGTCACAGAATCTATCAACTAATCTTTCAGTACCTCCTAGGCAAGGAAGTGCCATATAAAGAATGCTGCCATTTCACTTAAATTTTATATACTTGGGTTTTGGGTAGTAGGAAATCTATATTTATGTCCTCAAATAATATTCCCTAAATATTGGCAGATATCATTATAGCTTATGTAATTCTATTGAGATTCTTATATATATGGTAGTTATCCCCATGTACTTTGATTACTATGTACCATTGTTATTTATATTTGCAGGTTTAAAAGTATTCTTTTCTATGATTCTCAGTTGTCTTCTGAGTAAGTACATTCAACATGTTCCTGGAACACTTGGTAAGTGGTATCACAAGTGGGTTCACATACATTAATGGCTTGACGATATCTTTCCCTTCCCTTAACTCAAATACTTTTATACCTACCAATACATATAAATTTTATCCTGCTTGCCTCTTTCTTGACTATTTTAAGTTATATGTGCTTTTAAAGAAATATTTCCATACATTTTATTTTAGCACATTAATTAATCCCTTTTAAATAAACATTCCTTACCTAGAGGCAACCAATAAAAAACCCCCAACAATTTATAATGATTAGCATTTTTGTAGAGTTTTAAGGTTTGGAAGACATTTCACATATATCACCTCCTTTGATCTTCACAAAAAAAACTTGGGTTAGGTGTCATTATTGTCCTCATCTGACAGGTGAGGAAATTGAGACTTGATAACGTTAAGTGACTTGCCTGAGGTTACTTACATTAGCTAGTAAGTTTCTGAGAGAAGATTCAAATTTTAATCTTCCTGACTTCAAATCTATCATTTTATCCCAATGTGCTTTCTAGCTGGCCCAGGCAAGCAAAATTATGAAATATAGCAATTACTGCTGACAGGACATGTAATCTGGTAATCTGGAATCAATAGGATTTAAATCATATTCCCTAAATATTGGCAGACATCACTATGGCTTGTGTGATTCTATTTGAATTCTTATATATGTATCTCCATGTACTTTGATCAATAAAATTAAAGTCAAAATTACAAAGACTCCTTTTTGCTCAGTTGTTTGTAATATTATTAGCTATAGAATGGACTGCCCCAGGAGTTAAGTAGCTCTTCAGAAGTCTTTAAGCAATGGCAATCTCTATAATCATTTGTCTGGTATGATAGAGTATGGATTCGTTTCAGGTTTAGGTTGAAATACAGTGAATGGTGACTAAGGTCTCTTCCAACTTCAATATTCTGTGAGTGCTTGGTTATGCAAAATACTTCAAAGTAGGTGTAAATTAAAGCCCTTTTAAAACAACAACTAGGAATGGTCATGCTTTCAGTCACTATATAGAAACAATGACAAAGATATGTAGTAACAGATTGGGGGAGGGAGAGATTGATTTAGATCTACAAATGCTTGTAAGCTACCAAAAAAATCTTCTGAATTTTTCAATTGTATTCCACCAGTTCAAACTGCTCATACAGTAGAGCCTTTTAAATAGTAGTATTTTAAACAAAATTAAAAACAAACATGAAGAAGTGGTATAAGTAGCCATTCTGACTTCAAAAGACTTCAGAGTACAGCTGAAAACCACAGAAAGGAGCCAATGGATAGCATTCATGTCTTTTTCCTATTGCTCTTCCAAGATAGACTCCCACAATAAATATAACTGAATTGGGCTTTTAAAATAAATGAAAAATTTAAAAAAAAACTTAAAATCTATCTCTCTAAAAGGGAGGGAGAGAGAAATAAACAGAGACAAGCAGAAGCAGAGATTTTTTTTCTGCCCCTCCTCATCTCTAAGTCTGCCAGCTGGACATCCTCCTACAAATTCTCATCTCACCACAACCTCCTGACCCACTGCCCCTCCTCTCTGCCACCTATTAATATTAACTTTGTGCAGGATATGTTGGGCACATCATGATATATAAGTGGGGATAGGGCAAAAAAAATAATTCTTTTAATGTCCAATTTTGCATTCTTTTATTACATTCAATTACAGTCATTACCATGAGAGCATTTTAAGCATTAAAAACTACCATTAAAAAATACTTTATACTTTTATAATTGGAGACCTAACCTACTTCATGAAATCAGGAACCATTTTCTATCAGTTCAATTAGGTTAGCATTCCCATTTTCATATACACTATTCACATAAGTGTTGTGATAGGAAAACTCCAGCAAATGGAAATTGAAAATTAAATCATTATCTGCTTTTACTTTCAGTTACCTATTAATGTTCATTTCAGGCACTTATCCCTGTTACTAACATCATATGAATTTAAAGGTCAAGAGGGAGAGATAATGGAAAATGGTGAAATTAAACCCCATTTTGGACATTTTATTTGAGAAAATTATTCAATAATAACAATAGGTATCATGAAAAACATTCACAGTTGATGGTGAAAATGCAGATCAGATGGCTCCAGGAATATTCCTTTCATCCTGATCCAAAAAGTGCATTTGCCAACAGCTCATCAAGTGCACTTCTTCTCTCTGATTTATGTTTATCCTATATTGAAAACCCTGATCTTGTACATCATCTTCATCAATGTAGGAGAAGCTTATTTGGGTTAGGTCTAATGAGGAAAAGAATTTAAGAAATACCCATGCAGAGCCTCTTTCTTCCATACCAATTCTTAGCAGTACCAGCCCCACCCCTTCCCCCACAAGAAAGAAAGCAAAGAATCAAAGAAGCACAGATCAACAAAGTTTAGAGTCAGGGCTGCGCTGATAAATGCTTAACAACTGGAACTTATATGTGTATGTATGGCATGATTTTAAATATAATCAGCATTATTAACATTTTCTCCATCATTATTGTCAACAAGACAATAAATCAAGCCCTAATTTGTAACATTCAACAATTTTTGAAGTTTAAATGCTTACTCTGGAAATTTAACATTTAGTTTTCAAGAGTCATACAACAACCAACTAGTTCCAGCATACACCTCTTGCTCCTTGAAAAAAATCCTTTCTTTAACATCTTTCTAAGGTAGTAATCTAGCTGATCTCTAAACCCTTCTCAAGTTCACTACTCTATTATTGCATAGTTCTATATATTAGAAAATTCTTATGTTAAGCCAAAACCTCTGCCTCTCCTGTAATATTTCCCTGTTTTGCTATCAGTCAGACAAAATAAGCCAAATCCATACTCTAGATAATTGCCCTTCAGATATATGAAAAGATCTCCAAACTAAAAATTCCTCCTTTTTTCAATTGTTCCTTACAAGGTTTCCAGATATTCCTCAAGATTTCTAGACTTCTCACTGCTTTGGACACCCTCTTTTACATATATCCTAAGCAGTCAATAACTGATACTTGCTGAAGACTCTTTGTAGATACTCAGATACTTTCTAAGTAAAGGTCTCTCCTTCCTTATATATGACCTCCTTCCCCATGCTTTGATAATTGTCTTATACTACTCAGATATTGAGAACATATAATATGATTATAAAAAATTGGCATACTGAGGTGAAATTTAAGTTTTCTGGACCAAAAAGGAGAGCATATATTTTATTTACCTTAATAAATATATATGAAGTGCTTTATTTTGTAAAGCTCAACTGCATAATAATAAAATGAAGATAAAATTAATTCCTTCTCCTAATCTTTTATGAATCTGTTATCAATGAAGTTACTTAAACCCATCTAAAATATTTACAATTTTGCTGTTTAGTACATATTTACACTAGGAAGCTGTTTAGAACATATTTACTCTCACCCCCAAACTAAGAACTTACTATTTGACAATAATTGCTGGAAAAACTGGAAAATAATATGTCAGAAACTCAGCATAGACCTAATCTCACACCCCATACCAAAATAAGGTCAAAATGGGTACATAATTTGGGCATAAAGGATTATACCATAAGAAAATTAGGAGACAAGGGATAATTAATCTACCAGATCTTTGGAGAAAGGAGGAATTTCTAACCAAAGAAGAACTAGAGAACATTATGAAAGGCAAAATGGACAAATTTGATTACATTAAGTGAAAAAGTGTTTGTACAAACAAAACCAACAGAAACAAGATTAAAAGAGAAATACAAAGGTAGGGACAAATTATAGCTTTCAGATAAAAGTCTCATTTCAAAAATATATTTAAAAAACCATATCATTTTGGATTACTTGCCATCTAGGGGAGGGGGTGGGGAGAAGAAGGGGAAAATTGGAATACAAGGTTTTGCAAAAGTCAGTGTTGAAAAATTATCCTTGCATATGTTTTGTAAATAGTTTCAATAAAAAATTAATAAAAAAACCATATCAAATTAATAAGAATACTAGTCATTCCCCAATTGACAAAAGTCAAAGGATATGAGTAGACAATTTTCAGGTAACAAATTTAAAGCCATCTCTAGTCATATGAAAAAATGCTCTAAATCAATGTTGATTAAAGAAATGCAAATTAAAACAACCCTGAGGTACCACCTCACACCTCTCAGATTGGTTAAGATGACAGAAAAAAATAATGATAAATGTTGGAGGGGATGTTGGAAAACTGGGACACTAATGCATTGTTGGTGGAGTTGCAAAATGATCCAATCATTCTGGCAAACAATTTGGAACTCTGTCCAAAAGGCAATAAAACTGTGCATGCCTTTTGATCCAGCAGTGTCATTACTGAGTCTGTATTCCAAGAAAATCATAAAGGAGGAAAAAAAGGACCTACATGTGCAAAAATGTTTGTAGCAGCTCTTTTTCTAGTAACAAAGAATTGGAAAAATGAGTAGATGCCCATCCATTGGGGAATGGCCGAAAAAATTGTGATAGTAATGGAATATTATTATTCTATTAAAAATGATGAACAAGCTGATTTTTAAAAGGCCTGAAAAGATTTACATGAACTCTTGCTGAGCAAAACAAGCAGAATCAGGAATACATTGTATACAATTAAAGTAAGAATGTGCAGTGACCAACTATGGAAGACTTTGATTCTTCTCAGTGGGTCAGTAATCCAGGGCAATCCCAAAACTTTGGATAGAAAATGTCATCTGTATCCAGAAAAAAAAACAAAAAACTATGGAGATTGAAAGCAAATCAGCACACGCTATGTTCATTTTTTCTGTTTTTTTTTTTTTTATCTCCCATGGTTCTTCCCTTTTGTTCTGATTTTTCTTTCCCACCATGATTCAAAAAGCAATGTGTTTTAAAAAAAGAATATATTTGTTCTCTACTTCTTTTTATTTACTTTGAACATTTAAAGTGTTAGATAATCTTCTGACAGCAAGAATGTTTTGCCTTAAAACAAACCCTACCAATTCTAAGATATGAACAATACTGATTTCTTAGTATTCTAAGATTGGGTGAACCAGTACATACGCAATATATTATTTAGGGTAAACAAGTCTATGTCATCTGTAATTTAATAGATTATACCTTTTAACTTTTAACTTTCCTAGACTAATTATTACAATCTACCTTCACTGAGATTGCCCATTATCTTAAACTCCTTTTGATACCCTTTTCTAGAAATTTTTGAAACAAAGTGTTCCTTTCTCGAGATTCATAGAACATAACTGTACATAATATTTTAGATATATAAACATGGGTTGATGTAAAATTTAAATGGTTCTTTTTATCTCCAATATTGTTATTTCAGATTTTCAAATATGTTTCAAGGTCAGAGTCTTAAATAGTTGCCATCTCAGGGATGCAGATTACTGTGTATGAAGAAGTTCTTATCACCACAGCTTCACTTGTACCATAAGGCTAATAATCCCTAATGATGAGAAGTACCAAATATAGTTATGGCACAGAAGATACTCAGGGGAAAGGGAAACAATCCCCGCTCATGTCAGAAAAAAAGACACAGAAAAACAGCTACATTAGGAAAGTCATCTAGCATCCCAAGTATTGTAATTATGTCCTTTCTGAACCCTTACAGGTTTAATCTGAGTTTGAGTTGCTCTTCATTAGCAACTAACCTGCCATAAGAGTCCACAATACTGACCAGCCTATCAGGTACCAGCAATTAACTTCCTTTTTTTCATCTTTACTTCCTTCCCTATCTCACCTACCCCGGCCAGCTTCATATTCCCCTGTTGACTTCATAATGATGTCAAGACAAATTTGTTGAAAAGCAGCTCATAATTTTTCTCTTTGCCATAGAGTTGTCCCTAACTCACTATCCCCAATTTTACAATTATTCCTGGCCATGGTACTGACGATACATTTTTTTAAAACAGTGGGGATTTTGGCCTTTTTTCTAAAGCTGCAATTGGATTGAAATTTTCAAGAAATAATTATGTCACTGAAAACTGAGTCAGTATGTTTACCTTTGAGATAAAAGCATCACAAATTAAAATGCTGAAAGTAAATTGAATAACTAGCAATAATTCTTCAAGCAATAAAAATTTCTTAGCACTAGATTTTCTGATATATTAAGAAAAGAGGGTACATTTCAAATAAAAATGATCCATATTTTGGAAAACTAAAACTTGACAGAAGCAAAAGTCTCAATGAAATTACCTAAATATTCTTTTCACATCAAACATACCAGAAATGTTAAGACTGATAAGAAAGAATAGTTCAGTGGATAGAGAACTATTTTTGAAACACAGAAGATCTAAGTTCAATTCTTCACTCTGATGCCTTTTGACTATTAACCTTAGAAAAATCACTTAATGAGCAGAACCAGGACATCATTATTCACGGCAACAACAATACTATATGAGGATCAGTTCTAATGGACATGACTCTCTTTAACAATGAAATGCTTCAAACCAGTTCCAATTGTTCGGTGAAGAGAGCCATATACACCCAGAGAGAGGGATGTGAAAGGTGGACCACAACATAACATTTTCATGTTCTCTATTGAGGTTCGCTTGCATTGTATTTCCTTTATTGGATTATTCTTTCTTGTAGATATGATTTCTCCTGCACAAAAAAATGATGCAATGACTATACATATATTCAATTTCTTAAGTATTCTAACATAATTTATCATGTAGTGGATATCCTGCCATCTAGGGGAGGGGTGGGGAGTAGGGGGGGAAATTTGTAACAGAAAGCTTTGTAAGGGTTAATGTTTAGGAATTACCCATACATATGTTTTGCAAATAAAAAGTATTAATAAAAAAATAAACCTGGGAAGTTAGAACTTCGATTATTCCCATTTTATAGTTAAATCAGACAGAAGTTAAATTACTTGTTCTAGGTCGCCACTATTTTTGTCTACTGTGGCATCGAGCTTGATTTGGAAGAACATTAATCAATAATTATAATAATATAATATATATTATATAAATAATATAATATAATAATAATTTAGCTGAGTGGTTAACAAGCATTTATTAAGCAGTTAGGTAGGACAGGGGATAAAATGCAGGATCAAGAATCAGGAAGGCCTGAGTTCAAATCTAGCCTTAGATATTTATTAGCTATGTGATCCTAGGCAAATTAACCTATGTCTGCTTTAATTTGTTCATCTATAAAATGGGAGTAATAATGATACCTATCTCCCAGGACTAGTAAGAGGATATTGAAAAATACTTTGTAAATCTTAAAGCAATATTATGAATGCTAGTTATTATTATTATTATTACTACTACTATGTATCAAGCATTATTCTGGTCATTAAGTAAGCAAATGCAAAGAATGAAACAATATTTACTGTTTTCCCCCACTGTGGCATCTAGCTTAGTTTGGAGGAACTTTAATCAATTAATTGATTGGTTAATAATCATTTATTAAGCAGTTAGGTGAGGTAGGGGATAAAATTCAAGACCCAGAATTAGGAAGACCTGAATTCAAATCCAGCCTTAGATACTTATTAGCTATGTGATCCTAGGCAAATTATCCTATGTCTGCCTTAATTTCTTCATCTATAAAATGGGAGTAAAAATAATACCTATCTTCCAGGATTATTAAGAGGATACTGAAAAATACTTTGTAAATCTTAAAGGAATATATTAATGCTACCTATTATTTTTATTACTACTACTACTAGTATGTATCAAGCACTGTTCTGGTCACTAAGCAAACAAATACAAAGAATGAAACAATTTTTAAAAATCACTTAACCAGTTAGTATTCAATCCTCTAAGAGAAGGGAATTTGCTAACCTGCACTAGTGGAAGAAATTCCCTCATCTGGGATTTTCTTGTACCAATGAAATAACAGATACCCTTCCCAATCCCTAAAATCTACTATTGGCCTAATATCAAAGCCATACTATCTTTCTCATGTCAATCTATTCCTTCACAAAATTCTTCACACTTTTGTCTTAAAATAGTTACATCTTTCTGTCTTGATTAGAAATGGTTTAACTGTTTTTAAAAAATGAATTTAAGTTCTTTCAAGAGCACTTTGAAATATACATTACTTTGTCAGTCTTTTTCTAATTCTTTTCTGTATGCCTAAGGAGTTTTCAAGATTATAAATTATATTATTAGTTCTCTCTTTAAAGGACTCAATAGTAAAGGGATAGTATGACTGGAACAAGAACTAGTTATAAAATCAGCAGATTGGAGTTCAAGTTCCTGCTTTCTGATAATTAGCTATAGGGTCTTGAGCAAACCTCCTAATCTCTCTAAACCTCAGTATTTTGTTTCATCTATAGATAAAGTAGGGGTAATAAGTACTACCTACCTTACAGTTTGTAAGGATCAAAGAAAATATATCTGTAAAGTGCTATTAAAAAAGGTAAGCTGTTATTAAGCATCAACTTGCTCTGTTCTGGGGTACCCCATCACCTCCACAGAAATGTAATTAAATAGCAAACCAGTTCAGCCACACTGTGAATTTTATTAGCACTCCAATAGGAACTTGAATATGCATCCCTGGGCATTAGGTTTCACAACAGTCAGTTATTAACATTTTATTAAGTGCTGATTATGTTAGGCACTGTGTTAAGCACTTAGGTAAAAAGACTCTCCAGGAGCTCACAATATAATGAGGGAGACAACAAGCAAACAAATATGTTCATATAAACTATGTAGAGGATAAATTGGATATAAGCAACAGAAGAAAGGTGCTAGGATTAAGAGGCATTGGAAAAGGCTTTGTGTAGAAAGTGAGATTTTATTTGGTACTTGAAGGAAGCCAGGAGGAGATGATGACAATTCCGCTTCCAAGACAGTCACCTCTTAAGTCAGAGTTGATCCAGAGAACCTTTGCTTTTAATTCTAAGGTTTCCTTCTTTCATTGCTTCCCTGATTCATGAATCCTAACTCCTGACACTGTACCCATTTGCCTTCCTTGGTCCCTGAGCCATCTTTGACTCCTTGAGATCATTTAATCTGCCTTGCAACCCTTGAACATTTCTACCCAATTTCTTCTGCTCTTGTTACCCTATACCTGCTTCTAAGACCTAATAGCTTTTATTTACATGGTGCTTTCAGAGTTTATAAATACCTTTTTCTATTTCTTACACTTCCATCTTTCTATATTCACATTCCAAATCAAGAAGAAATTTTCTAGGATTTATTTATAAAGAAAAAGAGAATAGAGAAATTCACAAATAATATATAGGTAAGGTCATTAGAAGAACATAAAATAAAAGCTAGGAAGACCACTTATCCCCCTCATACGATTAAAAAGGTAGCTTAGTGGTGCTTTATGGGAGAATGGGGGTGGAGGAAAGACTAGTCTCTCCCTTACCTTCATCAAAGCACCCCCAACTAAAATTTTTATAATGATTCACTAAGTTGGACTGGATGAAATTCATTCACCTTTCTATAATTCCTGGCTCCCTCTCAGCTAATCAAGAAGCTTCTTGACTGATGATGCATTTTTTTTCATGCTCTATCTAACACTACCATAATTACTCACCTACCTATATCTGTCCTAAGTGAGGAAAGGAAAAAGAAAGAGCCATCATGTAAAATATTCCCAGAGCAGAAGACTCTTAGCAATGGAGACAAAATTCTGGCTGGATCTTGCCATGATAAGTCACCCTTCCACCACTGCCAGAAGGCACTGCTGCCTACACAAAAACCAGGTTAGTCAAAGAGGCTGTACCCAGTCTGAAGAATGTACCCTGTGCTTTCTAATCATCCTGCCTACTTGTAAATGGGAATAGGAAGGTTTTGGTAACCTACGGCCCAAGGCCAAAGCAGCCTGGGTCTGGCCTGAAAAAGGGAGTGCTGACAGTTCCACTGAGGCCCCAAAGGACTAGTACAATTTAGAATAAAATGCAACAGGCAAAAACTTTGCTCATCTTGACAAGAAGCAGCATCCCAAGATGAACCCACAGGTTCAGACATTCAAGCCTCCCTCCCATTCCAAGAAACATCAATTGGAATCCACAGGCATTCACTCCATGTCAGGACCTGTCACTAGAGCACGTTTAATAAGGCTCCGAAGAAAACAGACACTGGAGGATCGAGGGAGGTACGGATGTGTGGAGAATACAGCATGGAATGTGACTGAAAGAAAGCCCAAGGGAGTATTAGCTCCAAGCCCAGGAGCAGCCTTTAAGTAGACATGGCATAATTTGCAGAGGAAAAAACAATGGACTTTCAGTCAGAAAGCTTATGGTCAAATCTCAGCCCTACCACCTGCTACCTGAGTGATCTGGGCAAAGCCATTTTACTTTTCTGGATTTCAGTGTCCTTAGCAGTGTTGGAATACATGACTTTTGAAGACTCTTCCAATACCAAATCCATAATCCTAAAATCTGTTGGACACCCACCAAGCACATTCTCCCTAGTAAGCCCACTGCCAGTGCCTGAAAATCCACTAGGACATTCATTTCTTCAAGTTAAATCACTATCTCCTGGTAAAATGAAAGAGATAGCATGTATACTAGTATCAGTTATTAACATGTTAATGTGAAATAAATACTCCATCTTTTTTCTGATATGAATGTAGGTCAGGGACTATTTTGGCTTGGACCCAAAGCATGTACAGCTGTGTGGAGAGGTCTGGCAGGAGAGACTGACCAAAGGTGAAGGAAAGGAGCAACATAAAAAGGGGCAAAGCCATTAAAAATTGAGGGATAGGGTAGTCAGGGGAAGAGGGGGAGATTAAGAACATTCTGCCTAAGCCAGACCTGACCACTAATCATTAATTTCAACATCACTGCCCACCAAATCTTTTTGCAAAATCTTTTCTGCAAATTTGAATGGTCAAATTGATTTGGCCAATTTGACCTTTTATTTTTTCCCTTGCCCACCCTTTGATTCTATCATTAATGGCTTAATAACTAAAACTCCTGCAATAAGAGACAGAAGAGGGAAATTATACCTGGACAATCAACCAATTAAAGAACCACTGCTTTGTTTCTCTACTAGACCTGTAGTAGAGATCATAAAAAAGGGAAAAGGACCCATGTGCAAAAATGTTCATGGCAAGGAACTGGAAACAGCATGGATGCCCATCAGTTGGAGAATGGCTGAATAAGTTATGATATATGAATGTCATGGAATATTATTGTTCTATAAGAAAAAAACAGCAGGATGATTTCAGAGAGGCCTGGAGAGACTTTCATGAACTGATGCTAAATGAAGTGAGCAGAACTAGTAGAACATTGTACATAGCAACAAGAAGATTATATGATGATCAACTCTGGTGGATGTGGCTCTTTTCAACAATGAGATGATTCAGGCCTGTTCCAATGGTCTTGTCATAATGAGCCATTTACACCCAGAGAGAGAAATGTGGGAACGGAGTATGGATCACAACATAGCATTTTCACTCTTTTTGTTGTTGTTTGCTTGATTTTTTCTCATTTTTTCAGTTTTGATCTGATTTTTCTTGTGCAACATGATAATTATGGAAATATGTATACAAGAGTCAAACATGTTTAACATATATTGGATTACTTGCTGTACAGAGGAAGGGTTGAGGGAAGAGAGAGAATGTGGAGCAGATTTTGTGAGAGTGTTAAAAACTATCTTTGCATGTATTTTGAAAATAAAAAACTATTATTTAAAAAAAAACGAACCATGGGGGCAGCTAGGTGGCATAGTGGTTAGAGCACCAACCTTGAAGTCATGAGGACCTGAATTCAAATTTGGTATCAGACACTTAATACTTTCTAGCTGTGTGACCCTGGGCAAGTCACATAACCCCAATTGCCTCAGGAAGGAAAGAAAGAAAGAAAGAAAGAAAGAAAGAAAGAAAGAAAGAAAGAAAGAAAGAAAGAAA
>JAJPUD010003938.1:123373-147035 GCA_023553655.1 Myrmecobius fasciatus
AAAGAAAGAAAGAAAGAAAGAAAGAAAGAAAGAAAGAAAGAAAGAAAAGAAGGGAGGAAGGAAGGAAGGAAGGGAAGGATGAAGGAAGGGAGGGATGAAGGAAGGAAGGGAAGGGAGAAGGGAAGGGAGAAGGGAGGGGAGGGAGGGAAGGAGGAAAGGAAGAAAAGAGGGAAGGAAGGAAGGAGGGAAGGAAGGAAGGAGGAAAGGAAGAAAAGAAGGAAAGAGTTGAAAGAGTTGATGAAGAAAGAAAGAAAAAAGAGAGAAAAAGAGTTGAAAGAGTTGAATCTGCTACACTTCATACAGCTAACTACCCTCTCAAATTTGGCTACCTTCTTTCCTCCCTTGGGATCAAAGGCTTATACTCTTTTCTTCTTACTTCTTCTGCATCTCTTTTTTCCAACTCCATTCAGATATGAGAGGTGGTATGGGGAGAGAAACAAGACTTGGCTATTTATTGGATGCAGGTAGTGTGTTCAGGATAGCAATTCGTAGTTCTGAATGATGTGTTTGGAGTTCAAGCACCAGATGATGAGATTTATGTAAGTAATTGGTACCAAATATGAGGGTTAGGTCATATGGAGAATTCACAATGGCCATTCTTTTTGCCAAAAGGTAGATTTATTTAGGAAAAGAGGTCACAAAAAATGAAGAGATATAATAGACACCAGGAATAGTAAATATGAAAATGAGTTGGGAGAGCATATAGTTAGACACTCAAGTGATTTTAACAATTAATGATAGAAAAAAAAAATTCCTTAGAGGAACTCACAACCAGGAAAAAAGATATACTCCATGAGGTGGGAGTATGTACTTAACTGATTGGCTAAATCCATAGAGAAATTTAGTACCCTAAAAGAGTTAGTTAGCTATAAAAAGGAAAAAGACATTCTGAGGCATGATGGGGGGATGGGTTAAAGAAAAAGACCCCATGAGGCATGGGGGAGGAGTGAGGAGACACCACAAAAGTAGAATGCCTGCCCGTGATGAGCTAACCCAAAAGGGAGTTCAGCAAAGATGGTGTGGGACATGGACAGATTTGTGGGGAAATTTAACCTCAGGGGTTTGACATACTTTGGATTTCTGATTGGACACAACAAGGTGGGGCTACCCAGGACTTCCATCCACAGAAGGTGAGACTGTAAGGTTGAGCAGATCCCCATCGTGCCCTTCCCTGTTTGCTTCAGGGAGTAATCTTATCAGTACTTCAGGCTTTCTCTGCCAAGCCCCCCAAGTGATCCAGGACCTCATCACAGGGATGAGGGACAGTGAAGGGTTAAAGATGATTCTTGGGTTGTGAAATTGGGTGACTAGAATAATGGTACTAACTTCCCTAAAAATAATGGAGGGGTAGATTTTAAGGGAAAGATAATGAGTTTTGTTTTGTACATGCTGAATTTCAAATGGCTAAGGGACATTGCTACAGATGTCCAACAAGCCGTTGAAGATGCAGGATTCAAAAAAGAGAAGACAAGTAAGGACGTAAATATGGAAATCATCTGCAGAGAACTAGCTACTGATATCATCTAGAGAGAAAGTATATAGGGAGAAGAGAATAGAGCCCAGGCTATATCTCCAGGAGATGGCACACAGATGAAGATCCTGCAAAACAGACCAAAAAAAAAAAGGCCATAAAGATAAGATGACAACATAACAGAGGAATCTCACAAAAACAAAGAAAGGAGGGAGGAAAGGAGGGAGGAAAAAAGAGAAGGAAAGAAGGAAGGAAGAAATCATTCTACTTTTCATTTCTTATAGCACAATCATAGACTATAACTTGTTCAGTCATTCTTCAATTAATGAGCATCTCCTTATTTTTCAATTCTTTGCTACTCCAAAAAGGACTGCTATAAAATTTTTTTGTACAAATAGGTTCTTTTTCTTTAATAGTAATAATAATAATAATAATCCCAAGAGGCAGCTAGGTGGTGTTGTGGATAGAGCACCAACCCTGAAGTCAGGAGAACCTGAGTTCAAATTTGATCTCAGATGCTTAACACTTCCTGGCTGTGCGACTCTGAGCATCCTGTGTGACTACTTCAGAAAAAAAAAAATCTTGGTAGTGGTATTGCTGGATCAAAGGGTACACACAGTTTTATAGCCCTATGGGCACAGTTCAAATTGCTCTTTAGAATGAATGCATTAGCTCACAGTTGCACCTACAGTGCATTAGTGAAGGAACTTATATTCTAATAAAGATCTAAAGGACTTCATTTCAAGTGACAAAATTTCAGATGCTATAGCACCTAAATGAAGGAGACATAGATGGTTAAGGTTTCCCAGGTATTTCTGAAATCAAACATATATATCGCCTATTCTTCTTCTGAAGAGGGCCATTCTGGTGTGAAGATAATGAGCTTTTTTATCCCCATTTTTCATTCTCCACTCCAATTTTCAGGATTCCCAGACTTGAAGTCAAATGGATTTAGATTTGAAAACCGTCTCAAATCCTAGTTGTTAGACCCACCCTAAGTCACTTAACATTTCCAAGTCTCGCTTTATCTGTAAAATGGGACAACTATTTCACAGGATTGTTGTGAGGGTTTTAAAAATATTTATTATTCATAAAGTACCTTAAAATGTTATATAAATATCAGTTATTATTAATAATAATCATAAATCTCTACTACTAAATGCTAAAGTTATTAATCCTCCTAAGAATCTACTAGTTTTGAATTAGAAGTTGATCTGTATCTTCTAGTGAGATTGTTCATGATTACTAACACATCAACTTAGCCAGGAGCAATGAATTTTCTGTATTTTAATTCCTGGCTCCCAAAGCCACAACAAGAGAAAACTGTTCCATTTAGAAATCATGTCCTCACTTGTGTGTGTGTGTGTGTGTGTGTGTGTGTGTGTGTGTGCACTTATGAATCTTAATGGGCTTACAGCAATCCATCCATTCCAACCTTTTCAGCAAATCATGGCTACTAAAGCTGGGCTATAAAAATGTAAGAAAGGAACAAAGCCAGCCCTGAGCAAGGAGAAGTTGTTGGTCAAACTGCCCCCATTTCCCAGGGCACTTCAGTCATGTCATTTACTGCTGTCATATACTGTATTCTGAACAAGAAGCTTCTTTCTCATTTCAGAAAAATAAACAATAAAATCAGTATTTCAGAGCCTCAGTGATCCTAGTGTCCAACAGTAGAAGAAATCTGCAAATGGCAGTTATTTCTAGAACAGCTCTAACAAAGAGAGCAACATGTCAAGGGTTAAGCTTTAACATGGACCCATTTTTAGGACCAGAGATGGAGAAGAATTTGGGGCAAAATTTGATATGGGAAAAGAAACTTTTACTCCAAAAATAAATTCTTAAGTTTTTTTTTAAAGAGCTATTTGAGAATCCATGTTGAAGCAGTGGGAAAGAAGCACAAGTATTTTTAAATAAACTCATGGAGAGTTCATCAGAATTTGGAAGGTCTGTAAAAACAGATGTCCCACTGCTCAACAGTATTATTGAGAATAATACCCATTCACATCAGGAACCTTTGTAAAGCTTTTAAAAATTATTTTCATTTCTATAATGTAACCAGTTTTTGAGATGGAACTCTAAAAGTAAACTGTTCAGTTGTGTCAAATTCTTCATGGCTCCATTTGGATTTTTCCTGGCCAAGATACTAAAATGGTTTGCCATTTCTTTCTCTAGCTAATTTTACATATGGGGAAACTGAGGCAAACTGGGTTAAGTGACTTGCCTAGGATCATATGAGGCCATTTTTGAATTCAGAAAGATGAGTCTTCCTGACTCCAGGCCAGACTTTCTATTCACTGCACCACTTTCCTACAATAATGAGCTCACAGGTAGGAGTTTCCAGATCTGAATGTGGGAGTTTCTGGGAAATGTAGTCACTGACAAAAAAGCATTCCACAATTCCCTTTTCTCCCTCCCTCAGGACTAAGACTGTCAAGACTCTCTGAGCCCTCTGCTGTGGGAGCATTCGAGGAGTTTTCTGAACCAAATGACCAAAAGGTGATTGTAGTGTTGGTGCTCCTAGGGAAGTGATGGAATTGACAGTAGGAACAAAAGACCAGGGACTGGTAAGACCCTCTGGGAGGAAGTACCCAATAGAGAAGGGAAGTAACCCCTTCCTTCTCCTGATTAATAATAGCATTTATATAAAGATTAATAATAGGAGAGCAGATTAATAATAGCATTTATATAAGACTGTAAGAGCTGCAAAAACCTTTAAAACGTTATCTAATTTGATCTTCAAAACTGTTCTGGGTGGTAGGGTTATTATGATCCCTAATTGACACAAGAAAGTTAAGTTACTTGCTGGGAGTCACACAACTATTAAGGATCTCAGGCTGGATTTGACCTTGGGTCATCCTGCATTCTGTTCTATAAAATTATTTTTTTCTATTTTCCCTTTAATAAGTTAGAATTTCTTCTGCCAAGTAGAGCAGTCTGATTGATTTAACTGCTGTTGATCTGTGTGTTGCCTTATTTGTGAAGAGTGACAGGGCAGGTAGGAAGAGTGTTTGAATATTAATATATATCTTAGAAATGGGAAACATATTCATACATAAAATACCAGAAGTCTAAATCTAGTCTAAAAGTGCTAGGCTTTCTCTTGGCTGTAAGCTGAATCAACTTTAAAAAGAGAGGGTCACTTTATGTTCCAACTATAATCCCAAGTTTACACATGAAAAAAATTTAAAACTCAGAGTATAAGTAACTTAAAAACTTGCAGTGAATAAATCCTAGAATCAAAATTCCAACCCAGGTGTTGAGGGTATGAGACCAGTTCTCCTTCCTCTAAATCACCCTGTGGCTTCATGATAACACAAGGAAGAAGGGACGGCATCCAGACCCTCCCTTATCTGGTGAAGAAGACAAAATCTTTCATTTCTCTATCCTCTCCTCCATCAGAATCTGCCACATATTGTAAATTGCTATGCTGCAGCAGCCTGGGGACAGACCTCTTCAAGAGCAGCTAATGGTCTTTCGGACACCCTTGAGACAGCAAGATCAGTATGGCCTTAGAACAAGCTCTAGAACAAATGGTTCTATCAGCTGCTGACCAAGCACTTCATATCAGCTGGGGCAAGATTGATATCAGTTACACAAATGAAATCCTCACGAGCTGCAATGGGTCCACCTTTGCCAGAGCAGTACAGGTAGTTCTGGTTCAGCAGAATCAGAACTGACAACTGTTATTGTTTGTCCATCGTTTTCAAAGCAGACCATAACATCAGGGAGGTGATACCATAACATGCAAGTAATTTGGATTTGAGTGAAGAATAGCTGTGCAAGGTCACCTGCTTCACTGTCCCCTCCAGAGTCATCGGGGTCCAGTGGCCAGATACATATTTCAGGAGGACTGGAGATGGTCCTGGGTCTTTTTAAACCAAGGTCTTCCACAGGTCTCAGTTGGACTGAGGCTGTACCCATTCAGTGATTAAGGCTAGGTAGCAATTGAGACAAAAAAAATCTCCTTTTTGGGGAGATGACCACACTTGAGATGACCTGGGTTAAACCAATCACACTTTTCTCTTCCTGGTTCTTGTGTAGTTAGGAAACAAAATCAAAAGGGGAGGAAAAAAGCAAGGGAAGAAGTCCAGGAACCAGAGAGGAAAAGTGGATAGAGGACACAAGTAAAAAAAAAAAAAACAATGGAGGAAGAAATAGAAGTGACATTATTATCAAAGTATATAGTATAGACCAACTAGACGAAAGGAGGAAACAAAGAAAAAGTTTCAGAAACAGGTCACAGGCTTAGTATGATATAGTAGTGATGGGGAACTTCAATTATCTTCAGTTAAAAGAATCTTTTTTTTCTTTTTATTTATTTTTAAATAATAGCTTTATATTTTCAAAATACACACAAAGATACTTTTCAACATTTACCCTTGCAAAACCTTGCGTTCCAAATTTTTCTCCCTCCCTTCCCTCCACCCAGACAACAATAGCTAAAAGAAACTTAATCACACAAAGCTTAGTGCAAATTGAAATCAAAGAAATACCTTTTCTGCTATTCAACTATTATGTAAAAATGAAAAGTCTTATTTTTTATTTAAATAAATGGGCATCTAGAGGTGGTTCAGTGGATAGAACCCCAGGCTTGGAGTCGGAAAGACTCATCTTCCTAAATTCAAATATGACCTCAGATATTTACTAGCTATGTGACCAAGGGCAAGTTACTTAATCCTGTTCCCCTTTATTTATCATCAGTAAAATAAACTGGAGAAGGCAAACCATTCCAGTATCTTTTCCAAGAAAACCCCAAGGGGGGATGACAAAGAATCTGAAATGAATGCACAACAACAATTACATGAATTTTAGACAAGTCAAAATTTAGGGGAACAGTTTTGGGAGAAGGCCCTTCTCTAGAACTCTTTTTTTTAAATAAATTTTGAAATTTTTGTTTTTACACCATAAAAGTTTTTTTTAATATTCTTCCCCCTTTCCCCTCTCATAGAACCATCCCATATTAACAAATGATATTTTTAAAGAAAAGAAAAAGCTGAAAAAATTAATAAAACTGATGTATTGAAAAAAAAATCTGAGACTATATATAATGTTTCACCCCCAAGGACTTGTTACTAGTACAAAGGATTGTGGCAACGTGTTATCTTCTCATATTTCTTCTTTGAGGCTATCTTTGTTCTTTGTAATTCTGCAATATTGACTCATTTGTTTTGTAGGGGTTTCTTTTCTTTTATATTGCTCAAGTCATTATGCATGTTGTTTTCTTGGCTCTTTTTAACTTTGCATCAGTTCATTTAATTATTTTCTCAGGGTTTTTACATATTAATCCTATTTATCCTTTCTTATAGCTTAGCAAGAGTCCATTGTGTACAATAATTTGTTTAGCCATTTCCCAACTGATGGGCATCTACTTCGTATCCCCTTTTTTGCTAACAAAAAGCTGTTGTTCTAAATATATTTTGGCATATATTGTACCATTCTTGTTATCATTAATCTGCTTAGGATATTTGTCTAATAATATAATCTCTGGGTCAAAGGTTATGCACATATTTGTGACTTTATTTGCACAATTTCAAATTGCTTTCCAAAATGATTGTATTGACTCACAACTACATTAACAATACCTTCAGGTGCCTATCTTCCCACAACCTCTCCAACATTGACTACTGCCATCTTTTACAATCTTGGCCAATTTGCTGGATGGGAAGTGAAACCTCAAGGTGGTTTTGTTTTGTGTTGCTCTAATTATTAGTGATTCTTTCATATGAGCATCAGTAGTTTGCAATTCTTCTTTTGAGAATTATTCATTTATATTCTTTGATTTCCTATCTATTGAGGAATGACTTTTTTGGTGTTAAATACCTAATGCTCTTGAAGACAAATTAATTGCTTCAAATTGTTGTCTTTCATTTTCAAAGAGAATCAATGGCATCACAGGTGATGTCTTGACTTGTATGTGAATTGGATTTAAATGAGTCAAGAGTCCGGAGGCAGGAAAAAAATCAGGGAAACTGGCAACAGCTCGGAATGCAGTGGATGATCTTTGTGTCTTCAATATCTGGCCAAACTCTGAGCTCCTCACAGAGCCTGCTTCAGCAGCCTTCAGGGCTATTGAAACAAATTATTGTCATCTGCCCATTACATGGGGGGAGGGGAGTCTTTACATGTTTTGGGGGTCACATCTCCCTAATTCAATGACAGAAACCTATTAGTAGCCCTACTTAGTTTAGTTTGTCTACTGAAATGGTTTTTTGAAATACTATTGTGCATGCTACCAAAAATGAGTAACCCTGAAAAGATTTCATTCCAGAGATGCAAGTCCTCCTGAACACAGCATACCCCACTCCCATCATGTAAGGAAGATAAGAAAGTGAATTGTCCATTGGACTATGTGGCTTCTCTATACCCTGACCTGTGGTTCAATTCTAGTTTCAAAAAAATCTGTTTGAACCAAACAACAGTATAGAAGTTAATATTTTGAGAAGAAAGTCCAGGGCAGAATATATTAAGATTTATCTCTTATATTGGAGAATAATTATTTATTAGTCTCAAATTCATACAGTTTTACATTTAGGAAAGAGTGGAAGGAAGTGATCTCTTAAACACTGCCTGGAGAAGTCCTATGTATCATGATCTATGTGCTTCAGAAGAATTCCTGTATATTTAGACATCAAACCTAATCTCGAAATGTTATCATCACACCTGTGTTATCATCATGCCATTGTCAGCAGAAATATTTATAAGCAAAAGAAAAAAAGATAATGTGATGAAATAGTATGACATTTCATGTGATTTTCAAAAGCTGTTTTTACTTTAGGGAATAAATAATAATCTCAAATCAATTTTTAAAAGGAAAGAATTTACAACAAAAACAAAAATGTTAATGTGCATTATTACAGGGTTGTAAAGGAAAAAGCCAAGTAGGTCCCCTCCTTTTAGGCATCCTTTGATGTTCAATCATCCTACTTGGCATTGACCTCTGCTGTGGAAATCCACTTATCAGATGGTACAACTCAAAACCAAGAAACATGCTGCTTGTAAACAATTGAATATTTCCCATCTTACTACTCTGAAATGTTCCAATTACTAAAGAAGCATTACTTCACATGAAAAGCCCTAACCAACACTATTAAATAAGCAGGGAGAAGATGGTTTGGAATCAGAAAATTTGACTTTAGATCTCATTTCTGCCATTTATTACCTGTACAAACTTGGCTAAATCACTTTCCAAACTTATGTGTTTTCATCTGTAAAGTGAGAAGAATTAGATGACCTCTAAATTCTAAATCTATGATTTTATAATCCATTTACTCCAACTTTCCCAGTTTTCTTACTTAACGTTTTCTTACTTTTGACCCATTTTCACCAGAGAAGTTCTTACATGACCATAGGCATATAGATATAGAAATAAAATATTTATTGATAATAAATCATAGTTTTGTGACTCCCACATTCATATGGGATCGTGAATCATATTTTAAGAAGCTTAGGCACACTCACAAATTGATCAGATTCCCCCACAATGGAGATCACTCAGGAACAGCTAGATGACTACTTTTCAGTGACAATATAGAAGCGAGTCTTGGTCAATGGACTAAATCACCTCTCAGACCCATTCCAACCCTGACAGTCTGCTATTCTACAGTGTAAAATGTGTTCCCAGGAAATTAATTTATTGTTAACAGGCAGTCAAAAGTGAAACAACAAAAATCTAAATAATATTTACTTTTTAAAAAACATAGTCCATACATAGTTGATTAAAAGAAGGGTAGCATCATGACATTATGAGATGGATTTATTTTGTATGGCATTTCAGATCTAATAACTTGAAGGCTATGGTTTATTTAAATTTAACACTTCATCAAGAAAATGCTAAATCAAATAATTCCTAGGAATAATGGTCTTGCCTATCATGAAGAGAAGGCTCAACAGTCGTTGAAAATAAATTATTCTTAAAGCCTTAAATAAAAAGTAAACTTATTACTTCCCTTTTCTAAATCTGTTCCTTTTCCTACATTTCCTATTTTTGATAATGGCATCACTATTTTTGGTTTGTTTTTTTTTTTTGGGGGGGGGGGTATCCTTAGCATTTAAGTACAGTACCTAGCATATAGTAAATGATTAATGCATGTTTGCTAATTGATTTACCCAGTGAACCAGATTTACAGTTTTGGAATTAACTCAATCAATCTGTTGCCACAATTCCATTTCTACAATATTTCTTTTTCTTTTTTTTTCTTTTTGCTGAGGCAATTGGGGGTAAGTGACTTGCCCAGGGTCACACAGCTAGGGAATGTTAAGTGTCTGAGACCACATTTGAACTCAGGTCCTCCTGACTTCAGAGCTGGTGCTCTATCCACTGCTCCACCTAGCTGCCCCTCTACAATATTTCTTGTATTTGGCCCATTTTAACATTCTGACTGCCACTGCTGTTGTTCAGCTCTTGACTACCCCTATCTTGAATTTAGCTACAAAACAACCCTTGGAAGCCTCCCTGCCCCTACTCTCTTGCCATTTCAATCCATTCTAAGCAGTGTTGCCAGATTAAGTTTTTCAAGGAATAAGTCATATCATTTCCACTGTTTAAAAATTTTCCATTGGCATGGCATACTGAATAAAGCTCACACATCTTATTAAAAAGATGTTATTTAAAACCCTGTACAATGTGGCTACAAACTACTTCTCTAGATCTAGCTACCTCTCAAACCAAATTAAAATATTTAATTGTTTTTCAGTTATTTTTTTACAAGTATTCAATACTTGGTGACTCATTTGGGGTTTTCTTGGCAAAGATATTAGAGTGATTTGCCATTTCCTTTTCCCTCTCATTTTATAGATGAGGAAACTGAAGCAGACAGGGCTAAATGACTTGCCCAGGATCACACAACTAGGAAGTGTCTAAGACCACATTTGAACCTGAGTTCAAATTTTAAGATCTCATTTCTGCCATTTATTACCTGTACAAACTTGGCTAAATCACTTTCCAAACTTAGGTGTTTTCATCTGCAAAGTAAGAGGAATAGATGACCTCGAAATTCTAAATCTATGATTTTATAATCTATTATACTCCATTTCCTGACTCCAGGTCTGGTGTTCCATCTACCATGTACCTATTGCACACATATGTTTCTTCATACTGTCCTCTACATTTGCAATGTTTCCACCTTTATCTATACATGTGAACATCCTACTTGTTATTTCAGTGTCCTGCATAAATGCCATTTTCTTTATAAATCCTTCCCCAGAGGCTCCCAGCTTTCCTTCTGATTTCCAAGAATTTTGTACTCTTCTTTTATACTCATATTTCAAGTGCATTATATTTATCTGGGCATGTCTTGTCAAACTAGATCTATTGCTCAGTTTGCAAATTCCTTAAGGACAGATACCATGTCTCATTTATCTTTGTGCCTCCCCCAGTGTTCACCTAACACTAAATTACACATAATGAAAAATACTTCATCCTTCAAAAGAACTGTCATGTCATCAGGGTGAGTCTTCCTAAGCACAGTGCACTTCCTCCATTCCTCAGCAGATAATTTGAGAAGTTGCTGCAGCCCAAAATTTCATCACTTAGTTGCCAGTCTCCTGATAATGATAACAGGAGGAAACATGGCATAGTGAAAAAAATGCTGAGATTAGAAGCATGAGACCTGCATTTAACCTCTCTGAGTCTTTCTTTTCTCACTTGTAAAATGAGGATCTCTAAGGGTTCTTCCTGCTCCATACCTATGTTCCTACAATAAATCCATATGAATGAGCAGGTTGGTCCTCAGATGAAAAAAAAAATCCATCATTGGGTCTGGTAGATAAGACTTACCAGAGTTTATACTCCAGAGAACAATAGAAATAAACAGCTATTTCATTCAGAAATAATATATGAATACTCAGATATCTAATTCTCTTTTCCAACGTGTTTCAAGTTCTCTGACTAAAGCTAGATGGTGCAGTGGATAGAACACTAGACATGAGAATCAAGAAAACCTGAACTGAAATCCTTTCTCAGGCCCTTGCTAGCTTTATCAAACTGGGCAAGTTAATTAATTTCTGTCTGCCTCAGTTTTCTTGATTTATAAAATGGGGATATTAATCATACCTCCTTTACAAAGTTGTTGTGAGTATTAAAAGAATTAACAAATGTAAAACATTTTTAAACCTTAAAAACATACTAAATGTGCTAGCTAAAATCCCAATCTGATATTTCATTATGGCATCAAGTTAGTTCTTGAACACTGTGTAAGAAAAGTTTAGGTTCTAGCAGGTTCTACTTTCCAAGTTGGAAAAATTTCAAATATGCGTGCAGTGATGGATTTTTGCACTTTTCATCCAAGAATAAACTGCCTTATCTCAGAGAGATCCATCATCAGAAGGCTGGCAATCAGGTGATGAAATTTTTTACCAGAAACCCTCTATTTAAAGGATGGATCAGCTATTATACACAAAAGTGCAAATAGCACACACTGATGGAATCACAGCTCTTCTGAACTATGTTCAAATTTCAAGTGATCTGTATTTAAAAATACTGATTGTACCTACATTGTGGAAAATTTCATCTACCAGTAAATACTGAATCTGTTATTGCTGTTTATCCTTCATTCTCAAAGAGGACTATTACATCAAGGAAGTGAAGCCGTGAGATTCTAGTGAATTGGTGAATGTTCACACTACCTTCATCCCGTTCATCATTTTCATCCTAGTTTCATTCTAGTTTCATCAGTTTGATCCAATCAGATGATCTAGTAGAGAGAATTCCTAGACTCAGGAATTCCTGAGTTCAGATGCTTAATAGTAGTGTACTTAAAGCAAATCACTAAATCTTTATCTGTACCATTTCCTCATCTATAAAATGGGAAAAGTAATAACACCTACCTCACAGAATTGTTGTGAGGGTCAAATGAGATATAAAATGCTTGGTATTGTGCCTAGAAGATGAAAGGTATTTAATAAATGTTTATTTCCTCCCTCTTTTCCCTTCCCCAGACTTATATAATAATCTGCATAGTTTAAACACTCCTCAGCTAGGAAGCTTCAGCAAAACCCAGATGCTAACTCTGGAGCTGTGGAACTACCCAGAAAAATTAAGGAACTGGACTGAACAGCATTTGACCACCAATACAGATAATAGGTTCTCTAGTCTGGAAACTAGAAATAAAATCTTATGGTTAAAATTAAAATAAAAGGAGAAAGACCCAGCTGAAAAAATATTGTGAGTTACAAAAGTACACACGAGGATCAGTTTGCTCTCAATGACTTGTGTTTTGCTCTGGGGTTTGGCTAAATCTGTTCCTTTACCAGAGTGACTTGCCACTGAAATGATTAATTCTGAAGTGACTTACTGTTCTGACCCAAGCCACAGAGAGTGACTAATTCTAATATATTACTGGTACAATGTCATTTCACTTCATTAAATGCCTCAAAACATTTCATTTTTTTCCACACTGACCAAAGATTTTCCACACATAGTTTAAGACTGGATTTATTGATTTATAGAGCTGTTCTCATCTGATAAAGATATCAGAGTATGAAACATCTTATTTTATTATTTTTTTTTATTTTATTGAGGTGATAACAATTGATTCAACTGAACCCCCACTATCCTCACACATAGAAATATATCTTGTCTTCCCAGATAGATTGTTAGATTCTTTGAGAGCAGAGAATGACATGCATACATACATACTTATGTGTGTTCATACACACACATATTTATATTTACAAATACACACATGTGTATATGCTTATATTTATATTAATTCTTCACAACACCTAATGCAGGCTTTAAACATATTTATCAATTGATTAATCCCATTCTCAATTTACCTCACTCATCTTGAGATTGTTTTTTTTCTTTTTTTAAATATTTATTCATTTATTTAAGACAAATTCAAAATAGAAAAAAGAAAAAAATTGCCATGTACACAGCAGAACATAAGAGAGAATTTAAATTATGAGACAGTTTCCATTTCAAGAAAGTCTATATAATAAATACCCACTATTATGTTTATAGCTCATCCTCTTGTTTGTTTCCTGATAGATTTTTTTTTCTTCTCTACACTTTTTACTTCTTTTTGCCCCTTTCCTTCCCCCTTCTCCCAAGAAGGCTATAATTAAGTATGTATATTTTATGTATACATAGATATACATTTATATATGTGTACTAATATGAGCATATACATGTACATACATACATATACACACATGTATCTGTAATTATATATGCATATATATTCATATATATCTTATTTGTCCTGTTACTCTGAAGGTGGATAATATCATCTTTCATAAGTCCAAATCTTTCCATATTTTTCTAAATTCACCAACTCATTGCTTCCTACACCACAGCAACATTCATGCTTTGTACTATCTAGTTATTTTAAATAATCAAAAACAATATTGATTAATATGGCTGACATATAGTATAATTTTCTTATTTTTCTCTTTTGATTAAATCTATTTTAACTTTAACTTTGTCTGAGATCAATGATTGCTACCCATAATTTTTTTCCTAATTCTACTCCTGATCATTGCTATTATATTTGTGTGTATCCATTATTTCTTTACCTGCCAACTCCTCTGCTTTACTTCTATCCTCTCTTTCGCTTTGCTTTTACTTAACCTACTCTGCCTCCAAAGATTCCTCCCTTATCCTCTCCTTCTGACTTTTCTCTCCCTCTATATCCCGTTGTTATTAATCTACATATCTTATTCCATTCCTGTTAATCTCCACATCCTTCTGGGATTGAGTTATTTAATAAAGAAGTTAAAGGGAATGTGGAAGATGTGGTCTTAGCTGACATCCAGAATTCTTCCTATGATATGTGACATTTTCAATTATTATCCTATTCACTTGTTTGTTGGCTGATTTTTAATCAGTCCTAGGAAGAGACCAGATGAGAAAAGATGCCAGAAGTTTGCCCAATCTATAAGATGACTCCCCATCTCTCCTTATCTGACTTAATAATTACTTTCACTGCTCTACTATATAAATTTTCCCTTCAAACTCCAATCTTCTACATTACTTCTTTTCCCAGCAAGTGCTCATCTTCTATGCAAAAAATTTTGTCAGACTATAGCCTTGAAAATTGTTCAATAGGATGCTTAACTGACCTTTGATTCAGGACACATCGATGCAATAGGAATTGGACCAGACTACAGTGGATAATGAATAATAGTAAATTTGAAACTCTATGGTTTGTCATCAGGGAAAATTATGCTGTAGAAATTTATAATTTTTATTAATTATATATATAATTATATATATAATTATAAATTAATAAATATTAATTAATATTTTTAATAGTTTGGACACAAAAGGAAAAAGTCCAAATTGGGGTATGGGAAGGGATGGAATGGGAAATTTAATTTTTCCCACGTCTGCTTCCAGACCTCTTTATTTGCTCAGCACAGCTCACTCTTCCTCCACAAATATAAAAATGCATTTATCAGAACTTTGACCAAAAAGACTTCTTAAATAAATACATCTCCTTCAAGAACCTGCTATTTCATTGTAATGGATACTTCCTTTACCAGCACAAATTATAACTCCTCATACTATAATTGATTATCTTCATGAATTATTGTGGTTAAAAAAAATATTCATCAGAGAGATGGCAGAGTGGTGGCAGAGAATAGAGTACTGAGCCTAGAGTCAGGAAGATCTGAATTCAAATTCAACCTCAGACACTTACTAGCCATATGACTCTGGGCATGTCATTTAACTTCTGCTTACCTGTTTCCTCAATCATAAAATGGTGATGATAATTGCACCTATTTCTAGGGTTGTTGTAAGGATCCAGTGGAATAACATTTGTAAAAAGAGCTTGGCACAATGCCTGACATAGTAGACATTGCATAAAGGTTTATTCCCTTCCCTTCTCCCTCATCACCTGGTGGACAACTGCCAGGTAATGAGCCTCTCCAAACTTAGGTAAACTTTTCCTCAATGTCAAACATATAATAGGCTGCTTGGCCCATAGCCAAAGCTTTTCTAGCTTATTAGAACCTACCAGAGTTTGTAATCTGTTGGCATAGCCATAAATAAATGAATGCATTAATAAAAAATATTCATTAAGAATTTTTCTGTGTTAAGCACTGGAAATAAAGTAATACAAAAGTAATACAGTTCATAAATCAAAAAGTTTACATTGTAATAAGGGAAGATATAATATAAATAGGAGTCCGGTGGCTAAGGAAGGGTGTTTTTGATCAAGACAGTCTCTCTATATATTTCTGTCTGTGACTCTGTCTCTCTCTTTTCTCTTTCTCTTCTCTCTCCTTTCTCTACCCTCTCTTTCTTTTTCTCTCTTCTCTCTACTTTCTTCTATCTCTTTTCTTTCTCCTCTCTCTTTTCTTTCTCTCTGTCTGTCTCTCTGCCTCTCTCTGTCTCTATCCCTATCTGTATCTCTCTGTCTCAGTCTGTATCTCTGTCTCTCTCCACAATGCTGACTCCCACAAATCATTTTCCATATATAAGTATCTCATTTGACAAGTATTTTTCCCATTTTTCTTGAACAAGTCAAAGAATTGGACCACATGAAGATATTCCAAAAATCACAGTCTACTTTTTCTGCCTTCACACAAGCTTCTGTGTGTTCTGAGAGATTTCCAGATGCTCCTTCAATAACTGTTTCATCTTCACTGTCAGAATCTCCTTCCTCATAATAAAGTGGTATAATAAAGTAGTCGTAAACTACAACTCAGAGAAGACATAGGTGAAATCTTTCTTTTGACATTTATTAGTTGTATGACCATTGGCAAACTGCTCAACTGTTTTTTTTATCTGAACAATGGATCTAAAAATACTTGTAACATTTACCTCACAAAGCAATTGTGAGGATCAAAGGAGACACTATACACAAAACACTTTGTATACCTTCAAGTAGTATATAAATGTCAGTTATTATTATTATCATTATCATAATAATTGTTATTGATAACATAATTCTCTCATGCTTAAATTTCATTACATTTTTTCTTCTTATATCTTCAAAAGAAGTATAGAAGCAAGGGAGAGGGGCTATCATCCTTGTTTCTAAATCTTAGTTCATCCTTTCTCTATCCTTCCCTCTCTCCTTTCCCCTTTCCCTTTTCCTCTCCCTCTCCTTCTTCCTTTCCCTTATTCTCTCTCTCTCTCTCCTCTCTTTTTTTCACTTCTACATACATACATAGACACAAACATACAACCATGTTTATATGTTTATATGCAAACATAAAATGGCATGTGAACTTCGTTTTTAAGCATGGGCAGTTAGGGGGAGCAGAAGATAGAGCACTGGACTTGGGATCAGGAAGACCCGTCTTCATGAATTCAAATCTGGCCTCATATACTTACTAGCTGTATGACCTGGGCAAATCACTTATCCCTGTTTGCCTCAGTTTCCTCATCTGTAAACTGAGCTGGAGAAGGAAATAGTAAACCACTCCATCATTCTTGCCAAGAAAATCCCAAATGGGGTCACAAAAAGCAAGACATGACTGAAATGACTCAACAATTGAACATTGTCACAGTCTAAGCATTTTCCTTTATTCCCTCTAAGAGTTAAATTCTGGGACAGCTAGGTAATGCAGTGGATAGAGCACCAGCCCTGAAGTCAGGAAGACCTGAGTTCAAATTTGACCTCAGACACTTAACACTTTCTAGCTGTGTGACCCTGGGCAAGTTACTTAATCCTAATTGCCTCAGCAAAAAAAAAAGAGTTAAATTTTAGGGACTATAAATAGGAAAATCTCAGTATATCTTAGATGCTGGGGAAGTATCCTTTAAGAATCAAGGATACAAACAACTTAGAATTCTTTTGCATAAATAAAATATTTAAATAAAGTGATTTGGGCATGCAAAATTAAAACAGCAGAAGAGAACAGACTTAAACATAAGGGCTGAAATGCTATCCAGTTTGTCTGGGTAGCCACAAGGAATAATATAGGAGATGAATGACGGTAAGAAACAAGGAATAATATAGGAGATGAATGACGGTAAGAGGAGAGTGTGATGTGGAAAATGTTTGGAGGTGTTGGTTGGTTGAGGGAAGGGGGATAGGGCATGCATGTTAAGGAGAACAGTTGAGAGAAGGTGAGAGAATAAAGGGGAAAGTTTCCAAGGTGTCACAAATATTTTAGGTATTAAAAGGAATTAAAAGAAAGTAGGAGGAAAAGAGGAAGAAGAAAAAGAAGGAAATAAAACACATTTCCATATGGGCATAAACATAAGAACCATGTGAAAAGTGACATACTGAAAAAAGGGGCAAAAGTAGGGATGTAGGTCTGAGGGGAAGACTCCAGCACTAGTTCATGACCCTCATAAAGAAAAAGGCTATGCAGTTTAATGGGAAAATGCCCTGGAATACAGTAAGTACTCTGGGCTAGTCTTCACTGGGGACAGGGGATGCCATGGCTTCCCTTGAGATATTATATTTAGCCCAAGATTTTTCAGAACCCCTGTGGTAAATTCATGGAATTTGGCCTTTCCAGTTACAAGCCTCCCACTAATGTTATTAATGGGATGCCTGCCATGGTTTAAAGCCAAAATATTTCTATAATTTGTTAAATTTCACTGGGGAAGAAGCAAAAAAACTATTTTAAGACTGTATAAAGGATAAATTGTGTCATTTCTCTTTATTTTTAAAGTGCAGCGTCCATTCCCAAGAAACATTGTGTCACTCAAAGTATTAATGAACAGCACTGTCATGAAGCACAGGTGGTTTCAGAAGCAGCTGAAAGATCATAGGATCATAGATTTGGGGCTGGGAAGGATTTTAGCAGCGACTCTGACCAACAATCTCCTTTTAAAGATGAGGAAACTGAGCCTAATAAAGGTCAAGTAATTTCTATAGATTTTGATCAAGGTTCTCTGTCTCCAAATCCAGTGTTCTGTCTAAGCTATCTCTCTTATCCTTAAATATCTTCTTTGTTGATGTCTGAATTTCTGCCATATTGGAATCATTTTTTTGGGCTAAGAAATAAACTCTCCCTAAAGACCTAGAAGTGACAATAATAACTCACACTGAAATACTAATTTAAGACTTTTTTAAAACATATTTGCATATTTGTAAGAAATGTTGTGTAAGAAAAATCAGATCAAAAGGAAAAACACCATGAGAAAGAAAAAGCAAACAAACTCCCCCAAAAGGTGAAAATACTCTGCTTCGATCCACATTCAGTCTCCATAGTTCTCTCTCTGGAGCCAAACAGCATTTTCCATCCCAAGTCCATTGGAATTGTCTTGGATCACCATATTGTTGAGAAAAGCCAAGTCCATCACAGTTGATTATCCTATAATCTTGCTGTCACTATGTACAATATTCTCTTTGTTATGCTCACTTCACTCAGTCTCAGTTCATATAAGTCTTTCCAGGCTTCTCTGAAACTAGTCTGCTCATCATTTCTTTTTTTTTTTTTTTTTAATTTTTATTTTTATTTTATTTGCATAACATATGTGTGGGTAATTCTTCAACGATAACCCTTACATAGCTTTCCGTTACAAATTTTTCCCCCCAACTCCCCACCCCTCCCCTAGATGGCAGGATATCCACTACATGTTAATTATGTTAAAATATTGGCAAATCGAATATATGTATACATATTTCCAAACTTATCATTGGTGTGCAAGAAAAATCTTATCTACACAAACGATATATCAGATAAAGGAAACACAATGTAAGCAAACATCAATCAAGGAGTATGAGAATGTTATGTTGTGGTCCTCATTTCGCATCCCTCTCTCTGGGTGTATATGGCTTTCTTCAGTGAACAATTGGAGGTGGTTTGAAACATTTCATTGTTGAAGAGAGCCATGTCCATCAGAATTGATCGTCATATAGTACTGTTGTTGCCGTGTATAATGATCTCCTGGTTCTGCTCATTTCACTCAGCATCAGTTCATGTAAGTCTCTCCAGGCCTCTCTGAAATCATCTTGCTGGTCATTTCTTACAGAACAATAATATTCCATAACATTCATATACCATAATTTATTCAGCCATTCTCCAATTGAAGGGCATCTATTCAATTTCCAGTTTCTAGCCATTACAAAAAGGGCTGCCACAAACATTCTTGCACATGTGGGGCCTTTTCCTTCCTTTATGATTTCTTTGGGATATAAGCCCAATAGAAATGCTGCTGGGTCAAAGGGTATGCACAGTTTGATAACTTTTTGAGCATAGCTCCAAATTGTTCTCCAGAATGGCTGTATCCGTTCACAGCTCCACCAACAATGCATCAGTGTCCCAGCCCTCCCACAACCCCTCCAACATTCATCATTAACTTTTCCTGTCATTTTAGCCAATCTGACAGGTGTGAAGTGGTATCTCAGGGTTGTCTTGATTTGCATTTCTCTGATCAATAGTGATTTGGAGCACCTTTTCATATGACTATAAATAGTTTTAATTTCATCCTCTGAAAATTGTCTGTTCATATCCTTTGACCATTTATTGATTGGAGAATGGCTTGAATTTTTATAAATATGAGACAATTCTCTATATATTTTAGAGATGAGACCTTTATCAGAACCCTTAAATGTAAAGATGATTTCCCAATTTATTGCTTCCCTCCTAATCTTGTCTGCATTGATTTTGTTTGTACAAAAACTTTTTAACTTAATATAGTCAAAGTTATCTATCTGGTTTTCAATTAAAAGTTCCAGTTCTTCTTTGGACATAAATTTATTCCATCTCCACAGGTCTGAGAGGTAAACTATATTATGTTCCTCTAACTTGTTTACAAAATCACTCTTTATATCCAGATCATGAACCCATTTAGATCTTATCTTGGTATGTGGTGTTAGATGTGGGTCAAGCCCTAATTTCTTCCACACTAGTTTCCAGTTTTCCCAGCAGTTTTTGTCAAATAGTGAATACTTATCCCAAAAGCTGGGGTCCTTAGGTTTATCAAAAACCAAATTGCTATAGTTATTGCCTAGTTTGTCTTGTGATTCTATCCTATTCCACTGATCGACTACTCTATTTCTTAGCCAGTACCAAATGGTTTTGATGACCGCTGCTTTATAATATAGTTTTAGATCTGGTACAGCAAGTCCACCATCTTCAGCCTTTTTTTTCATTAATCCCCTTGAAATTCTAGACCTTTTGTTTTTCCAAATGAACTTTGCTACTATTTTTTCTAGATCTGTAAGATAATTTCTTGGGAGTTTGATTGGTATGGCACTAAATAAGTAAATTAGTTTGGGTAGTATTGTCATTTTTATTATATTCGCTCGTCCTACCCATGAGCATTTTAAGTTTTTCCAATTGACTAGGTCTGATTTGATTTGTGTGGAAAGTGTTTTGTAATTTAGTTCATATAGTTCCTGACTATCCCTTGGCAGATAAATTCCCAAATATTTTATACTATCAACAGTTATTTTGAATGGAATTTCTTTTTGTATCTCTTGCTGCTGAACTTTATTGGTAATATATAAAAATGCTGATGATTTATGTGGATTTATTTTGTATCCTGCCACTTTGCTAAAGGTGTGAATTGTTTCTAGTAGTTTTTTAGTTGAGTCTCTAGGATTCTCTAAGTATACCATCATGTCATCTGCAAAGAATGATAATTTGGTTTCTTCACTACCTACTCTGATTCCTTTTATCTCTTTTTCTTCTCTTATTGCTAAAGCTAACATTTCTAATACAATATTAAATAGTAATGGTGACAGTGGGCAGCCTTGTTTCACTCCTGATCTGATTGGGAATGGTTCTAGTTTGACTCCATTACATATGATGCTTGCTGAAGGTTTTAAGTAGATACTACTTATCATTTTAAGGAAAAGCCCATTTATTCCTATACTCTCCAGTGTTTTTAATAGGAATGGGTGTTGGATTTTATCAAAGGCTTTTTCTGCATCTATGGAGATAATCATATGATTTTTGTTAATTTGGTTATTAATATAATTGATTATGCTAATAGTTTTCCTAATATTGAACCAGCCCTGCATTCCTGGTATAAATCCTACTTGGTCATGATGTATTATCCTGGGGATGACTTTCTGTAATCTTGTTGCTAAAATCTTATTTAAAATTTTTGCATCAATATTCATTAGGGAAATGGGTCTATAGTTTTCTTTCTCAGTTTTCTCCCTACCTGGTTTAGCTATCAGCACCATATCTGTGTCATAGAAGGAGTTTGGTAGTACACCTTCTTTCCCTATTTTTTCGAATAGTTTATATAGTATTGGGATTAATTGTTCCTTGAATGTTTGGTAAAATTCACATGTAAATCCATCTGGTCCTGGAGATTTTTTCTTAGGGAGTTGATTAATAGCTTGTTCTATTTCTTTTTCTGAAATAGGGCTATTTAAATAATTTATTTCCTCTTCTGTTAATCTGGGCAATCTATATTTTTGTAGATACTCCTCCATTTCATTTACATTCTCAAATTTATTGGCATAAAGTTGGGCAAAGAAACTCCTAATTATTACTCTAATTTCCTCTTCATTGGAGGAAAGTTCTCCCTTATCATTTTTGAGACTAATAATTTGATTTTCCTCTTTTCTTTTTCTAATCAAATTAACTAAAGGCTTATCTATTTTGTTGGTTTTTTCATAAAACCAACTCTTACTTTTATTTATTAATTCAATAGTTTTCTTATTTTCAATTTTATTGATCTCCCCTTTAATTTTCAGAATTTCCAATTTGGTATTTAATTGAGGGTTTGTAATTTGGTCTTTTTCTAGCTTTTTTAATTGTAAGCCCAGTTCATTAATCTTCTCCTTCTCTGTTTTACGCAAGTAAGCATCTAGAGATATAAAATTACCCCTTATAACCGCTTTAGCCGAGTCCCACAAATTTTGGTATGTTGTCTCATTGTTGTCATTCTCCTGGATGAAATTTTCGATTGTGTCTATAATTTGCTCTTTCACCCATTCGTTGTTCAGGATTAGATTATTTAATTTCCAAATAACTTGTGGCCTATTTTCTCCTGGCCTTATATTACATGTGAGTTTTATTGCATCATGATCTGAGAAGGATGCATTTACTATTTCTGCTTTTCTGCAATTGATTTTGAGGTTTTTATGCCCTAACACATGATCAATTTTTGTATAAGTTCCATGAACCCCTGAGAAAAAAGTATACTCCCTTCTATCACCATTCAATTTCCTCCAGAGATCTATCATACCTAACTTTTCTAGCCTTTTGTTAACCTCCCTAACTTCTTTCTTATTTATTTTGGAATTTGATTTATCTAATTCTGAGAGAGCAAGGTTGAGATCTCCCACTAGTATAGTATTACTGTCTATTTCTCCTTGCATCTCTCTTAACTTCTCCTCTAGGAATTTGGATGCTATACCACTTGGTGCATATATGTTAAGTATTGATACTGCTTCATTGTCTATGGAACCCTTTAGTAAAATGTAGTTTCCTTCCTTATCTCTTTTAATTAGATCTATTTTTGTTTTTACTTGATCCGAGATAAGGATTGCTACCCCTGCCTTTCTTTGTTCACCTGAAGCATAGAAGATTCTGCTCCAGCCCTTTACCTTCACTCTGTATGTATCTCTATGTTTTAGATGTGTTTCTTGTAAACAACATATTGTAGGATTCTGGCTTTTAATCCAGTCTGCTACCCGCTTCCGTTTTATGGGAGAGTTCATCCCGTTCACATTCACAGTTAAAATAACTATATCTGTATTCCCTGCCATCTTATTTACCCAGAGTTATGATTTTCTCTTCCCTTTCCCCTCTCTCCCTTCCCCCCTCCCCAGTACTTTGCTCTTGAAGACCACCTCCCAACAATAATCCTCCTCCCTTTAGAGTCCCTCCCTCCCCTTTATACCTTTCCCCTAATCCTTCTATTATTTTATCCCTTTCCTTTTCTCCCCTCCCTCCTACCTTCCCACAAGGAGGGTCAGGCCTTTCTTTGAAGCCAAATGTGTCTGATATACTCTCTTAGACTCCAATCTAATGAGAGTAAGGTTTACACAATACTCATCACCCTCCCTTCTTTCCCTCAATTATATTAGATCTTCTATGTCTCTTTATGAGATTTTGCCTTATTTTACCTCCTTTATTTTTACTTTATTTTGCCTCCTTTCCCCCCTCCCCCCTTTTTCTTTTTCAGTATGGTATCCCTTCCACCTCTAATTTCTTTTCCATTATTATCAAAGAAAAATCAAATTATACTGCCATTCTTTAAAGGATACCTATAGTAGAAATATAGTTCTCAAGAGTCTTCCTTTTTACCTTTTTATGCTTCTCTTGAGTTCTCTACTTGGAGGTCAAATTTTTTGTTCAGATCAGGTCTTTTCA
>JAJPUD010003938.1:150855-163142 GCA_023553655.1 Myrmecobius fasciatus
TCTCTCTCTCTCTCTCTCTCTCTCTCTCTCTCTCTCTCTCTCTCTCTTTTTCTCTCCCTACCTTTTTCCTTCACTGTACATAATGATGCTTTGGCCAACAGAAGTCGTCTCCATCCATCTGCTTCCATTGGTCTCCTGCCCTAAAGCTCTAACCCAGAAATCTATTTTGTTTTTGTTTTTGCTTTAATTGAGGGAGCTGGTGCTGTGGTGCATAGAGAGAGCACTGGGCCTGGACCAAGTTAGACCTGAATTCAAATTTGATTTCAGATACTTAAAAACTATGTGGCCCTGGGCAAGTCACTTAACTTCTGCCTCAGTTTCCTCAAGTGTAAAATTGGGAGATAATAATAACACCTATGCTTCAGGGTTATTGTAACAATAATCAGATGAGATATATATTTTCTAAAGTGCTTAGCACCGTGTGTGGCAATATATAAACAATTCTTCCTTTTCCTTCTTTCCTGCCTTCATTTTGAGCATCTGGTGAAGCTATGGACCCCTTTTCAAAATATTTAAATGCATATAATCAAATGTTTAGCATTACAAAGGAAATCAATTCCATTGAAACAAAGATATATTTTTTTCCTTTACCAAGTTACAGACACTCTTGAAAGTTATCTATAGACCCCTGTATCCATGAACCTGAGGTTAAGAACCTCTACTCTAAAGAGACCCAATTCAATATTTCTTAAAGCATCATTCTGTTTCCATTAAAATTTACTAAAAATGGATGGCTGAACTTAGTTTTACTAGGCTCAAATTGGGGACAACCATCTCTGCCACTGAGATATTCAAAGGTGATAAATTGGTAGTCTCCATAAATGTCTGTCTTGCTTAATGTTCCCATAGTAAGCAAATTAGTGGATTATTCCTATGTTGGCACTTTGCTATTTAATTTCCCTAATTAGAAGTTTTTAACACATCAAAGGAGTATTAAGACAAAACAATTAGCTTTCAACTCAAAAGAATAAATACAGATACATCTGATCTTATGCCAAGTTCAATAAATGGCATTTTGAATAAGTTCCCAAACCTTAGTGAATATAGTAGCCTTTAGTTAAATAAATAGAACATAAGTCCAATCTCTCGGCTTAGTTACACTATTAGCTGATGGGACAGATAAACTGATTGTTGTTAGAAAGAGTAAAAAGGGATTTTCAGACCATCAAGGATGTACTAAAAGTTTTCCCCAGGATACAAATTCAATTAGCTGATATTCAGTACAGCCAATGGACCATATTAATTTAAACCAACAGGAAGTTGTAGGAAAACCTAGAAGACCTTTTATGATAGGCAGAAAGGCTTTAAAGACTTTCAGTGTGCAAGGTAGCCCTCTCTTTTAGATTAACCTTATTCAATGTCTCTCTTGTGCAATACTGCATTAATTCATGGTATAATTTTCACCCGACTAGCCAATAAAGGGATTAGTTTCAGCTAGAACAAGGATCATAGAACTGAGAACCACGTCAAATCAGAATTGCAATCTGATCCATAGGAATTTCCAGATTTAGGGGATAAGACAAATTGTGAGACTAAGTTTGAGATGACTTGGGAGCATTTTTTAAAGTAGTACACAGGATTATTTCTCACTAGTGTCAAGGCTAGGGCTTCCAAGGAAAAGAATATGATCATAGACCTCAATAACAAAAAAAAATACCTTTTCCAACTAAAGGATATAGTTTATAGCTAATCAGGTTTAGTAAAGAATGGTTAAATGAATAGTGATAATGATAATGATCCAAGAATACTCCCTACCAAAAAGAGAGTCATTGAATCAGCTTAAAAAATGCACAAAAGGGAAGAAAGTTCAAAGGGAAGCACAAACAGAGAAGCTTTGAAATAATATTTTGCTTTTATTATAAACTTTTTTTATATAAAAGCAAGCTACATAATAACAATGTCCAGTTACATAAAAACAATGTCCAGTTTAAAGAAACTTATTTAATTCTTCATATGTGAAAATGTTCTTTCTTTGTGTGTGTATAATTCATAATAAAAAAAACCCAATACTTTCTATGTCCTGATAGTGGGGTGATGGATTTGTGGATTTGTGGTACAGAATTAGACTAACTTTTCAAACAGACAATGTCTGTTTTTATTTTGCTTAATTATGTTTGTTACAAGACTTTGATTTGGGGGATTCTTCTAATGGGAGACATATCGGGTAGAAAGAAGGGAAGTATTAATAATTATGACCCTCTCAAAAAAAATCAGAAAAGAAGGAAAAGGGAAAAAAACTTTTTTAAAATGTACAAAAGAGAACAGAAATTCAGGAGACACAGAAAAGCAAGACAACTCTGAAGTTGTTTTGAATTCATTATACTATGAACTTTTCAAAAAATAGCAAGGTATGTAATAGAGTAATAATTCAGTGTAATAAGCATCAGGAAACAGCCATGTGATACAGTGCTAGGGTGCTATACTTTAGAAGACATGAGTTTAAAACCTGCCTCAAAAACTTAGTAGTTTGCGATCCTAGGCAAGTTAATCACCTATTTCCTCATCTGTGAAATAGGCATAATAGTAGAACTACCCCTTTAGAGTTATTACATAAATAACATGAAATAACACTTGTAAAGTATTTTGCAAATCTTAAAGAGTTTTATAAATGCTAGCTATTATTATGTTCTTTGTTTACAGAAGTGTTGGTGTTTGTTAAGGTCAGGATAACCAAAAATTAAAATTATTTTTTAAAAAATGAATAGTGACAAGTATATTAAAAAGTAGAATGTCAATGACACCAGCCATAAAACCAATGATGTAATTTTTGCTCATTCCAAGTGAATAAGTAACTTACCTGTCCCAGATCTAGAGTAACATTGACTTTGTTGTACTGCAAGCCCAAAGACAAAGGAGGGCTTTGCCACCAACGTTCAGTTCCATCAATTGCATTGGTTACTGGGTGAGCTTTATTGGGGTCCCCAGAGTTACAGTAGTCACAAAACTGGCCCTGAAAAAGAATTAAAATCAAAGTTTTATTTTTTAACTTTACTTTTTTCATAATAACAAATAGTCAGAAAAATATATAATATATAACATGCACTGAAAAAGCGGGATTATAGATGATGAGAGCTGAAAAATAACTGATATTATCAAGTCTAATATTCATTTTTGTTTTCAGTCAAATCTAACTCTCCTGTTTGGGATTTTCTGGGCCAAGATACTGGAATGGCTTACCATTTCCTTCTCTAACTCATTTTACAGATGAGGAAACTGAGGTAGACAGAGTTAAGTGACTCAGGGTCATACAGCTTGGAAGTATCTGAGCCTGATTTTAGACTCATGAAGATGAGTTTTTCTGATTCCAAGCCCAGTGTTCTAATCATTATGCTACCTGGTTGCCCCAGTACTCATTTTACAGATGAGGAAATAGAGAAAAAAAGTATCTTATCCAACAACATAGTGAATAATTATCAGAACTAGAGCTTAAACTCAGGGCTCTTGAATACAAGTCCAGCACTCATGACTCTACACTGATTGCTTGTATTTCATGTCATATTCATATCATGTTCAATCAATCAACAAATTTATTAAGCAACTATTATTTGACAGACATTTTCCTAGTCACTAGAGACACAGAGCCCAAAATGAAATAGTGCTTGCCTTCAGGAAGCTTCTTTCTACCCAAAGCTAGCAGATGAGAGGAGGATCAGGAAATGCTTCCCCTTCACATAGAAGGTGCTTGAGCTAAATGTTAAAGGAAACCAAGGATCGTAAGAGGTAGAAGGATAAAGAACTTTGAGCCATGGGGACAGCTGACAGAAAAGCATGAAAGGGAATTAAGAATAGCAAGTAAGCCTGATCATAGAATTCATGGAGAAAATCAATGTTTTGTTAGAAGAGTAGGAAAGGTAGAGGTTATAGACACATTTAGATGTCAAATAGTTTAGTTTACACTTTTGATACTAGAGGGAATAGGGAACCCCTGCAGTTTAATAAGCAGCGTAGGGTTACATGATCAAATATGCACTTTAGAAAAATCAATTTGGAAGCTATATGGAAGAGTTATTGGAGTGGGGAGAGGCTTGAGGCAGAGAGATCCAATAGAAACCTATTGCAGGTGAGAGTGATGAAGGTCTTAAATAGAGTGGTGATATAGTGAGTGGAAGAAAGAGGGACACAAGTGAGAGATGGTGTAGAGACAGAAATGACATGATGGGGCAACTGATTGGATTGTAGGACTGAGGTGATGAATCTGGGTAACTAGAAAAAATGGTTGTCCTGCAGATAATAATAGGAAAGTCAGAGTCAGTCAAGAAATATTTGCCTACTATGTTTCAGATGTAGAGAAGCTAGGTTGCATGGTAGATAGAGTACCAGTACTAAAATTAGGAAGATTCATTTTAAGTTCAAGTCTGACTTCAGATACTTTCTAGCTGTGTGATTCTAAGCAACTCACTTAACCCCATTTGCCTCAGTTTCCTTATCTGTAAAATGAGCTGTAGAAGGAAAGGGCAAGGGGCAGCTAGGTGGCGCAGTGGATAGAGCACCAGCCCTGAAGTCAGGAGGACCTGAGTTCAAATCTGGTCTCAGACACTTAACATTCCCTGGCTGTGTGACCCTGGGCAAGTCACTTAACCCCAATTGCTTCAGCAAAAAGAAAAAAAAAAAAGTTAATTAGAAGGAAAGGGCAAGCCACTCCAGTGTCCCTGCCAGGAAAACCCTGAATGGGGTCACAAAGAGCCAAATGTGACTAAAAATGATTGAACAACAACAGCAAATGTTTCAGGCACTGTTAAGTGCTGGCAGCATAAAGAAAGGCATGATAGTTCCTGCTCTTAAAGAGATTACGATCTAATGGGAGTTGAGGGAAAGATAATACATAAAAAGGTGAAGAGGGTGAAGGGTACCCCGAATGAGAGCATGATGAATTCCTGAGCTGGGATAGAAAATGATCTAAGATGAGTTTTGTATTTGGTTTCATCTTGCCAAATGATGAGCTTCTGGAGATTGTGAAGTTCAGGAAAATGTCTGGGTGGGAAATGAAGTGAATTCCCTGCTTGCCCTTCTCAACTGGTAGAGGACATGGGGGGAGCTCTCCAATGTCCAGCCTCCACCTGCTCCAAACAGAGCCAGGGAGGGGTTGGAAGAAGGGTGTACTTGGAAAGAAAGACATTGAATTCTATTTTGGAAATATTGAATTAGATGCTTGCAGAACATCTAGTTTTAAATATCCACTGGAGAATTGGGTATGAAGAACAAGAATCTGGGAGAGAGACAAAGATGGATATCTCATTTTTAAAATCATCTGAAGGGCAGCTAGGTGGCACAGTGGATAGAGCACCAGTCCTGAAGTCAGGAAGACCTGAGTTCAAATCTGGCCTCCAGACACTTAATGCGTCCTAGCTGTATGACCTTGGGCAAGTCACTTAACCCCAATTGCCTCAGTAAAAAAGCAAAAAAATAAATAAAAAATAAAGTCATCTGAATAAAAGTGTCCACTGAACCCATGGGAATTGATAGGTAATTAAAAGAAAAGCGTATAAAAAGAAAGGATGACATCGATGAAAAATCAGCAAAAGGTTTTTAAAGGGTACTGATTATCTTTGAGCACTTCAGCCTTGTATAATGGGTTTTTGCCATATCTGAATAAATTTTAAAAGACAGGCAGAGTTCTAAGAAATTTCTATTATACTTGGGGCACAGAAATGTTTTAATATGTGACAACAATTTGCCTCATTATATTGAATCTGGATTTGATTATGACCTAATTCTTTGCTTCTCTAATTATATAGAACTTTTCAACTATTAAGTACAAACTATTACTCTTCTTCAAAGTCGAACATATGTCTTTGCTTATGTCAATGGTATCTGAACTGGGTTTTAGGATACTACTATTTCTCAGAGGGTAGAAAGCCAACAGTTCAAATCTGGCCTCAAATACTCACTAGCTATGTAATCCTGAGCTAGTCACTCAACCCTTTTTACCTTTGTTTCCTCATCTGTCAAATGAGCTGGAGAAAGAAATGGCAAACCACTCTAGTATCTTTGCCAAGAAAACCCTATATGGGGTCATGAAGGATCAGACATGACTGCAAGACTGAATAATTCCAATGATGGATTTCAGACATGAGGCATTTAGAGCATGGACCATGCTTGTTTACTCTGGCCATCTGTCTCCCTCTGTCACTGTTGCTATTCCACCCCCCTAAACCAGATCTCCAGAGCCCACACCCAGAAGGTGCTAAGCCAGCCATCGCGCAACTGTGCTTCCTCACCCAGGCTATTTTCCAATCTGTAACTGCTTACATCCCTACAAGTCTACAGCCCAATTCCAGTTTTCCAAATCTTAATCTGAGAATTGGAATAAAACTAATACTCCCTTTATCTCTCAAAAAATGAGACTCTTGACTGCCCTGTTGTTCCAATTATCATCCCTATGACTTCCTGAATCACAGAATTTTGGAGTTAGAAGGAATCTTATCAACCATCTAAAATCAGACCAAAACACCTTTCTCTAGCCATCACTTTTTTATACTGTTCTCCCCTCTTTTAGGATTTAAGCTTCTTAGGGGCACTCACTGTCTTAATTTGTATTTCTATACTTAATATCTAGTTTCTTACTGGGCACATAGTAAGCACTTAATAAATTCCTTCTCATCCATTCATTCGTGTACCAAAATGTTGTTCTCTTGGGATATTATTACCAAATATTAACATAGTACCAAAAATTGCCTAACAATTTGTCCAGGTGAAAAAGTTCATGTTAAATAGCCCTATTGATGCTGGTTCTCACCTTGCTAGCAACTTCAGAGATTCAAAGTTAAGAGGAACTTCAGAGGCCATTTAGTCAAGCTAACAAATAATAATATTAGCATTTATATAGTACTTCCTATGTTGCACTCACTGTAGTAGGCATTTTATAAATACCATCTCATTTAAACTTCACAACCACCATGGGAGATAGTATTTTGGCCCCCATTTTCCAGTTGAGAAAACAGATTAAGTGACTTGCACCAAATCACACAGGTGGTAAATATCTTAGTCTACATTTGAATTCAAGTCTTTCTGATTATAGGTTCAATGCTCTATCCGTTGCACAACCTAGCTCCCCTGTTGTTATCCAGTCATTTCAGTCATGTCCAACTCTTCATGACCTTATTTGATGTTTTCTTAGTAAAGACACTGGAATAGTCTGCCATTTCCTTCTCTAGCTCATTCTATAGATGAGAACAGTGAGGCAAACAGGATTAAGTGACTTGACCAGGGTCACACTAATTAGTAAATGAGGTTGGATTAAGTCCTCCTAATTTCAAGTCCTGTGTTCTATTCACTGCACCACCTAATTGCCCCTACTTAAACAGAAATTCCTCTAGAATATCCTTGACAAAAAGTTATCCACACCCATTTTGAAGAGTTCAATTGAAAAGGATGATAAGATCATAGGCGTAGAATTGGAAAGGGCCTTAGAACACCATTTTTTTATAGATGAGCAATGGAGGCACAGAAAGACTAAAGATGGCAAAGCTATTAAGCAGCAGAACTTATTACCTCCCAAGGCAACCAACTGGACTTTTTCAACAGCTTATGGGCTCTTAAAAGTTTCAAATACTAACTATATAGGGGTCTGGTGGCCAAAGGAATAATTTCAAGCTAGTATGTGGCCAGTAGTCAGACACAAAAATTAGGACACTCACCTCATTAACTATTTCTCAAATTCTCAAAGAGCTATTTATGGCTTGGTGTAAGATAGGTATCATTTTGTTGTTGTTTGATCATTCATACATGTCTGACTCTTCCTGACCACATGACTTTGTTATGGGTTTTTCTTGACAAAGTTAAGTGGAGTGCTTTGCCATTTCTTTCTCTAATGCATCCCCATTTTACAGATAAAGAAATAAAGCAAATAAGGTTAAGTGACTTGACCAGGGTCACACAGATAGTATCTTAGGTTTGCTAATTCAGATCTTCCTGATTCCAGCTCCAACATTCTATCCACTGAACCACAAAGCTACCCCTGATGTTTTCCTTGAATATCTGATTTGTGAGTATTCAATATAATGGTATCTGAATATTTGCTGTTTCTTCTACTTGTTTTTTCCTGCTGAGCACCGTATTATTTTTATCTAATGAAGGTGGAGATTCTCTTCACATTTGAAAGGCATAAAGATTTATATCTAGCTGGAAACACTTCTATTTCAGAAATGTCAAAGTTGGCAACCTTTTGGATATTAGCATATTTTTCCATCGGTTTCAAACATTTGCTGTCGAAATAATTAATGAATATTATTTTAAATAGTATTTTATTTTTCCAAATACATGTAAAGATAGTTTTCAATATTTGTTTTTAAAGCTTTTTATTTTCAAAACCTATGCATAGTTTTCAACATTCACCCTTGAAAAACTTTGTGTTCCAATTTTTTTTCTCCTTCCCTTTCCCCTCCCCCTCTCCTATTCAGCAAGCAATACAATATATGTTAAACATGTGCAATCCTTCTATACATATTTCCACAATTATCAGGCAAAGGGGAAAAACATGAGAAAGAAAAAACAAACAAACAAAAAAAGATGAAAATAGTGTGCTTCAATCCACATTCAGTCTCCATAGTTATCTCTCTAGCTGTAAATGGCATTTTCCATTCCAATTCTATTGGAATTGTCTTGAATCACTGCATTGATGAAAAGAACTAAGTCTATCATGGCTGATCATCACATAATCTTGCTGTTATTGTGTACAATGTTCTCCTGGTTCTGCTCACTTCATTTAGCATCAGTTCATGTAAGTCTTTCCAGGCTTTTTCAAAATCAGCCTGCTCATCATTTCTTACAGAAAAATAACATCCCAAAAGTAATAAATAATACAATATGAAAATATGCCTTTCTTTTTGGTCATATTTATTCTATTCAGAATCATATTAAGCCTTTATGGCTAGCCAGGTAAACATATTTCCTTGAACAATTTTAAAGTAGTTTAAAAGTAAAGGCATCATTTCAGAGGCTGAAGTCAAGAGTTTTCAGCTCCTTTTCCCTTGTTTGATTGATGTTTCATTGGACCTGTCCCTGAATAAAATTATATATACTATTTTTGGATAGTAGTTATGAGTGATTTTTATTTATGTAGAAAACTCCCAGTATGGGAACTTCAATTGTGTAATATGTACAAAAGTAAAACAAAAATTTTAAAATAATACTTTATTTTTTTTCCACTTACATGGAAAGACAATCTTAACATTCATTTTTTAAATAAAATTTTAAGTTCCAAATTTTCTCTCTCCCTCCTTTTTCTTCCCTCTCCCTAAGATAGTGAGCAATTTGATATAGGGCTTATGTGTGCAATTATGTAGGACCTATTTCCACATCAGTTGTGTTGTGAAAGAAGAAATAGTTTACCAAAAAAAAAAATAATAATAAGCAAAATGTTTTAATATGTGTTAAATGAATTCAAAATTCTTGAAAAAGATTTTTTTCTAAACCAATGTTATCTAACCTTTTGTGGTGCCAAATGTAAATACATATACCCTGTATCACAACCATATTTCTTCAAAAACTTAGGTTTATACAAACCATTTTCTTGTATTGAACTTTGTCCTAATAATAAGAAACTAATCAACACAAAGAGAGTTTATCTCTGTGAAAGCAAGATAGAAAAAATCTTGAAGCAAAGGTTCTATAGGAATAATTTATTGAAACTGTAATTAGGAACTCTGATTTTCCTTGAATTGATTTAAGTATGTTTTGGCAACAAAATGGTACTTTTTTTTGCCCAAGTAAAATGAATCTTTTGGAAGATTGCATAATCAAGGCCAAAAACTACTCTAAACTGAAGAGCCCCAAACACTTTCTCGTAAAATAAAATAAAATAAAAAAATGAATTCCAAGAAGCACTGTTATATGGAAACTTTGGGCACTCCCAGGGACTTTATTATTCTTTTCTTTTTTATAAATTTTGGGTGGATGGGATCAAAAGGAATTTTTAATAAAAAAAATTTTTCCCTCCTCTTACCTTTCACATTTGCTTACTTGTCTCAGAGAAACTATTTAAAATAAAAGTCCAAATTCAGTCAAATTCTGGGTCCAGAAGACTATAAACCAGGCCTGAAAAAATCAAAAAGTAGATTTGGAGGTGAAATATCTCTCAGCTGTCTAACAGAAATGTTGAAACTCGTTTCATTTTTTGTGACCTTCTCCTGAGATGTTCGTAGGGATTGATATTTATGTGAAAGCCCTGAGTGGGTGAGGATGACCTTCACAGAGAGCCCTAATGAGTATGCAGACTACTACGTAGCCAAGAGTAGAGAATGAGCATTTTAAAAAAATGTTTTATAAATTCCAAATGCTGCTAAAAAATTTTTTTTTAAATATGGAACGCTTCACAAATTTGCGTGTCATCCTTGCGCAGGGGCCATGCTAATCTTCTCTGTATCGTTCCAATTTTAGTATATGTGCTGCCGAAGCGAGCACTGCTAAAAATTTTTTTAAAGAAAACTAAGGGAACCAGGGGAAGTAGAGTACATGGGCAGTTCAGGCTGACAGATGGCTTATACATTTTCAAAGTTATCCAAAGGGCTCCACAGGAGGGATGAAGGTCCAAATAGTATGATTTCTACAACCTGAGAAGATGCAATTTGACCTCATCACTCCCTTGGTTATCTGCTGCCTCTGGTGTCTGCAGGTCACAGATGTGCAAAAGGGGGGAGGGTTTCTGTTGGAGTCCAGCATTAATTCACCCCTAGCCCACCTGCAGCAGTGAAAGATGGCTGTAGGCAAGAGTTAAGTAAAGTAATACAAAATAATAGGTGACAACCCATGCAGACTAGGAATTAGGTGGCTCAGTGTTCTGGACTTAGAGTCAGGAAAACTCAACTTCCTGAGTTTAAATCCACCCTCAGACACTTACTACTAGGCAAGTCACTTAGCCCTGTTTGCCTCAGTTTATTCACCTGTAAAATAAGTTGGAGAAAGAAATGACAAACCACATTTGCAAGAAAACTCTAAATGGGGTCACAGAAAGTTGGACACTTCTGAACAACAATAAACCATAACAAAAGAAGTGGTGCTCTGGGTATATTCTGTGCCTCTAGGATTTTCTGACTTTTGCTATGTCTATTGATGTGGAAATGCAATGGTGGGCTAAAAGGAGAAAAATAGGGATCTATCTAAATGAAGAACCAGGTTGTCTTAAAGTGTAATCCACAATCTGCCTTTGTGGTCTATAAAGTCAACTACCATTTTATAGTACTGGAAGTACATGGTCTTTTATCATGATAATTTTAATGACATTTACCTAAATCTAAAAAAAAAAAAAACCCACTCATTTATAATGCTTTCTGACTAAAGCCCCACTATGCATTTCTTCTAAAAAACTGAAGATTTACCATACATATAGAGCATCATAGTATAGCACTGAAATAAAAAACTTCTCCTTTCACCTTTTTTTTTTGACTCTGTGTGCTTCTAATCTATTCTGTTCATTGCTACATCAAATAATGCCAACTTATGTTTGGCCCTGGTTTGAAGCAGAGAAGGCATGGAATAGTGATTATGTGATACGCCAACCACCTGCTTCAGACCAGATGTGTGGAATGAGACCCAGGCTCAAGAAAGTAAGTGCACAATCTGGATGAAGTTCCATTGTCCTTATGACATGCAGTGATTTCTTGAGTGCATTAACATTTAACAAAGATCATCCCTCAAATACCCCATTACATCCCACTATGCACCTCCCCTAAATCCCCATCACAAAATAAGGATTACCAAAGTTTCTGGAGTTGGTCTCACACATGCAGGGATAAAATAAGCACTCCTAGTAATCTGGAACTCTAAAAAGGTGATAAAGATTTCAGGGTTACTGCAACCTCAACATTGCACCCCTTCTTTGGAAAGATTTCATATTTTGAAAAGGCATTTTTTTGTATTTTGTATTGCTGACTTTTACAAAGAGGAAGAGTAGATAGATGTATTGAATTTGGTATAATTTCATTATTTGTTCCTAATCAAATAATTTACCCTTTTTGAAGCTCAGCATCATCACCTATAAAACAGATTTAATAATAATAATTATAGGTAAGTGGCATAGTTGATGGAATACAGAAAGTCCCAAGTTCAAATCCTACCTCAAACACTAGCCTATATGACACAGGACAAGTCATTTTACCAGTGCCTCAGTTTCCTCATCTGTAAAATGGGGATATAGTAGCATCAGTTCATAGGGTGTTGTGAGGATAAAATGAGCTAACATGTAAAATATTTTTCAAACCTTAAAGCAATATATAAATGCTAATAGGAGTAGCAGTAGCAATCGTAGTAGTAGTAGTAGTAGTAGTAGTAGTAGTAGTAGTAGTAGTAGT
>JAJPUD010003938.1:163152-175968 GCA_023553655.1 Myrmecobius fasciatus
GTAGTAGTAGTAGTAGTAGTAGTAGTAGTAGTAGTAGTAGTAGTAGTATTCACACTATAGTTAAGGGTTGTTATGAGATTCAAATAAAAAGCTATATATAAAGTACTTTTTAAATGTTATGATGCTCTGTCAGTTATTGATAATAATATCAGCTAATAATTTGATTTAATTCTGACTAATTAGGATTAAATTAAAATTTTTTAAAATTCTCAAAATTCATGGTAGAGAAGGGAACCAGTGCCACTACAGTCTTCCTGACTCCAAGCCCAGTGCTCTATCCACTATGCTACATGGATGTTAAAAACTCTACAGAAAGGATCAATGTAGCTTAAAAAAATAAAGACAGAGGGGGAGAGAGAGAGAGAAAGTGAGAGAGAGAGAGAAACAGAGAGAAGGAGAGAGAAACAGAGACAGATACAGGTAGATAGATAGACACAGAATTATTAGAAACCATTTACAATCATTTAGAAAGAGAATCGATTGCAAAAATTCACATGAGCTCAACAAGAATATGTTATACTTAGTTAACCCAAATTCCTTATTCTGTTCCACACAATTAAGTTTTTTTAGTTTATTGACTTATTTTGTTTTGACTTTACAATAAATGACTCTGATAAGACCTTACCATAAAACAAATGAAATTATCAAATATAACAATTGTGACTGACAATACATTCTCTTTCTACTCTTATACTGTACTATTTTTGAAAAGAAAAGAAAGGAAATGTGTTTTAACTTCAGTCATCTGACCGACATCTTTTTGTCTTAATATTATTTTCATTTAAATTATTATACATGTGTATATTTTTTCTTTGGTTCTGATTTCTTCAATATGCCTTAGTTTACAAAATCATCAAGTTTCTCTGAATTCTTTATATTTGTATAATATGTTTACTTATGGTTCAATTATATTCCACATGTGAAAAATGTTTGTAGTATCCCTTCTCATAGTGGCAAGGAACTGGAAACTGAGTGGATGCCTATTTGTTGAAGAATTGCTGAATAAATTATGGTATACGAATGTTATGGAATATTATTGTTATCTAAGAAATGATCAGCAGGATGATTTCAGAAAGAGACTCGCATGAACTGATGTTAAGTGAAATGAGTAGAACCAAGAGAACATTGTACACAGCAACAAGATTTTGAGATGATCAACTGTGATGGACTTGACTCTTTTCAACAATGAGGTGATTCAGGCCAATTCTAATAGACTTGTGATGCAGAGAGTCATCTGCATCCAGAAAGAGGAATATGGGGACTGAATGTGGATCTCAACATAGTTTCACCTTTTTTGTTGTTGTTTTCTAGCTTTTTTCTTTTGGATCTGATTTTTCTTATGTAACATGATAAATGTGGAAATATGTTTAGAAGAACTGCATATGTTTTACCTATGTTGGATTAGTTGCTGTATAGGGGAAGAGGATGGGAAGAAAGGAAGAAAAAAATTTGGGACACAAGGTTTTGTAAGGATGAATGTTGAAAACTATTTTTGTATGTGTTTTGAAAATGTTAATTAAAAATTGTTTTAAAATAAATAAATTTTGGATGTTAGACTTTCTTCACATTGTTGGTTATAAACATTTTCCCCACTTCATTACTTTTAATGATTTTAGTTGCATGATATTATTTAATTTTAAAAAACCAAACTTGTTTATTTTATCTCTCATATTCTCCTCTATTCCTTGTTTGGTTATAATTTTTTCTTCTTCAATAGCTGTGAAAAATAATACCATCTAATTTCATGATTTTATAGTCTGTCTCATTATATTTAAACAACTCATGAATTTATTAAGCTAGAACAGTAAAATATTGGTGTAAACCAATTTTCTACCAACCTTTCTTTCTTTAAAAAAACGTATCCCTTTAATAGTAGTCAATATTCTTAAATTTAATGAATTCTAGACTACTGTATTTTTTTTCCTTTTAGATCTTACCAAATCTATTCCATTAATGTATCTTTCAATATTTTTGAAGCAGTTGAATAGTTTTAGTAATTACTGATTTATAATATAATTTAAGAACCTTATCCCCAGAGCTTAATAGTTTAACCTCCATTTATTTTTATGCGTGTTTGAACATTTTTCTTTCTGACTTTTCTTCATGAGTTTTGTTAGTACTATTAGGAAATGTATTTTTGAGGATGTATTTATTTTGATGAAATTATTAATTTTCTTAAGTATTTATTTACTTCATGGTTTTTCTAGGACTTTCTAAGGAAATCAGTATGTCATCAATAAATGGAGATTATTTTCTTTCCTCTTTAGTGGTATCTTTCCTTAATTTCTTTTTCATATCATTCCTTTGCTCTTACAGTACTATGTCAGATAATAACAGAAGAGGCATTCTCGATTAAATAATGAACTTAATGGAAAAGAAGAGTTTCTCCATTACAAGTAATGAATGCTACCTTTTCGTTTTGGATAAATAATATCAATAATTATAAGAGAAGACTTTTTTATACTTGTATTTTTAAACTCATTTTAACATCAGTAAGTACTATATTTTATCAGAGGATTTTTCTGAATCTATTAATATAATTGTATATTTTGGGTTTTGTTATTTATATCATTAAAAATAATGACTTTTCCTAATGTTGAACTAACTTGCATTCATAGTAAAAAAAATTATTTAATTACAAGTAATAATTTTTTAGACATAATCATATAAAGATAGTATGGCATGATACAGTCAGAACAGACTTGTTAGAACAGAGTCCAAATAATTTGACTTCTAGTCCCACTTCTAGTGTCACTGGGTGACACTAGGAAAATTACTTAAACTCTTAGTCCCTCAGGCAACTCTCAAGGAATATAAATGACTGAATAGCTGTCAATAGCTGTTAGTAAAATTTTCTTTATTGGGAAGTTCTAGCATAAATGAAATCATAAGTCTGGGTCTTCTCCCCTTACCAAATGCTATTATTTCTTTGTTAAACATTTTATTTTAATATTTTGCATAAATACTTATGAATTAACATTGCTTAATAATTGTCTTAGCTTTATCACTTCCTGTTTTGTCTATAAGAGTAATATTTGATTCACAGAAGGAATTTGGCAAAGTGTTTATGTTAATAGAATGGTTAATATATTCAGATTAATTTCTATTTTCATGTTTTCATTGAATTTATTTTCAAAACCACCTGATCTAGAGTAAGTTCCCCCCACCACCACCATTTGGTAGTTTATCTCTGGCTTGTTCAATTTCTTCTCATGAGATGATTGTACTTTTAGCATCACTATTTCCTAATTTATTATTTTTAGCATTTTACATTCCAGTAAGAGGCTGAACATGACCTAATAGATAGAAAGCAGGTCTTAGAGTCAGAGGAGTTGAATTCAAGTCCTGCTTCTGACATAAATTAGCCTTGTTATCTTATACAAGTCACTTAACCCTTCAGTAACCCAACCAACTCTCTAAGACAAATAAGTGGCAGAGTAGTTACTGATCTGAATTGATAGAGGAGTTTTTCTACTAAAAATATCCTATACTAATGAAATAGCAAGTTTAGATCAAAAGAAAGAAAAAGTATTCTATATATGACAAAAACCCTGCCATATGAGACATGTATAAACAAACACACATATTTGCATATATATACATATGTGATATATATGCAAATATACATTTTTGCCATGTTGGTAAATACTCATACACCAACACTCCCCATACTTTAGTTTTGGCTTGTAGCCTTTTCAAGTTGAAAATTTTACTGTCAGTGTAGTAGTGGACCTTGATGTCATGTTTGTCCTCATTGACATGGCTGAAAACATTATACAAAAAAGCATGGGAGCAAGCACACAGCCTTGTTTCACTCCATTGGTGACTAAGAAAGCCCAAGAGCGGTCTATTGTCCAGAACCCGAGTAAGCATGCCATCATGAAAGTGACATACTATACTGATGAACTCCTCTGGGCAACTGAATTTTAACATTTTCCATATTTTCCATAAGCGTTCTTGCCAGAGTCCTCTTAATAGGCTGATCCTACACCTGGCTGAAGGTCATCTACCTGAGAACCACTGTGGCTTCAGATAGGGCTGAGGAACAGCTTCCCAACAGCTCCAGAAGAAATTCTAGGAGCAGAACAGAGGTGAAGGGATAAGTGAATGTGCATACAAGAGGCATGAAGATACCAAATTTCAATCTCTTTCCTGGTCAAGACCCCTCCCCAGATGCCCACAGCATTGGGACTCATACCTCAGTTGCCACCAGGGAAGAGATTCATTTGTGGATTTTATACATATACTCAGTACTGTTAAAAGGCCAGTTAAAAGGCTTTCCACCTCATACAATGAACGAACAGCAGTCACAAAATCCCAGCCATGTTCTAAATTGGAAACAGGGTTCCTCCATCACATATCTGCATGTCCAAAAGCAGGCTCACCAAATCCTGAAAGTGAGATTGGCAGGAAGCAGGGATATTCCCTGGACCAATTACATCACAGGATGATGTCTTAACTTATTCCTGAATTGGATTTAAGTGATACAGAGTTGCACAAAATTGTTAGCCTCACTTTCTCTTCCAGAGTCATTGATGTCCAGTGGCAGGAAAAGTCACGACAATTGGTGACAGAGAATGTAGTGGATGACCTTGACATCTTAAATATCACCAAATTCTAAGCACATTGTTGGAATAGGCAGTCCCCTAACTCACTAACTGATTTGAGACCTGTTAGTTACTCTCAACCTGATTTAGCCCATCTGCAGAGGCAGTTTTACCAGCATGTGACCACTGCACATGCTATGGTTTCTTAGGGTGATACATGAGATTGGATAACAGGTGGACACCAAAGGTGGATGAGCAGCCCTGAAAGAGCTCAAAGTCCTTATGCTAGAGGGGCTAGTCCTCCCTGAAGGTCAAGCTAAAACCAAGAAGGGAACTTATAGGAATGCAAATTTCATCTTAATATAAGGAAAAGCTTTCTCACAATCAGAATTGCACCAAGATAAAATGTCCTAACTCAGGAATTAGTGATTTCACAATCACAATCTTCAAGTAAAGTTGGGATGACTATTTGTCCAGACTTGTAAAGGTAATTCCGGGATTCTGAGGTCACTTTCAAGGCTAAGATTCTATGTTTCATCAAGAGCCAGAAGCTGTCAGCTAGTCATAAATTAGGTTATATGCAGTGCCCAGTTTATGTGAAAAAGCAAAAATGTATGTCAGTGACTGAAGTGCTTGAAAATAAATTCATGACTTTTATCATTTCCTGATGTTTTATGATAAAATTTTATATCTACATCTGGGTTTTTATTCAAGATAAATTTGATAAAATTCATCCAAAAGCAAAATGAAGAAAATAGAGGAAGAAATGACCAATCAAGTTATTCTCCTAATGGAGTCTCATCAGTATTTTACTAAATATTCTAGTAAGTAAAAATACATGCAACTCAGCATAACATTTTAAAAAGCATTTAAGTTGGCCTCAGCTAGATTATCTGCTACAGTAAATGAAATCAACTTGGAGACAATGCAGAACTACATTCTAATGTGAATCTATTACAGTGAAATAGACAAAAGGAATATTAGGCCTACAATTTATCCATTCTTGTCTGATCATTGAAATATTCTCATGGAATCTTTCTCAACAAAGTCATCCTGAATCTATATGTGTTAAGGTAAATTTAACCCATTCAGAATTTTCCCAGGGCAGGACTTTTTAAGCTTTTTCTGCTTGTGGCCCATTTTCACCCAAGAAATTTTTATGCAGACCCTAGGTATATACGTATATAAAATAAATATACAAATCAAACATTTGCTAATAAGAAATCAAAATTTTTCAACCTCCCAAATTAAGTTACATGATCCTATGTGGAGTCACAACACACAGTTTTAAGTTTTGTCCTAGAATATAGTGAATGGGGGAAATTGCATAGGATCCTTCCCTAATTCTAACAGAATCTAAAACAGAAAAAACAAAGGTAGCTGGAACCCTCCCGTTCAATTCCCCCACTTAATTTTTCTTGAGATTTCATTGTTATTGCTAAGTTGTTTTCAATTGTGCCTGACACTATGTGATGCCTTTTTGAGAATTTTCTTGGCAAAGGTACTGGAATGGTTCACCATTTCCTTCTCCACAACTCATTTTATAAATGATGAAACTGAGGCAAACTGAGTTATGTGACTTGCCCAGCTAGTAAGAGTCTGAGGCTGAATTTGAATTCACATCTTTCAGATCTCTAGGCCTGGCATTCTATCTTCTGCCCCATCTAGCTGCCCATGAGATTATATATTCCCTATTTTGTCCAAACTGGAAATATAGCAGCCACTCATGGGTTTGGTTCCAATTGGTCAGGAAATTTCAATTTACTATGTTCCCAAATGGACAAGTTTACCCCTCCTTAGAACTCCAGAGTTCAAGCAATATTAGCTTCCCCAGGAACAGGGATTACTGTACAGGTATGAGTTCAATCCCCTAATCATTTAGGCAATAGATCAAGTTGTCCTTCTTTCTAAGTTACAAATATACAGAGACTGAGGTGACTTTATTCCTCTTTGAAAATAGTCTCTAGTAGTCCTAATTTAGGAATTCAGCATTTCAAAAGTAAAGAAAATTCACAAGTCATAAGATTAAAACCACATCTAAATGAGAAACTCCTTTGCAACATCTCAGTCAAGATGTGATTCACTCTCAAATTTTAAATACCACCAGTGAAGGAAAATTCATTCTTTCAAAACAGTCCTTTTTATTTCCAGGTAATTAAAATGTTAGGAAGTTTTCACTTACATTGAGCCCAGTTTGGTCTTAGGAGTCAAAAAAAAAAAACCCAAATCTAATTCTCTTCTCCATAGTATTTCTTTATTTGAAGACAAATTTATTTTTTGAAGACAATGTCCCTTCTAGTCTTCTATTGTTAAAATTAAGTATACTCTACTTTCTTCCATTGATCCTTCTATGTAATAGACTCAATTTGTTATCACCATTATGGCAATACTTCTTTAGACAGTCTTCAACTTATCAACATCTTTCCTAAAATGTGATGAACAGAACAGAATAAATACTTCACATATGGTCTGACCAATGCAAAGTACAATAAGACTATCACCTTCTGCATGCTGAATGCTCTATTAAGGCAATCCAATTTCACATTCACAATTCACTGAGCTTTGCCATTAACAGACCAAATCTTGAGGATTGTGTTCTGAATGCCATATTTCAGGAAAAGCATTAAAAAGTTGAAATATATTTAAGATCAGGTGATCAGAAGAAGGGGAGAAGGAGGAATTCAAAATATTACATATAGTGATTAACTAGAAAAAAAGATTTTTTTTTAACTTGGAGAAGAAAAGATACAGAAAGAGTCATGAAAGCTTTCTTCAAATATCTTAAGAGCTATTCTGCAAAAGAATAAATACATTTTTATTTCCTGACCCCAGAATCAAGACCAATATGTAGCAGTTACAGAGAAGCAATGACATAAAATATAAATAATTCAAAAATAAAATTTTGATTTCTCCTATTCTGTTTCTGAATGGATTGTATTAGGAGGTAGTGAACTTTCCATTACTAGAGTTTCAAGTGGAAACTAGATTTATAAAAAGGATTCCCCCCTCAGAAGTCACATGGACTAGATATCCTTTATAATTCTGAGATTCAGAGCCTACCATTTTCCACTGTTGAACCAAATCAAGCAAGCAAGCATTTATTAACAGAAGCTATGGATTTAATTAATCTTGTCCTGTTACAACTCCTTCACTTTTAACCTAAGAGTAATCTAATTACCCTCAAATCTACATGACTTCTTTTTTCCTCCCTTTTTATGGTATTATATCAGACAAAAAAAGTTATTTGTACAATCAAAATAGCCCAGAGTACTCAAGTAAATAAATCCCTATCATCCAGAAAAATGTTTGACTCTTTTCCAACTTAAATTTTTTTGTATCTCTAGCTAACCCATGATCTCTTGATGTTATAAGCAAAATTGGGATACAGGAAACATTTAGATACAAAACTAGAGTATCTGTTACTGAATATTCATGGGATGGGATATTAGAAGAGTAGACCTTTTGAGAAAATTTTCTCCATCCTGCCTTTCTCCTCCCCAAGACTCCAATGTATTCTTCTTTCCCTCTCTTTCTATTCTTCTCAGAAGATCATTAAAATATAACAAAAACACTCGCAGGACTTCGGTTCCATTTTCCCTCTTTGACTCTATAGCAGTTAGGTGGCACATTTAAGAGTGCTGGGAATGGAGTCAAGAAGACTTGAATTCAAATGTGACTTCAGACTCTCACTGTGTGACCCTGGGCAAGTCACTTAACCCTGTTTGCCACAGGTTCCATCTGTAAAATGAGCTGGAGAAAGAATGGCAAACCACTCCCCAATTTTTGCCAAAAAAACCTTCAATTGGAATGACAATGATTGAACAACAAAAATTATCTAGCTGTCCCTCTTCCATTCTTTGCTTGTAAGGCTATCTTTTTATACAAGTGTAATACTAGACTATTTATATATAGTCCCTATAAAATTGGCCCCCTTAGTCTGTACAATAATGTTAGGGAGAAGGAAGGGAAAGAAAGAGCACTGTATAGTTTACTTAATAATAAAGTCCCAAATAACCCAAGGCAACTCAATGTCACTCCATATATGGTATGATTATAAAAATAATGAGTATTCCTCTGATCAGCAATACAAATTAATCGATCTTATCACTTTATAGTTATACTTTGGACATCTTTCCTTTACATTGAGAGATTAATATTGATGATTTCTGGAATTTTTTCCCAATTATGACTGAAAAGATCAATTTGTGGCTTATTCCTTTCTCTCTGTAAAGATTCTTTTTGGGGTTACCAGCAGAGATTAAAATACCCAAGGACAGTGACACTCTTTTCTTAGAAAGCTCCTACATGGATTAATTCAGTCTTCAAACTAGATATTCAATAAATATTATTGACTAATATCTGTAGAACAAATAACTGCTTCTAATATTTGAAGAATTCAGTCTTGTTGGTGATCTGCCCCTCAGAAATAGTCCAATGAATGCCTTTGTCAAAAAAAAATTTACTCATTTTTAATCACTAAAAGCCCAGTTGTTCATTTTATTTTTATAGGTTTTTTTTACAGAGCATTTCCCATGCCACACATTCAGATTGATCTTCCCCTTGTGACAAAAAAAGCAATTAAGAAAAATTATCCAATACAGACATCTGGTTATATATATATATATATACAGAGAGAGAGAGAGAAATTATATAATATTCTGTCTTAGTAGTTCTTTTACCATGAGAGAGAATATGATATTATCTCTTCTCCAGTACTTTACTGGGTTTTCCCATTATTTAATTCACCTTATTTTTAGTGATCTTTTAATTTATATCATTTCAGCTGTTGCTTACATTTTTATCACTCTGTATCCATCCATGCAAATCTCCCCATATTTCTCTCAATTCCTCATATTCATCATTTCTTACTGCACAAAATACCATTACATTCATATTTGTTAAATTCAATAAACATTTGTTAAGCACGTATTATGTAGGAATTGATTACAAGACACGAGAGACACTGGCATAGGACTACTCAGCATGGCAAACTTTCATCAAAGAAGGTACTATGCTCTCTGAGAAAAGCAGATTTGAAGTAGCTCAAAAGAAAGACAAGATGCACAAATTTAGAAGATCCACTTCAAATGTTCACTTGGATTATTTGTGCCTGACCCCATGGTAAAGCATTCCAAACTCATATTGGTCTGATTAGCCATAGTCAGACACACTGTAACTTGATTCCCACACAGTGATGTTATTTTGTTCCTCTTTGAGAATGAAGTACACAACAACCAATCAATCACGTGATAGGCACTGTGTTAAATACTGGAGATACAAAAGAGGGGAAAGAGTTCTTTCCCTCAAAGAGTTTACAATTTAATAAGGAGAGATAACATGCAAACAAATATATGCATAAAGGAATCAAGCTACAAACAGAAAAAATAGGAAATAATTAACAAGGCAGACACTGGAATTAAGAGGAGTTGGGGGAAAAATGGTAGAGAGGATGGTAGAGAGGATTTTAGATGGAACTAAAAGGAAACCAGGAAAGTCAGTGGTCAGAATGGAGAAGAGAGATGGGGATAGCCAGAGAGAATATCTAGAGCAAGAGATGAAGTGTTTTGCTCATGAACAGCCAAGAAACCATTCACATTTGATTAAAAAGTATATATTGGGAAATAAGGTTTAAGAAGATTGGAAAGATAGAAGAGGATTAAATTATGAAGGGTTTTAAATGTCAAACAGAGCATTTTTAAAATTTGCTCCTAGAGACAATAGGGAGTCTCTGGAGTTTATTGAATAGGGGAATGACATAATTAGCGCCATTTTGCTTTCTTTGTTATCACCAACAATACTATTTTTTACCACCAACAATATAAAAAAAATTTATAGAAAGAGAGACCTGAATTTCTGTCTTTGACCTCATTAAGATATACCCATTAGGGAGATTTCTGGATCAAAGAGAATGGATACTTTAGATATTTTTCTTGTATAATTCTAAAAAGAAATTGAAAACAGTGGAAACCATTTTTCATTCCCCACCAACAATGTATTATTTTACCCTCCAACATTGACTGATTCTTTTTTTTTATCTTTGACAATTTGCCTAGCTTGAGGTGAAATCTCAAAACTGTTTTAATTTGCATTTCTCTGTGCTGAATAAAGAACTGAGTAATGCTACTTTATGATGAGTAGAGAACTGAACCAAAACTGAGTAATTATTCCCCAGTTGTCTACAACAATGCCATCTCACTTGAAGTCCACATCAGGGTTTCCTTAAGAAATTTTCTTCTGACCACCCTGTTTGAATTTGCCCCCATTTCAACTCATCATGCAACAACTGCTTCAGACATTCATCTATTCCACATGTCTGGATCAGAAAAACTGCTGAAGACAGACCACATCACTACTCAGAGACTGGCTTTCTTCCAGGACTTCATTATTAATGTTCTTTCTAACTTGCTAAGGGCCACTTGTATGTGATGCCGATAATATGCTTCAAAAAGTTTCACATGTCTTCCATGGCATTTCTGAGTCCCACAGTCATAGAGAAGATTGGATTCCTGCACAGTTTTCTAAGCCTTTAAATCTGATCTAGAGCTTGGCATCATGTCTGTCCCACTGTCTCCCTGAAAGCATTTTAGGCTTCTTCATTCAATCCTCTGTTTGTTTGTTAGTTGGCACCCTGGTCAGGAAGAAACTTTGGTAGCAGGATTCCAAGCTTTCTTGTCTCACAATACAGTCTACACATTTTTCATAATCTTGAATTCTCCACTAGGCTTCCTTGCACTGTTTCTTCTTTCATTTCCTCCCTATCACCCTTTTCTCAAGGGCTACTTCTACAGCTTCCCATCATTTAAAAAAGTACTTGACCTATCTATATAAAATGGAAAACTCCTTATCTGCCTCTAGGTCTCTTTTTCACACGTGTTCATAGAATCTTTCTCCCTCTGTACTCAGACCATCTAACTTTTGGAAATACTCAGATCCTACTTAATAAATCATGATTTAGGGCTTTATTGGGCTAAATTGTACCATAGGACTAGACAAGAGTCAATGAGTTTTTAAGAAGAGTGCCTAACTTAGAAATAGGAAATCATTTTTGCATTTGGAGAATGTCTGATTCAATAAATACATTATTCATGTTCATAATTAATTCAAAACTAATACACAGTACAGTATGGCATATATGAAGAATTATCAGTCTTTAACTGATAAATGATTTACCAAAGCATCTGTTAGCACCCCATCAAAGATGTTTGGAATATATTAACTTTTTTGTTTATGAAGATTTTATTAGTTAAATAAATTTATTCACATTTGTAAAATATACATATTTATAATGATTTCTATTTTTAGAAAATGAAATCTGTAGCTTTCCATTTTAAAAATATCAACTACAGAGAATTTCATTTTCCACCCCATGAAAAGCATCTGACCCAGAAAAGTAGAGTGGTTTGATAATATGAACTTCTATCATATTTTCCATCACTGAAGTGTCCCAGTCTTTTAAGAAAATTAACCCCTCTTAAGCAACAACAGCAACTTCTTAGTTACAAAAATATTTCTGCTATGTGTCTCTCAGTGGAGTTCCATTACAGCTATGAGAGGATTGTTTGGCTTTTATATTGACATAAATACTGTAGAAAGTGCTGCTAGAGATCTTAATGCTTATTCTCTATGTGAGCTTGAACAAATCATTTCCCCTCCTGCCCTCCCCCCCCTTTTTTTCTGAAGAGCTGTTTGTTAACCATTTATCAGCATACCCCTTGGCATGAACCTATTGATCATAGTGAACCCATAAAAATGAAGAGTGAACTAGGGGCTTATGCAAACAGGGAAGAAAGTAAAAAATAGTTATACTCACTTCAAATATGGCCACTCATTACTGGGTAGGTCTCCTTAAAAAGGCAGCAGATGCTAGGGTCAACAATGCACACCTGGCTATTCTGTAACACATATAGCTACAGCATTGACATATCTAGACTTCCAAACTCTAAGGGATTCTCAAAATTCCTTAGAAAACTACATTTACCTGAAGAGATCATGGGCTCCACAAAAATGATTCTCTATAGCAATTAGAAAAAGACTAGGGTCAGGGGGACCCTTCTATATTTCTGTTGTACCTTTCTGTGGCACCAGCAGAAGAAAAACAAGTGGTTAATCCTCATATTTTTTGTGAGCTATATAATAAACAGATTTTAAAAAACCACTCAGCTTCAGTAAGGGAAAAAAAGAAAGAAGGAAGGGAAGAAAAAAAGGAAAGGAAAAATGAAAGAGAAGGAAGGAAGGAAGGAAGGAAGGAAGGAAGGAAGGAAGGAAGGAA
>JAJPUD010003938.1:175978-189967 GCA_023553655.1 Myrmecobius fasciatus
AGGAAGGAAGGAAGGAAGGAAGGAAGGAAGGAAGGAAGGAAGGAAGGGAGAGAGGTAGGAAGGGAGAGGGGTAGGAAGGGAGAGGGGTAGGAAGGTTGAGAAGGAGGAAGGGAGGGAGGGAACAGGAAAAAAGGAGGGAAGGAGGGGGAAAGGAGGAAGGAAGAGAAGAAGGGAGGGAGGGAGGGAGGAGCAGGAAAAAAGGGAGGGGAGGAGAGAGGGAGGGAGGGGGAGGAAAGAAAGAAGAGAGAGGGTGAGAAAAAGGAAGGGAGGGAGAGAATGAGGGGGGAAGGAGAAAGGGAGGGAGGGAAAGAGGGAAGGAGAAAGGAATAAAGGAAAGAAGAGAGGGAAGAAGGGAGGGAGGAAGAGAGAGAGGAAGAGAGGAAGAAAACTCTCTTATATTTATCTTCTTCAGGTACTGAGTTAAAATCTGTCATCCCTGAATCTGAGCTAATGTTGTTGTTTTTATGAAATTCATTAAGGAGATTCATATTTCTGTTACCAGGCTTAAGAATTTGTTTGATTTGAGTTATTTGTTTTCATCATTAATACCTAACAGGAAGAGATATGTTCAAACCAGTCAGTGGCTAGTGTACAGAGGCACTGGGCCTGAGGTCAGGAAGACCTAAATTCATATCCTACTTCAGATATTGACTAGTCAAGTGACTCTGGGCAAGTCATTTAATCTGTCTGTCTCAGTTATCTCATCCATAAAATGGAGGGGAATTCATAGCCCCTATTTTATGAGATTTAAAAATCAAAGGAGATAATATTTGTAAAGGGCCTTGCAAAATTTAAAGTGTATAAATACCAGCAGTTTCCTAAACAATGATCTAGTCTCCTTTAATATTGTCACATAACAATGTCATAAAGGCACAGGGCCTTACTTAGAGAATATCAGAATTGAAAGTAAACACATGATTATATGCATCACACTGGTACCATGGGCAAAGAAGTAGATTTGGAGACAGGAGATCCAGGTTGGAATTCCACCTTTGTTCCTTACTGCTTGTGTGACCTTTCATAAATCATTTGGTCTTCCAATGGTTCCACTCTACATTTGTAAAATGAGATGAACTTATGTCCCTTCCAGTTCTAAGTGTGTAGTTCCATGACCTTCACAATAAATAAACATGGCACTAATTAAGGAATTTGCTAAAAATTTGTTTTTTCTTATAGACACTAAGTAAAGTATGATATAGGCTCCCATCTCCTTATGCTCCATTGTCTCCCAACTGAGTCTTCCTCTTACTCCTAATTCTCTGTAATTGCCAATAACTCCACACTTTGGTATGTCTGTAAATAGATTCAAACACAAAGACTGTTCATTCAGGAAAGGAATCTTATCTATTCCAACCCTCTGGTGTACTCTCTATTAGTGACCCATGGTCCAAAAGTACATAAAACTAAAATGGGGTAAACTACATGATACAGAGGATAGAGTGCCATGCTTGGAGTCAGAAAGGTTGAGTACAAATGTGACCTCAGATACTTACTAGCTATATGACTCTAGGCAAGTCACTTTATCCTGTTTGCCTCAGTTTCTATATCTATATTTATTTCTATATCTTTAATATAAAAAGAGCTGGAAAAGGCAATGGCAAACCACTCAGGTATCCTTGCCAAAAAAAAAAACCTCAAATGGGGGTCACAAAGAGGCAGACAGTACTAATCAACTAAACTACAACAAATTATATATTATTTGTTGTGGCTTACCACGCAGAATCATAAGCAAAACACTGTTTATTTAGCTAATAAATTAGTAGCCTTCACAAGTCAACTTAAGCTGAATTACAATATATTAATTTGTTAATTGTTCTTTATTTCTACATATAATCATTCTCATTCAGCCTCTATTTGCTTATGTATAGTCTCTGAAGAAATCTTTATTTATTTATCCTTCTATTGGCACTGAAACTTGAGACCTGAGAAACTATAGAAGAAGATTATTACTTGACAGAAATTGCTAAACTTCAGTGGTTAGAAAAACCTTGGTATCGGGGCAGCTAGATGGTGCAGTGGATAGAGCACCAGCCCTGAAGTCAGGAGGACCTGAGTTCAAATCTGGTCTCAGACACTTAATGCTTCCTAGCTGTGTGACTCTGGGCAAGTCACTTAACCCCAATTGCCTCAGCAAAAAAAAAAAAAAAGAAAAGAAAAGAAAAACCCAGGTATCAACTTGAAAATAGATTAACAAGTTATAGTATATGAATGTGATGGAATACTATTGTTCCACAAGAAATGATGAAGGGGATAGTTTCAGGAAAACCTGAGAAAACTGGTATGAATTGATACAAAGAGAAGTGAGCAAAACCAGGAGAACAAAACAGTCAACAGTATTGTAAGGACAATCAACTTTGAAAGACTAAAGAACTCAGATCATCATAATGATCTAATAGCATTGTAGAAGGACTCATGATGAAAAACAGTCAATAAACATTTACTAAGGGCCTACTATGTGCCAAGCACTAAACTAAGCACTAAAGATGACAAAAGAAAATCTCTGCTCTTGAGGAACTCACAATCTAATAGAGGAGACAAGCAAATTATAGACAACCAAGCTATATAGAGAGGGGAAAATAGAAAATATTTTAAAAGGGGAACAAGGGCAGCTAGAAGACACAGGGGATAGAGTTCCAGGGCTACAGTCAGGAAAACTCATTTTCATGAGTTCAAATCCAGTTTCAGATGCTTATGAACTGTGTAACTCTGAGCATATTACCTAATTCTGCTTGATTCAGTTTCCTCATCTGGAAAATGAGCAGGCGAGGGAAATGGCAAACCACTCTAATTATCTTTGCCAAGAAAACCCCAAATGGGGTCATAAAAAATTGACACAATTGAAAACAGCTGACAACAACCCAAAAAGGGGGAAAACATCAGAATTAAGAGGTGTTGGCAAAGGCTTCCTATATAACAAAGCTTCTTAAACTGAGGTTGCATGACTGAATATGGAGTTGCATAATTGAATATAGGGGTTGCAAAATTATGATCTGTTTTCAGTAAATGTTTGATTTGTATCCTTATTTTACATACCTATAGACCTGGGGTCATGTAAAAATCTCTTGGGTAAAAAGAGGTCACAAGTGGAAAAAGTTTAAGAAGCCCTGCAATAGAAGATAAGATTTTAACTGAGATTTGAAGGATACCAGGAAAGCCAAGAGTTAGAAATGGGGGAGAGCATTCCAGGCATAGGGGACAGCTAAGAAAGCCAGAGCTTAGAAATGGAGTGCCTCATTCCAGGAACAGCAAGAAAACCAATGTCACTGAATCAAGGAATACCTGGTGGAGATTAAGGTAGAAGAAGACTGGAAAGAAATAGAAGGACTAGGTTATGAAGAACAGAGCATTTTGTATTTAATTCCGGAGGCAATAAGCTACTGGAATTTATTTGTGGAAAGGAGGAGTAAGTAACATGATCAGGTCTGCATTTTAGGAAAATCACTTTGAAAGCTCAAGGAGTTTGACCATAAAAGGTTATCCACTAGCTGAAAGAGAGGTAAAAGACTTTTGTCTTGCTTGATTATATATATTTGTAGCAACAGTTTTGTTTTTCTCAATTGGAGGAAGAAGGAAGGCTACAATGAGAAGTAAAAGCAGATCTTCTATTGAAAAAAATTAAAATTATTTTTAAAAATAAAGTAAAAAAAGACCTTAGCTATTCATTCATACAGTACATGAACCAGGTTTCAATACTTTAAATATAGAATTGCCACTAACATATAAAAATAAAACTTTTTAAAAATCCCAAGTTACATTTTAATTTTTTTTCTAAAATGTTTTCTAAATTCTGGCTGGTGTCAGGGAATTTTATTTTGTTAAGTTTAATGAAATTTCAGATATATAAAACAGTCATCTTGAGTTACTTCAGTATTCTGTCACTTCAGCAACTGTACATAGCCAGTCTGACCTAGAACAATTACCACTGATTATATAGAAGAGATGGGTGAATTTTAATCTCTTCCTTTTTCTTCTCTCCTCCCATTTCCAAAGAGGCAAGTTTGAACCAGCTGCTGCCAAAACACCTGGCTGAAGCACATTCTAATAAACTAGCCTCAATCCTCTCACTTTCCCATTCTTATTCCTGACATAATACTTTCACACTAACAACTGTTGCATCCTCCCTTGCTCTCATCCATGAAAGAACACATCAGCCTAGCTTTTCTCCAGTCTTGACTTTCAGAGAATAAGATTCAACACTTGACAATAATCTGTTCCTGAAAGTTACATCCTGGCCTAAAAGGATGGCATGTGCTGAGTTATCTAAGAAAACTTTTTCCTCTTCTATTTAAGGCTATGAATCAGTGTATAATTAATGTGCATTGTGAACAGCTTAAGGGCAGAAACTATCCCTGCTCTAGCCTCTTCAGCAGTATTAATAACTCATGATTCTCTAGCACTTTATACTTTTGTTTCTTCAAAACAACCCTGTGAGACGGGTGATCTAGATTTAACTATACTTATTTCATAAAAAGGAAACTGAGCCCCCCCCCAAAAAAAATGTTAAGTGATTCCCCAATGTCACACAATTAATGTAGAAGGTAGGAGTGGAAATCCGGGAACATTTTTTTTTTAATGCAACTACTCATCACTTTAAAAAAAAAAAAAAAAGGTGTTTGGATGGATTGATGTCTAACATTCCTTCAAATTATAATAATAACTCACATTTCAAGAATGTTTGTGGCAGCCCTTTTTGTAGTGACTAGAAACTGGAAATTGAATAGATGCCCTTCAATTGGAGAATGGCTGAATAAATTATGGTATATGAATGTTATGGAATATTATTGTTCTGTAAGAAATGACCAGCAAGATGATTTCAGAGAGGCCTGGAGAGACTTACATGAACTGATGCTGAGTGAAATGAGCAGAACCAGGAGATCATTATACACGGCAACAACGGTACTATATGACGATCAATTCTGATGGACATGGCTCTCTTCAACAATGAAATGTTTCAAACCACCTCCAATTGTTCACTGAAGAAAGCCATATACACCCAGAGAGAGGGATGCGAAATGTGGACCACAACATAACATTCTCATACTCCTTGATTGATGTTTGCTTACATTGTGTTTCCTTTATCTGATATATCGTTTGTGTAGATAAGATTTTTCTTGCACACCAATGATAAGTTTGGAAATATGTATACATATATTCGATTTGCCAATATTTTAACATAATTAACATGTAGTGGATATCCTGCCATCTAGGGGAGGGGTGGGGAGTTGGGGGGAAAAATTTGTAACGGAAAGCTATGTAAGGGTTATTGTTGAAGAATTACCCACACATATGTTATGCAAATAAAATAAAAATTAAAAAAAAATAATAACTCACATTTATAGAGTGCTTTACAAAGCATTTTCTTCACACAGCTCTCTGGGGTCAGTTGTGCAAATATTCTTCAAAATTTCACGAAATCTAAGAACAATGTCTTACCACCAATTTAGATCACAATCCCTTTACAATTTAATAGATAGACTTCCAGAGTTGCTGTGACTGAAAAATTATCACCCTGCCACTTACCTATTGATAAACTTCATTTGGTCCACAAACATCAATTAAGAAAGTATTTGGGACTCAGCACGATTTTGAGAGCTTAAACACTATTAACACAGCCTTGAGGCAAGCAGAAAGTCGGTCCTTAATTGAGAAATATGAGGTAGTATAGAGGGAAAAAAATTCACCTTAATCCACCATTTAATAGTTTCCTATATTAATTATTTTTGTTAACTGTGTTCTAAGGTTGTTACTATGCTGCTGATAGATATCAAATATTATCGGAGCTCTCCAAATTTGGCACCTTTAAGTAAAACCTCAACTACTCCCCCTATTTACAGCCTGACCAGTTTTGCCTCCACACTAAAAACAGGACTTTAGGATCAGTATATTTGCATATAATACAATAAATTAGAAAGAGAAATGGATATGTAATCAGATGATCAGAGTTTGAATTCTGACTCCATTATTTGTTTATTGTGTGAACCTGGACAAATCACTTAATCTTGGAAATCAGTTTCCTGATAATAAAAGAGTTGGTTGTTGTTTAGTCTTGTTCTACTCTTCCTGACCCCATTTGGTATTTTCTTGGCAGAGATACTGAAGTGGTTTGCCATTTCCTTCTCCAGATCATTTTACAAATGAGGAACTGAAGCAAACAGGATTAATTGGTGTCCAGAGTCACACCGCTAGGAAGTGTCTGAGGCCAGATTTGAACTCAGGAAGATGAGTTTTTCTGTGTTCAAGCCTGGCACTCTACCCACTGCACCACTTAGATTTATCTTCCTGAGTTCAAATCCAACCTCAGACCCTGTGAGCAAACCTCTTAACCCCATTTGCCTGAGATCCCTCATCTCTCGAATGAGCCGGAGAGAGAAATAGCAAATCACTTCAGGATCTCTGCCAAGAAAACTCCAGTCGGGGTCATGAAATCGGACACGACTGAAAAACGACTTGAACAAGAAGCTTGAACTCTTTTATTATTAGATGACCTCTAAAGTCCTTTCCAGTTTCAACTCTACTGTCCTATGACCCTCTAACACTGAGAAATTAAGGCATTTGCCTAAGGTCACTGATCTAGTTGAGACTCAAATTTAGGACTCCCAACTTCTCAGAATGCTCTTTCCACCAAAGCTTGTCACATTCATCTAACCAGTACTATGGATCTAGGAGCAAGGAGGAAACAAATATTCCTGACGAAGAATGGTAAGTCTGGAACTAAGCAGAAGTAGAAATTTATCTAGGTTGTCCTGCCATCTCCTAGCACCAGGGGACTTTTTCTAAAAATTCCCCGCAAGAGACACATCTTTTCTTTGTTGCCTCCTGTCGAGATTTTAAGGGTTATCTTTTGCAGCGGAGGAAAACTGAAGCTTGCCTTAGGTCATAGGGTTCTAAACCATCAAGTGAAATTTGAACCCAAGTGCCCCAACTTCAGATCCAGTGCCCATTTCTTTAAGGCCAGCTGCAAGAGCTCTCATGCCTTGCCCGTTCTCTGTCTCAGGCTGAAGGATTTGTTCTTTCCTGGTCATTCGTCGCAGTTGGGGGCCCCGAGCACCCCAGGAGCTGGCAATCACTGTGTCAACCCTTCTTCTTCCAAAGACCTCCAGTAGACTAAGTCTTGGACAATCTGCTCTCCGCCCGGGCTACCTGTGATCGCCCCCTACAACCTGCAACTTCTCGGCGCAACCAGTGCCGCCCGCGCACGCCCGTCGCCGCCCTACCTGGATAGTGTGGCCGGTGGTGGAGGCGATGGGGCCCCCCCACCAGCTTGCAATAGAGCTCGGGCCGTGGCCTCGAGCTCGTGGGGTCTTCTCCGCAGGTGGCCGTGGCTGAGATCCTCGCCGCTTCCGCCAGGTTGAAATAAGGCGGATGGAGGCTGAAGCCGGTCTCCGGCTCCGGAGAAGCGGCACCTCCAGAAAAGACGAACAGCAGCAGGAGGAAAAGCCTCGGGAACCGCCAGGGAGCAGGAGCAGCTGTTGGGGTCCCTTTCCGAACCCTGACCATCCTGTCCCAGGAACAGGGAGGGAGTGCCAGCGCTTGTCTGCCTTGTCCACCCGACCTGGGCAACGCAGTCTTCCAAGTATCTTTGAGCGGGGCCCGGTGGCCTCAGCAGTCTAAGCACTGCAGGAACGGTACCAACAGCAGCGGACAGAAAGCTCTGCTTCGGTCTGCTTTTGTTTTTCGAGATTGTCCCAGAAAGAAGTGAACACACCCCCCTGCTGTAGGAGGAGGCTTGTAGCACCTCCCAAGCCCAGCGCGAGGCAGATCAGGGAGGAAGGAAGAGAGAGAAAAGGAGACCAGAGAGACTTGATTCGTTATGGTAGATAACCTGTACCAGGCCACTCAGGTCACTGTAATAATCAAAGAAAAGAGAGACTGAGGTTGCATTTGGCATTTTTAATTGCGCGGATGAGGAAACAGGCCCAGCAGTTTCTGGACAAAGGGAGTCTTCCGGTGTTAAATCGTTTTATTCCGAGGGAGAGAAAAGGCTTGAGGGCAAATGGGTGTTAATATTAATTGATCAAAAAAATGTGAAGGTGGCCAGATCTAAAATTATATTATAAAGCAGCAGTCATCAAAAATATTTGATATTGACTAAGAAATAGAGTGGTGGATCAGTGGAATAGGTTAGGTATACAAGAGAAAATAGTAATCTACTGTTTGATGAAGACTAAGACTAGCTTCTGGGATAAGAAATCACCATGTGACAAACAACTGCTGTGAAAACTGAAAAATAGTATGGCGGAAACTAAGTACAGAACAACATCTTACACTGCATAAGATAAGATTAAAATGGGTATGTGATAGACTCATATATTGCCCTTCTCAGCAATATTCAAGACAATTTTAAAAGATTCATGATGAAAAATGCCATCCACATCCAGAGAAAGAACTATTGAGTCTGAATGGAGAGCAAAGCATACTATTTTCACTTTTGTTTTTTGTTTTTTTCTTTCCTGTGGTTTTTCTCTTTTGTTCTTATTCTTCTTTCACAACATAATGTGGAAATATGTTTAATGTGATTGTACATATATAACCTATATCAGATTGCTTGCCACATTGGGAAGGGGGGAAAAGGAGGAGAGAGAAAACTTGAAACACAAAATCTTATAAAAATGAATATTGAAAACCACCTTTACATATAATTGGAAAAAATAAAATATTATTAAGTAGGAAAAAATAAAGTCATACAAATAAAAGAAACAGCAAAAAGAGAATGTATGAGGCTGAGCAATGTCAGTGACTTTGGCTAAGACCAGCAATGATCATTCAATAATCAAACTTTAATGAGAATTTAATATTATGCATAAGGCATTTGTCTTGATCTTGGGGAGGGGTTATAAAAGAGGTTATAACATGGAAAGAGAGCCATTTTGTTTGAGGCAACATGACCTACAGAATCACAGAAAATGTCAGAGCTGAAAAGAGATCTAGTTCCATCCTTTCATTTTTCATCTGTAATCCTAGACCCAAGGTCAAAAAACTCTGTTGTTGTTCAGTTGTCTCTGAGTCTTCATGATCCCATTTGGAGCTTTCGTGGCAGAGATACTGGAGTGGTTTGCTATTTCCTTCTCCAGCTCATTTTACAGATGAGAAAACTGAGGCAAACAGGATGAAGTGACTTGCCCAGGGTCACACAGCTAGTGACTGAAGCTAGATTTGAACTCAGAGGAATCTTCCTGACTCCGGGCACTCTATCTACTACACTAACAGCCCCTAAAAGGTAGTTAGTGAGAATAAGGGGATTATTCCTATCCTTGCCCAGGATCAGACATTTAGTAAGTGTTAAGTGTCTGAAGCCAGGTTTGAACTCAAGTGCTCTTGACTCCAGAGCTGGTGCTCTATCTACTTCACTTTCCAGTTGTCATTTTTTAAATGGCAGTGATACTATAGTATTATCATGTGTGCTTAGCACAGTATCTGATACATTGCTTAATAAAAAAATATTGACAAAATGACTCCACCTCATAAAGTAGTGGTGAAGATGAAATGGATAATACAAGGAAAACACTATAACATTCTATATATGGAGTCCTGGACTGGACATCAGGTTGATGTTTATTCAAATACCTCTTCTGACACTTACTAATGCTTTACCATGGATGAGTCACAACCTCTCTAAATCTACTTCCCCATTTGTAAAATGGAAATAATGATTCCTGTCCTACTTACCTCCCAAAGACATTGTGAGATTTAACTTTGAAGGATGGTTGTTGAACCCACAGTGTCTGAAGTACCGTGCCCAGTCACTGTGGTTTAGAATAGGCTCAGTGCAGGTTCTTTTTTTTTTTCTTTTTCGCTGAGGCAATTGGGGTTAAGTGACTTGCCCAGGGTCACACAGCTGTTACGTGTCTGAGACCAGATTTGAACTCAGGTCCTCCTGACTTCAGGGCTGGTGCTCTATCCACTGCACCACCTAGCTGCCCCTGGTGCAGGTTCTTTTTATCTCACTTATTTTATCTTCATCCTGGCAAACCAAGTTGGTCTAGTCTACATTAAGGTTTCTATCTATGACTTCCAAAAAAAATCCAAGCTGTAAAAATGTACTTAATGTACAATATAAATTAGGTCTGTGACAAGTAATTTATCCTTATACATAAAATGATTACTAAACACAGAACATTTAGAAGTGCATACAAGACAAAATGATTTAAACAGAATTCAGTACTATAACTACCATTATAATTATTTGGATGGTGATTATTTTTTCCTTTTAAATAATATTTTATATTTTCCAATTATACTTAGGTCAATTTTTAATAATAATAATTTTGTAATTACAAAATATACAAAATAACAATTTTGTAAATAAAATTTTGAGTTCCAAATTTTCACCCTTTCTCCTCCATAAGAGTAAGCAATTTGATATAGGTTATATATGTGCAGTCATGTAAAACATATTTCCCATATTACTGTCATGCATAAAAGAAGAAACAGAACAAAAAGGAAAAAACTGCAAAACAAGAAAGTGAAGATAGTGTGCTTCAATCTTCAGACTACATCATTTCTTTCTTTGGATGCAGATAGCATCTTTTGTAATTGTCTTGAATCACTATATTACTGAGAAAAGCTATACCACTCATAGTTCATCATCACATAATGTTTTCCTGGTTCTGTTTACTTCACTTTGTATCAGTGCAAGTAAATCTTTCCAGATTTTTCTGAAAGCATCCTGCTCTTTGTTTCTAATAGCAGAGTAAGATGCTGACTATGAGAAAGAAAGAAAAATAATCCAGAGACCAAGCAGCATTTACAACTCTGAACTAAAATACAAAGTCCTTTCAGTACTGGGTCATCATATATTCAGAAGCAGGGTTCAAAGGTCCCACATTATCAGCCAGAACCAATAAGAGTAACTCTTGATGCTCTTCTACATGATACCTATAGGTCAATTGAATGTGAACTACTGAAATAATGCATTCAAAGTACTTTGTAAACATTAAAAACTATATGATACCAGGAATTAAAATTATCATTATCATGATTTATCATGATGTCATTATCATAATCTAAGATGTGTCACATAGAAGTTTAGAAGAGAAAAGAAAGGCCTGATATATTTGACAAATGTCTTCACAAGAGAGATGGAACTTGAGCTTTGAAGGTCAGGTAAGACTCTGATGAACAACAACAACAACAACAACAAAAAAAAAAAAACTAAGTGGATGCTGAGGATAAGAAACTCTCTATTCAAAGGCACAAACAGAGGCCTGAAATGTGGTTTGTTCTGTGAATAATGAAGTGACCTATGACTCTAAAGTATGAAGTCTGGGAGTCATATTATTGAAGGAATTTATTGATTCAGTTTGATCTCTGACGTCTGTTCCAAATCTAAACTTAAGATTCAATGAGTTCTAGAATAAATGGTATGAATATGTTTAAATTGAAAGGTAAGAACTGGAGAAGGGGAAAAAGAAAAACAAAAAATTTCTAAGTCTTTCCAGACCCATAGATCTGACCATGAATAATGAAACAATGGCAAACAACTTCAAAGTTTTCTTTTCAATGGACATCTATATTATCTCAATGATTTCACCAATATGGGAACTCATTCCATATAATCAGTTCCAGCAAATCTATGACTAAATAGCGTTAAAGCCTAGCCTAAGGTTCATTGAATGACTTTTTTATTATCACACAGCTAAGGATCAGGATGAAACTGGAACCCATATCTTCCAGACTTGAATTCCTGCTATAAAAAGCAGTGTTAGGCTTTATGGAAATCAGATTTATTGCATCATCCTAACTCAGTATGTGTATTTGTCATACTTTAAAATTATTTTTTCCATTAGACCATATTCAATAGACAATATAAAAATAGGAATTTTTTTACAGATAATATCTCAACAAATATCTGTACAATGGGATTATATTTGATCCAGTAACAACTCCACAATGGCCAGATAGTTGCATGTAGGTATTCTGTTGGCTTCAGAGACCCTTGGAGGGCAGGACTGACAGTCTATTAATAAAAATCCCAGATTTATTCTTCATAGAACTTTATTTTGTATATTTTGCTATAAAAAAGCAATATTAATCTTTATGGCAAATAGACTTATTGCATTAGTCAAAGTCAGAATTTCTATTTGCTAAGCTTTTTATTACATTCTTAACTAGAGGATGTGTAATGCCATGTACTTCACATTTTCATCATGAGGAAAAAAATAACTTTATGATGACACTCCTACAATAAAGTTCATACCTTCAGCCCAATGGGAAAAGTTTAAAGGATGATCAAACAAAAACTGCATATCTTAACTTAATATTTTATAGATGAGTTAGCCCTATAAGGGCTATATTTGGAGCATAGAGACCAGATTTGAACTCAAGAAGATGAGTCTTTCTGAATTTAGGCTCAGTACTCTATCCACTGCACCATTACGTAGCCCTTAATATGTGCCACACATTGTGCTAAGTACTTTTTTTTTACAAATATTACCTCATTTCATCCTTACAATAACCCCATGAGATAAGTATTTTTATTATGTCCAGCTTTTAGTTGAGGAAACTGAGGTAAACAGAAGTTAAGTGATTTGCCCAGGATCACATACCTAGTAAGCATCCTAGCTAGATTAGAATTTAGTTTTTCTTGATTCCAGGCTCAGAGTTTTATCCACTGGCCTACTAGCTAGAGCCCTTTTATTCCTATGTTATTTATTACCTTACTTAATGTACAATATTTGCCCTAATTTTTCATTTGCTAGGAATACCATTTACACTAGATATCTTGTTTGTCTGACTCTATGCTCCAAATATAGCCCTTACAGGGCTAACTCATCTATAAAATATTAAGTTAAGATATGCAGTTTTTGTTTGATCATCCTTTAAACTTTTCCCATTGGGCTGAAGGTATGAACTTTATTGTAGGAGTGTCATCATAAAGTTATTTTTTTCCTCATGATGAAAATGTGAAGTACATGGCTTTACACATCCTCTAGTTAAGAATGTAATAAAAAGCTTAGCAAATAGAAATTCTGACTTTGACTAATGCAATAAGTCTATTTGCCATAAAGATTAATATTGCTTTTTATAGCAAAATATACAAAATAAAGTTCTATGAAGAATAGATCTGGGATTTTTATTAATAGACTGTCAGTTCTGCCCTCCAAGGGTCTCTGAAGCCAACAGAATACCTACATGGAACTATCTGGCCATTATGGAGTTGTTACTGGATCAAATATAATCCCAGTATACAGATATTTATTGAGATATTATCTGTAAAAAAAATTCCTATTTTTATCTATTGTCTATTGAATATGGTCTAATGAATAAGTGTTTGGTCTCAGACACTTCCTAGCTGTGTAACCTAGGACAAATCACTTAACCCTATTTATCTCAGTTTTTCCATCTATAAAATGATCAGGAGAAAGAAATGGCAGACCATTCCAGTATCTTTCCCAAAAAAACCTCAAATAGACACAAAATGTACACAACTCAAATGATTGAATAGCGACAAATGCTTGTTTTTTTTTCCCATTTCCCAGATTCTCTCAATTGGGGTCCTACTTCCTGTCTGACCTAATTTTATAGTTATCCATTCTCTAGAGCTGATCCCACCACTGTCACCAAAAGTGAAAAGCTAACCCAGGAGGGGTAGGGTTAAATTGGCCATACACAAATTAGTGATCCCTTGCTGTTTTAGTAGATTATGTAGGTGTTAATTCAATTGAAATGTCCCTACATGACAATTATCAAGCAAAAAGAAATATTCTAATCTAGGGGAGAAAACTTTTAAAAATGGCATTGATATGACCGCAATAAAGTTTCAGAAATTAGCATGTACATTCATTTCTACATAAAGGCAATAGTGCTATGCTCAGATTAATATTTTGGGGCCTTAAATTATTCTCTGCTTTCTCATGAATAATGTGAATCCAGGTAAATCATGACTTCTCTTTTCCTCAGAAATCTTCCCATTGGTGTCACTGACTCCTTCCCTCTCCTCAATTTGTTGTAAAATGATAGACCTCTGGAGCTATCTATACTAATTTATAA
>JAJPUD010003938.1:189977-202181 GCA_023553655.1 Myrmecobius fasciatus
ATTTGAACTCAGATCCTCCTGATTTCAGAATTCTCTCTATTGCACCAACTAGTTGAGGAAACAAACTGAGACTAGGAAAGTTTTAGTGATTTCCTTGAACTCACACAGAAAGTGGCAAATCCAGATCTTGAACCCAGGTTTCCTAATTTCCACTTTATATTCTTTCCACCACATTACTTTTTTATTTAACCCTTTTGATTATTGGAACTTCCCTGGGCTGTGCTCCTTCAGCATACTGAAAGATACAACCATGGATCAGAAATCAGTTTTTATGATTTAGCTCAGGTCAACCTTATATTGATCAAAACAGAATAATGTTTTCTTTTCTAATTACATTATCCTGATATTCCCATCTTCTTCATACTGGTAATTACCCATTTAACTCATTTGGGTGCTCCCTAGTAGCTCACAGTCTAACTACTTGGATTTCCTCTACAAAGACTGTTTTGCAATCCAGTGGTCTTTAATGTGTGCAATAAGTTCAAAACCTTTTTCAAGCTTTGTTGGATGTGATTATACATGTAAAAGGCCAGGAATGTGACTAGGGAAGAGGAGAGAAAATGAGTTGGATCCATAGATCCCTATGTTTAGTTTTTAAAAACCTTCACAACTTGACTCCAAACTACCTTTCTAGCCTTATTATATGGTGTGTGTGTGTGTATGTGTGTGTGTGTATATATATATATATATACATATATATATATATATATATATACACACACACATACCTAAAGTGTGTGACAGAGGGTCATAAGCCCAGACTAGAAATTTTCATTTAAGTAAAAGATTAAGCTTGGTTCCTCATGCAAAGAATCTCTTCCTAGAGACTGCAGAATTGGTAGTCAGGATTCTGAAAAGGAAGAAATATATCTCTGCTTAAGAAATAAAAGGGTGAAGGGGAAATTCCTCACAAAACAAAAGCTGCTGTTCCAATGACTAAGGCAAGGGTTGCTGCTAAAAGAGCTATTAAATATGGCAAAGAATATGGCAAAATTTACTCTTCTCATGAAGAAGAAAAAGCCCTATAGCCAAGAATTTCAATTGAATCCAGAAGCTTCATAGCTCTATGCCAAATAAAACTGGTTCTAGCTGAAAAAAAAAATGTGATCAGAAATACATTAAGTGGTAGAGACTAAACATCCAGGGGAGATGATGTGACCAGAAGAGGCTAGTAGGAAGTAGATTTGATAAGAGTAGCACAATGAAAGACCCAGATGATTATTGCAGTCCTGAAGTATTAGGAGTATTGAGTTTGCCTGACCACCTTGATTCCTCATTTCTGTCCACTTTTCCTACTGATAATATGTTTACTTAAGGAAGAATATATGATAAGTTTATGAGAAAAATGTTTTGTTGCTACTTTTCTTACTATGCTATCTCACTATATATGAACTAATTGAATCCTCTCTGGGTAACTAGTAAGATTAATACATCAATGGGGGCTCATGACCTATGGTATATGAGTGTGTATGGAAAGAGTATTCTGTATCCATACTCATACTGACTGCTCTATCCTTAGCTGCCTCAGTATTGCTTGCTGCTAGATCTCTGGAGTAATCCTCTGACACAGTGACTGCTCTGTGGTCTTGCCTCTTACTGCTCAATGGGCCTGAGGAGTACATCTAGTTGAAAGACTCTTGAATCCCTCCCATCAAGCAACCAGTTCATCATCAAGAAGTTATTCAAGATTATTGTTTTGTTGTTCAAATACATAAAATTGGGACAGAAGATCACACTTTGGTTTTCATAACATTTTCCTGCAGAACCTAAAGATGACTTGAATACTAGGGACTTCACTACTGAAGATCCTCGGGTTTTGTCCACATTTCATCAATAAAAGGTTGTAATGGGATTGAGCAAAAAATGTTTTAAAAATTTAATAAGGTGAAATTTAAGAACTTAAGAAGGTTAAGAGGGAACTTTTCAATGTATGCTCCTAAACTTGAAGAAGCCGACAAAAAGAATTAGTTAGGGAGATTTTTTCAGAAGCCATTCTTGTTAATCACAGAAATTTAAATTTTTAAAATTTAAAATAAAACATACAAGGTGCTTTCAACTTGGGACTTGGAAGGGAATTTTTGTTCCTACTTTTAGCATTTTTCACAAAGAGTAAATATGGAAAATTAGTGTGAATTTGAATGAATGTACAGCTCACTACAAGTGCAGATAAAATAGTTTTCTCAACTCTAAACAATAGGATTTGTGGTGTCTCTGCTCTATTGATAATTGGATATTTTGCAATATATTTTGATATGCTCCCTACATTGAAAAGACCAATGATTTCCAACTTAGGCATGTGAGTAGATAAAGCTGACATTTTTGGCCTTCATCTCAACTGTCTATGTAATAATGGCTAACTATTAATACAAAGTATGTTATTAATTGGACTGGCTTGGTTTCTTTTAGATGTTCTTAGTACATGGAAAAATATTTGCTTTCAGGAAAATCGATTGTGGTTTTAAGAAATGTCTAAAGAAATTTTTAAAAATAGTTCTCTTTTCACAATGACACATTTGTCTTGTAGGCAGGAATTGTTTTCCTCCACATAATTAATAGCCCATCTATATCTATATTTGGGCTTTTGCTTGCTGAATAGGAGTGTACAATAGTAATATACTTTTCTCTTAATTTAGTTGGGCCTGGCACAGAATTTTCAGAGGGGTCTATTTCCTTATTTAATTTATGATTTGAAAAATCCTGTGGTGATGAAAACCCATTTTTACATTTTTTACAAGGTTATGCAAATTTTTCCAAAGTTATGTGAATCATTGCAATAATGCTTGACTCTAGGTACAATGTTTGATTGTTTCATGCTTGAGGATCCTTATTTATGTCATCTTCATACAAATTTTGCTACACTTGTTATTGTATTAATAAATTATATTTGTCACTTATTTTAATAAAAGAGGATGTGAATTCATATAGTTCCTTGAGCCTCAAATAATCTTCTCCTTGGAGCCTACCCTGTGAGTTGGAGGTGCTACATGTGTTGAAAATAATTCAACTACACTGGTAATATTACTATATGACTCAAACTTGAAGAACAGAGTCAGATATAAACTCTAGCTTTTAGCTCTATCTGAAGCCTACAGAGGAATAGCTAGGGCAGAAATCATTAAGTAAATGAAAGCCTATAGTTCTGTCACATAAAACCCACAGAGACTACCAACTATTTTTGCTCAGACTGAAACCCACATCAGGAACTTGCAGAGCTCAAATAAGGGGACAGAAATCAAAGCTTACAAATACACAACCTGAACTATCCCTAAAATCCTAAAGTAACATAACATTCAATATCCCTAAGAAAGCAATAGCAGGACTATTACCCCAAATCTTCCCCTCAGAATTAATTACAATGGATCCAACCTTAACATCAAATTCAAAATCAGGAAGTATGATGGAAGAATGAGCAAAGAAAGAAAAATAATTATACCACAAAAAAGTTATGATGATGACAGGGATGCTCAAAACTCATATACAGAAGAGTATGACTCCAAAATATCTACAACAAAATTCTCTTTCCCCACCCACCAAAAAATTCACTACCACCATCAATAAACAGTTCAGGCACAAATTCAGCTAAAATTTCTAGAAAAAAAGTGTAAGAATTTTAAAAAAATAGTTTAGGTAATTTTTATAAATGAAATGAGAGCACTGAAGGAAAAAATTGAAAAAGAAATAAAATCCATCAAGGAAGAACTAGAAAGGGAATTAACAAGATATACAAATCTTTCACAAAAAATAAATTCCTTGAAAATTAAAATTAATCAAATACAAGGTAACAATACCACAAATAAACGAGGAATATTGAAACAGTCAAAAAGACTGAAAAAAATAGAAGAAAATGCAAGGTGCCTCAAAGCAAAAACAATTAGCCTGGAAAACAGATTAAGAAGAAAAAGAAATTATGCATCATTGGACTACCTGAACACCAGAAACCAAAAAAAAAAAAAAAAGGAAAAAGAAAAAGAAAAAAGACCAATGGGGTAATAGATGGATAAAGTATTTCCTGAAACCCCAAAATGAAAACTTCCAATAATATTATAGCCAAAATCCAGAGCTTCTAGGTCCAAAAAAATATTAAAAGCATCCAGAAACAATTTAGGTGCAGTAAAAACAGTCAGTATCACATATGACTTGTCAACCATCACAATAAAAGAGCAGAGAGCTTGGAATATGATTTTCCAGATGATCAAAGGTTGCAAGCTTGCAGCCAAGAATAACTTATCCAGCAAAGAAATAGAGGATTTTTTATTTTTCTGATGAAAGTACCAGAATCACATAGAAACTCTAAATTTCAAACATGGAAGTTTAAGAAAAACACAAAAAAGTAAGCAGAAAATAGCAATCATAAGGGACTAAAAGAAGACTGCTTATATTTTAAAAAGGGACATGATACATATATTCCTACTGAACCCTACCATCAAAGATCACAGAGGGACTCTCATTATATAGGATCTGAATTCTATGTCTTGATGATCTTGAAAGAAGAATAGAAAGAGATTATTTCTCTGAAGCCTGAGCTAGCTGCTGGAAATGAGCCCCTTCTCTGTACCTGAAATCTGATCCACACAGTTTGTTTTTGAACTTCTTACTTGGTACATTTCCCAGAATCTTCCTATTTGGGAATGCCACCCTCATGTGCAGGTTCTTTTTTTTAGCCCCCTCTGGATCTGTGACTGAGAACTAAAAGATCCCCACTCCATATGGGTTTGGTGGTGCCCCAGTATGAACGGAGACTTTTTCTTGCCCTGTGACTCTTGATTCTAGGATGTTTGCTCTCAGTATGCTTTTGTCCAGTCCCTAGCACCTACAGACTTCTCTGTCTCCCTATGACAAGCTGGTTTAGAGAATTGTGATTTTTTTCTGGATTTTTACATTAATATTAAGTCTGGTACATTTTCCAGATCTGTTCAGAGGAGTTGTGGAGGGAATTTGTCTATACTGCATCCTATCTCATCTGATGTGAGAGAGTTAGAGAAATACAATTTGGGAAAAGAAGAAAAAAAAAGAAAGAGAAATTAGAGGGATGATATATTGAGGGAGGAATTAGTCCTAAGTAAAATGAGCTCTAACTAAGGATGTACAAAATTTTATAGCCCTTTTTAAGGTGGCAAAGATTGGGAATCTGATGAGGGGTCCACAAATTGGGGAATGGATGAATAAGCAGTGGTATATAAATGTGATGGAATAACTCTGCAATGTAAGAAATAATAAAAAGGAGAGTTTCAGAGAAACCTGAGGAGACTTTTATGAATTGATGAAAAGGGAAGTGTGCAGTAAAAGAACAATTTATTTAGCAACATTAAGTAACATTATAAAGTTGAACAACTTTGAAAAACATAGAAACTCTGATTATCATAATGACTAACCATAAACCCAGAAGACTCATGATAAAACAAAAAGTTTACCTTCTGACATGAAGGTGAAGGACTCCGCATGCAGAATAAGACATACTTTTGGACATGACTAATGCAGTTTTGCTTGATTTGGTGTTTGTAACAGGAGTTTTGTTTTTCTTTTGTTCTCAACTAGGGAAAGAAGGAGTTGAAATAGAAGAGAGAGAAAGCAGATTTTTGCTGATTGAAAAAAAAATCAAATATAATTTAAAAAAAAAGAAAATGCTATCAAACAATTTCTGTCTCAGTTGCAGGGCATATATCCATGCTCGAACTCCATCTGTCTTCTTATGGGATAATAATTATTAGCTTTGCCTTCTGGTCAGTAACTAGGTGAAACCTTCTAGCTGATACTTTGGCTGCTTCTCCCCCACCTTTGCCTCGGAAACCCCCAGTGGTCTGCTTACACAGCTCAATTTCTTTCTCAGTCTGTTCCCAAAATGTTATGGATATGGCCAGAAGCCTAAGATTTAGTCAGCTATAGACTGGACTTCCATATCCATTCCCCAAAGGCCATGCCAGAAAGGTCTCCTTCACTTAGGAATCCATCAGAAAGTGAGTGATATAGTTCAATATCCTTGAATTTTTTTAAAGTCCTCTTAGAGAATGTAATTGACAGCACTAACAGATACCCTTTGAGGTCATCTGAGTTTAATCCACTTTGCACTGCCATCTCTCATTTAACATTTAAACATCCAGAAATGAAAATTTCAAGGAAGAACAGATACTCAATACCTAGTGAGAGGCAAATGCTACATTCAGAATGAATAAAAATTCTTGCTCTAGTAGTTTAAAGTTTAAGCAACCAATATAGATAAATAAATTTTCCCTATTGTTTTTCTTCTCATTTAAGGCATATCATTCATTCATTTATTCAAATACACTGATTAAGTGCTTATTATGTGCAATATACTATGCTCCATATTAGAGAGATACAACAATAAGATAAATCAAATGTGATCCTGACCTCAAGGAACTTATGGTTTAGTTGTGGATAATATAGCCATGATTCAAAATAGACCATAAGTTCATGGAAAAGGTGTATTTTAAAAGTGATAAGAGTCATTCAGGGAAGGAAATACTAAGTCATAGACTTTCAGAACTACAAAGAACTACAAATATTTCCCTCCAAGGGAAAAGATCTTATAGATCATCTAGTCAATTTAATTCAACAAGCATTTATTAAAAGTGTCTACTATATACCAGGAACTATGCTAAATGCTAGAGACACAAAAGCAAAGAATTCATTCGTCTTTCTCTAAAGTTTACATTCTACAATGAGGTAGAGGAGAGTAATATGTACATAGATAAGTAAATATTTGTGTGTGTGTGTGTGTGTGCATGTATGTGTGTAGCAAGCAATGCTCTGTCCAACTATCTAGATGCTACATCTAACCCCTTCAAGGGTTTTTGGAGTAATCAGACATTGGTATCTTTCATTCTATTGGTTCAAGTCTCCACCAGTTGTGTGGCCCTCACTATTTGACCATTTAATATCAATTAGCTTTTACAAAGGGCTATTTATTTCAAAGATATAGCAAGAACAAATATACAAATATTTTCCCCAATACCTTGCAGCATAAGATTTCCCCCATACCACATCCCTAAGGAGAATGAGCTCACATCTAGCCTGGCTTCTAGTTAGCATAAGTTCCACCAAGTTCACATAGCATGGTCCCCCTTGTTACTATTCAACTTCAAATAATGAAGCCTGGGGTACACTTCAGAATACAAAAAGATGGAATTCAGGTATGGCTGTGCTAAATGAGGCTGCTATTTCAGATCTCATGAGAATAAACTACAGGGTTACAAATTTCCAATTGCTCTTAATTATTTCTGCCTTGCAAAGTTGTGTGGATCACATTCACAATCCTTTAATCTGAACTTGAACTCTGATCAATTAGTTCATATAGATAAGTCAGCTATTATAATCTCTTTCTAATTATCACATTCTTAAAAGCCCTTGAGTAATAGAATAGTAGATATGAAATGTAGAAAATTTTTCTCTAATAAAGGAAGTTTTAGATTCTGGAAATTCCTGAACATTTGGATGTAATGTCTCCTCAGGGCTCACTTCTCTGCTTCAAACTGAAGTTAGCAAGTAGGATTCATAGAAAAAAGGACTGCTTGAGGTTAGCAGAATTGGCTTCTCAGAGAAAGAGTTGTTACAGCTTTCCAAATTCTAGAAGTAACATTCTGGGTGCCTAGTCTCCTAACTCTAGCTTTTTGTTTCCAGCAAAAGCTACTGGTTTGGTTGGATAGTACTGTCTATTACAATGTTTCCCTATTCTTTTAAACTATATTATCTATATAGATATCTTTCAGCTACCAGCCTTGACTTAAGTTTAAGATTGGCAGAAGCCTCTTCCCTTTAACTCCCTCAGAAATTCAACTCTGAGATGGTCACCTTCAGACTAGAGATGAAAGAAGTCTTGTCGCTCCTATTTAATAATCTTTTTTGGTTCAGAAGCTCCATTTCTAAGTAAATCATTATACTTGGTCTTAGGGAGATTGATTTCAATGAACTGATTTCATTCAGTCCATCTACCTTTCAGTCATCTCAAGGAAATTTATATAGATGAGTAGCTAGGGGCAAAGGCATGAATATAATTATATCCTGGGGGCAAATAAATGGTTTCTTTCTAGCTTTTTTATAGCTAATTAAGCAGCTATTCAAGCTCTGCATTCTTTCTTGAAATTGGAAAATCTTGTCAGAATGTTGTACCCTTTGCACATCAAAGTCCATTTTTCAGTCCAAAAAGACCTTTGCTGAAATCTTCCTCTCTTTTGCATGGATATTTAAACTTTTATTTATACTTGAAAATCTTTTTTTTTAATTTCCTTGAATTTTTTTTAATTTGAGCCCTTCAGTAATCATCTAGGGAAAAAGAAAATGCTATCCCTCGTCTCTCATGCCCTGTTTCTTACTCTTGCCAATATTCTCTTTTCTTTAATCCTAGAAAAAGTTCCTGAGAATGTGCCTCATGTCACTGCCTCAAGAACTGCCAAAAAGGCATTTCTAGAGAGAAAACTCTCTTTAATGTTCGTTGCCTATTTTATGTGGAATCTATAGTCAAGTCTTTCTTTGGAGTCAGTTGTCAGATTTTATGTAATTTTAACCATATTGTTGGATTTTTTCATTATTTGTAGTCTTCCCTTTGGAATTTTCCTCATTTTTCATTATCTTCTTAGCTTTTTGTTCTGTTAAACTCTATTAAGTTTCTCTTTTCATTCTTTATATTCAATTTACAGGTCATCCTTTGAAAGAAAATTTTGTATCTTGTTCTTAAATCAAAAAATATTGGCTTATAAATTCATAGCATCTCCTTAATAATCTTGTTATGTAAGAGAAATGCTCACCAAACTGGTTAGCAAAAAAGAATAAAGACTCATGAGGAAACGAATCATAACCTAAGGTCTCATCTACCTGGCCTAGTGTGTATATGTTACAATTTGACGTTAAGGACCTCTAAAAGTCTTTGCCAGCCTCAAGTTGGCAAGGTGCTGCTCTATAAATATTTGTTGATGGATTGATTCCAATCTTGAATGTTACATTCCATGACATTTTTTCACCAAAAAAAAAGAGGTTGCTAGAATCTCACTGTTTGCCCAATGCTATTCAGAAGTTATATGAAAAGTTCGACTTTGGAAACCTTTCCAAGCAGAGGCGTGATGTAGCCTGCCGAGATCTCTTGGCTTTGTATGAGTAATTGTGCCCATGTTTAGACAACTCAAAAGAAATGATACATTTTCAAAGGTTAAAATTAGCTCTCCTGGCTCCATAATAGCATCTACGAATTGCTCTGAGTAGAGAGGTGGGTGTAGAAAAGCCTGTTTCATAATATAAACCCTTATATTGCTGACTGAGTCATTATAAAGGGCAACTATGTCACTGGATTACCTCAGGTGAAAACCTACTGCTTACACTAAGTAAAGGTAACCCATACTCTGGAAAATTCTCTCTCTACTGTCATTTCCTCTATATTTGAGGATTCTGGGTAAGATAATGTCCAAACAAATTCTCTATGTGTAGCAATTTAGATGGTATAGATTTCTTGTCTTCAAAAGTTATTCTTGGTTCCTCCAGTTCTCTTAGCAGTGTGTTTTATTCTCTAGTAGAGAACTTCCACTCACTCCACTCAACATCCCACATGCATATTTGAGGATTCTGGGCAAAATAATGTCCAAATTACCAAACCCTCTATGTTTAGCAATTAAGATGATATAGGTTTCTTGTCTTCAAAAACTATTCTTGGGGGGGAGGGAGAAAAAAAATAATTAATCTTAATTCTTCCAATTCTCTAGCAGTGCATTTTATTCTCCAAGTTGAGAACTCCCACATATTCCAGTGAACATTCCACATACAGAAAAGGGAGAACTGAAAGTCATGCCTTCCAGTCCATGAAGCTGAAGCAAATGTGCTATGAGCCTGGGCAAAACCAGGAAGTTAGCAGCACAAAGAATTCTTTCTCTGGGATGAAACAATGTGCTAACTGAATACTTAAAAACACTTTAAAAACTGAATACTTAAAAGTACAATAATATTGAAAGGTTTTAAAAATAAGATTCTAGAAAAGGATCAGTTCTCCGGAAATAGGCAGAGGAAAAGTCATCCATTTGAAAATTTAGGAAAGTAGTTGGAGCTAGAAACTTAAGCTCTGGAAAAGATGTCATCAGCAGAGAATGATACTTTCCAGAAATGGAACTTGGGGAAGGGGAGAAAGGCCAAAAAGATTATCTATATTTGAAACTGGCAAAGAAAATCAGTTTTCATAAATTCTAAAGACAAGTTCAAGCTCAAAATGGACCCATTGGTAAAGCACATGACTGGTCCACGAACTGGACCCATGCAAAGTCTATATCCTAAGCTGCCCTAACCTGTGATTTCATTGACTTAGGGTACTCTTGGTGAGAAAACTTTCTTTCATGCTTATCTGCAATAGAATTCACAACATACAGTCTTGGAAAGTTGTGTGGTGGCCCCTGAGAGGTTAAGTGATTTTACATATCAGAGGATAGACATGGATTCAGATCTTCCTGACTAGACCAATTCTCTATCCATTGCATTGCACTGACCTCTTCTATACTTTTCAGTTATTTTTCAGTCATGTACAACTCTTCTTGATTCCTTTTGGGGTTGTCTTAGCAAAGCTGATGGGGTGTTTTGCTCTTTCCTTCTCCACCTCATTTTAAAAATCAGGAAACTGAGGTAAACATGGTTAAGTGACTTGTCCAGGCTAGATTTGAACTCAGGAAGATTAGTCTAGATAAAACAATGAAATTCAATTGAATAAACATTTCCTAGGCCACTAATTACCACAGTAATAGAGTGGTTGGTAGGAGAGTTGCTAGGTTGTTGGGTTTTGTTTTGTTTTGTTTTGTTTTTTGGAATCAGGAAGACTTTAGTTCAAATCCTACCTCAGTCTCTGTTTTTTCCTGTGCAAAATGGGGTTGTTGTGATCATCAAATGAGATGATATCTATAAAAGGCTTTGCAGATCTTAAAATCTATATAAATTCTAACTATTCGCAAACTGATGCAAAGCAAAACAAGCAGAACCAGGAGTACACAATAACAGAAAGAACGTGTAATGATCAACTATGAAAGCTTTGGTTCTTCTCAGTGGTTTAGTGATCCAAGGCAATCCCAAGATAAATGGCAAATGCATCAAGAAAAAGAACAGTAGAGACTGAATGTAAATCAACATGCTATATTTATTTCTTTTTTTCTCTCCTATGATTTTTTTTCATTTGTTCTCATTTTTCTCTCACAACACAATTCATAAAGCAATCTGTATTAAAAAGAAAGAAGGAAAGAAAGATGGAAAGAAAGAAAGATGGAAAGAAAGAAAGAAAGAAAGAAAGAAAGAAAGAAAGAAAGAAAGAAAGAGAAGAGAGGAAGAAAGAAAGAAAAGAGAGGAAGGGAGGGAAGGAGGGGGAAGGAAGGAAGGAAGGAAGGAAAGAAGGAAGGAGGGAAGAAAGGAAGGAATTGTATTCTTAATCTTAAGTACCATTACATTACACTCTTAGGTACTGAAAACAGTATTGTTTGGCCCTAACACAAGCAGATATGGGATGACTTGCAGCAAAAGAAGGAGTAAAGGGGAAGTCTATCTATGGGAAACATTCTCCTCTGGCAGTTGATCTTGAAGTGAGCCTTTCTGTCTAATACAGCCCTCCTTGTGAAACAAGCTTATATCATCAACAGATTCAGGCACAGTGGACTCATTGATAAATCAGTGTCTGTAACCTAAAGAAGTGTGAACACAATAGACCTATAAATCTGGAACACTTTTGAGGGAAAAGACACTGTGGAATATTTTGATTTATGTAGCCTCTTGGGGCCGTGAAGGGTTTATGAAAGTTCTTTATGAAGCTCCCATTTCCAGGAGCTATAAACCCAACTTTAAAAAAAAAAAAAGTATTTGTATTTTGAATTTGAAAATCACAAATAAAATGGGGGTGTGTGCATATATGTGTGTATATATGTACAATTACATGTGTTATGTATATGTATATATATTTGTATATACATATATGTATGTGTGCATAAAATTAGAATAGAAAACCTATTATTGTAAATGGAACTGCAAATCTCTTTTGTACAGCTTGTTTAGCTTTTAAAATATGAAATACAGCTTTCAAAGCCATTCTTTTTCTGTTTTTCTGGCATCCTTTTGTTTAAAAAAAGAATGCCTAGCTGTGTGACACTGGGCAAGTCACTTACCCCAATTGCTTCAAAAAAGAAAGAAAGGAAGGAAGAAAGAAAGAAAGAAAGAAAGAAAGAAAGAAAGAAAGAAAGAAAG
>JAJPUD010003938.1:202191-220203 GCA_023553655.1 Myrmecobius fasciatus
AAGAAAGAAAGAAAGAAAGAAAGAAAGAAAGAAAGAAAGAAAGAAAGGAAGGAAGGAAGGAAGGAAGGAAGAAAGAAAGAAAGAAAGAAAGAAAGAAAGAAAGAAAGAAAGAAAGCATGAAAGAAAGAAAGAAAGAAAGAAAGAAAGAAAGAAAGAAAGAAAGAAAGAAAGAAAGAAAGAAAGAAAGAAAGAAAAAGCTTCAAAGACCCTATTTTTTTTCTTTTCTTTCCTTTTTTTGGTTATCCTCTCCTCATGTGCCTTCTCATTTCCACCCTTTTGTCATTGTAAAAGAAAAAGAAAAATCAAACCATTGCAATAAATATGCTTTAGTTGAGCAAAACAAATTCCCACATTGGCTGAGTCTGAACTATATCCTGAACCTCTGTTAAGACATAGATACCAGGTTTCATTGTTAGTCCTCTGAACAAAGCTGCTGCTTTTTCTTTCTTTTTTTGGTGTGTGTGTGTGTGTGTGTGTGTGTGTGTAGGCAATTGGGGTTCAGTGACTTTTCCAAAGTTAAACAATTAGGAAGTATTAAGTATCTGAGGCCGGAGTTGAACTCGGGTCTTCCTGACTCTAGGACTAGTGCTCTATCCACCGAGTCATCTAGCTGCCCCTAGAACAAAGTTTCTTAAACTGTGGATCACAATCCCACATGGGGTCATTTAATTCCAAGTTGGGGTTGTGAAAAATTTGGCAATAGTAAAAATTTCTGAATGCCAAGACCAAAAAATAATTCAAAATCAAATACATGATGAATCCAAGGTGTTTCTGGCAGCACTTGCCTATGTTGCATTGTGCAACTTCACTGAAGGCTTGGTTCTGAACAAACAACATGTGCATTTTGCACCACATATGCTGTCATATCACATAGTGCCAGAAACATCTCAGTTCAGATTGGACTATATTGCATGTTATGAATTACAGTGTTTTTCCTGTACATCCAAACTTTTAAAAACATAATAGTTTAGTTGTAGAAAACAAAGACTTTTAATATTTGCCTACCTGTCATTCCTCAGAATGTTTAAGTTTCAAATTAGCATATTTTTGAACTGATATATCTTGTTTGATTTTAAAAATTGCTATTATCTTTTTATTCTGTGAAAACTTAAGAGTTTAATTACAGCAAGTAAAAACAAAAACTCTTTAATAATATTTCACCATTATTGCTATATATATATATATATATGTATATATATGTGTGTGTGAACATCATTTTTTAAAATTAAACATAAACAAATATAATTTCATTAAGTAAAGTTAGTATTATTAGCAATATGTATTTCTATTTTAGGACAAAATATTGTTTGTTATAGAAAAGTAGCTAAATTTACACAGAAGTAAAATTAATGATGGCAATATGGTAGAGTCTTTACTATCAAGTTGTAGTATACCTAAATTGCCAAAAAAAAAAAAAGAGAAAATATTACAAATCATTTTTTGCAATGTGGATTTACTTCTAATGTGATTATGATGTAGAAAAATCTCTCTGCTTAATTTGTAATGAAGTTTTGGCTGTGAAGAACATGAAACCAGCCAAACTAAGATGACATCTTGGTATCAAGCATGCAGCATACTGCAATAAACCAAAGGAATATTTTTAACAACTTTTAAAAACTCCAAATAAAGAAAAACAATGTTTTGAGAAATGTGTTACTATCAACAAAAAGCATTTACTTGTATCTTATGAAACTTTTTATTTAATTGAAAAAATTAAAAAGTCTAGGTGATAGGAAATCTTGTGTAACTTGATACTACTAAAATGTCAGAAATAGTTCATGGGGTAAAGGATGGGGATGAAATTCACAAAATTTCTTTATCAAATGATATTATTTCCAAAAGAATTTCTGAAATTAGTAATGACCAGTTCCAATGCCAATGTAACTGCAAATCTCTTTTGTACTGCTTGCTTAGCTTTTAAAATATGACATTTACTGACATTTTTTCAGTTGAGTATGGTTTATAAACCCAACATAGTTTTTTAGAATAAAAATAATTTTAAAAAGCTTATTATCAGGCTTAAAGGGCAGTCCAAAGTTTGCAGTTCATTTAGATAAAATAACTGATATTTCTTACATGGTACAGTGGTTATTTTATGAAAAGTAGGGTCCTGAAGGAAGCATATGAGAAATTAATTGTTTTGTTATCTTTTGGAAAGGCACACAAGAGGAGAAGACATATAAATTAAAATCAATGGATTTTTCACAAATGAAGATTTACAGTGGGAAAAATTGTATTTGACTTTGTACAGATGATACTAGAGCAACGATAGGCAAGAATGTTGGATTTGTAGCAAAAATTAAAGCTGATAGCAATGAGCATATCATTTTTACTCACTGCATGATCCATAGCCAAAAAAAGATCACCAGTTAGATGGTGTGCTTCTTAATACTATCAAAATCATTAACTTCATTAAAAGCCATGCCCTTAATAGTTATTTGTTTATAAACTTTTGCAAAGACATGGATTCCAATTACAAAAATTTATTACTTCATTCAGAGATAAGGTGACTCTCAAAAGGGTTAAGTTTAAACAGATTATTGAAGCTATTATATTTTTGACTGAGTAGAAATCTGATTTGGTTGATTCTTTTCATAATGACTTATGACTTTCAAAACTGTCATTTGTCAGATATTTCTGAAAAAATTCAATGATTTAGACATATTGCTTCAAGAAAGCAAATGTAATATTTATGTTAAAAGATAAAATTGAAAGTTTTACTTTAAAAAAGTTAACATATGGGACAGCTAGATGTCATAGTGGATAGAGTATCAGCCCTGAAGTCAGGAGAAACAAACTGAATTCAAATCTAGATTCAGATGCTTAACACTTCCTAGCTGTGTGACTCTGGGTAAGTTACTTAACTCCAAATGCTCCAGCAAAAAAAAAAAAAAAAGGAAAGAGGGAAAAAAGTTAACATATAAAAATAAGTAGAAATGGTTGTTTAGAATATTTACAACTATTGTTGTAAATTTTTGATTTTATAATTGAAAACAAAATTCCCAAATATTTAATTGTAAAACTGTTAACTGATTATCTGAAATGCTTGAAGATTAGATTCAGAAATACTTTCTTCAAATTTTTATTCTAAAAAACTAAGTTGGGCTCATAAACCGTACTCAATTGATATGAAAAATGTTAGTCATCTGCCACTAAAAGTTCAAGAAGGATTTGCTGAATTACTAAGTGACACAGATTTTTAACTTGAGTTTCCTAAAAAAAAAAATCAATAAATGAATTTTGTCTTGAGATTAGGATAGAATTTCCAACAGTTTCTGAAATGGACCTAAATATACTTCCACCATTTTATACTATGTATTTATGGGAAGCAGTCTTCTCAGCATTGATGATTACAAAATCAAAATATCAACCAATTCTGAAAAAAACACTAAAGATTCTTTTTGTACGGTAGTCTCAAATATTTTACCAAGATTTAATTCTTTACATAAAATTAAATAAGCAGTCTATCTCATTAATATGCAAATTTGTTTTCATCTTTAATAAATGATAAATTATATGTGTACCAAAGAAATGTTTTAAAATGTTTCTTTATGACGTTATCAGTAAATGTTTGATTCATATGCCTATTATATATAACTATATACCTGGGGTCATGTAAAAATTTCTTGGGTAAAAAGGGTTCATGAGTGGAAAAAGTTTAAGAAGCTCTGCTCTATAACTATGATTGATTATTATATTGATCATAGTCTTCTTGAGTCTTTAAAAGTTGCCTTTCTTTATTATATGACATTAACGTTTAAATTGTTATTTGATAACAATCATATATTACTATATAAATAGATATTTTATAATAATTATTATAAAAATTGCTCTCTTGGTTCTACTTAATTCACTTTGCATTACTACATACAAGTTTTTCCAAAGTTCATACGAAATAGTCTCTTTCATTGTTTCTTATGGTACAATAATAATCCAATGCATTCATACAGTCTAATTTATTCAGATACTCCCCAATTGATGGGCTTCCACTTCTCTGCTTCTACCAAAAAAAAAGTCGCTAAAAATAATTTTGTACACATATGTCCTCTTTCCTTGTACTTTGATGTCCTTGAAGAATAGACCTGTAAGTAGAATTTCTGGATCTTAATGATTTGGGAGTATTGTTCCAAACGGAGTGCAGCTTCTTTTCTTCAGGCTTATTGGAGTCCACTAGGTAGACTTAAGTGGAAAAAAAAAAAAAAACATTTCCTAATTCAATCTTCTGAATTGCATTGGCTGAACTACCTTTAAGTGTTTCACAGATGCCAAAAATAAAAATGTTTTTAAAAATTGACATTGTCAAAGCATTAAAAAAAATCCATTTTCTCCATTTAACAATAAGATAGTAAGAGTCCACTTTTCTTCCCAGGCAAGCTCGTGGGAGAATTTCCATGGCATGAGAATCTTCTAGTTCATTTTCCCTAAGGACTCTACTCAGCTCTTTTGACTTCTCTTAAATGGCTTCGATTCAATTTGAGATTGCCAAGTCTGCAAACAATAGTAGACCCTATCTCTGTATGATATTTTTGTACCATGTGATTTTAGCAGCTTGGAAGTATAGCCTAATGCCCATATATTGTTAAAAGAAGAGGGTCCCACACAAATACAATGAAGGATTCCATGGGATGCTGACACTTCCACCAAAGAATATTTTTCTTGCCAACTGCCAGAAAAATGACATTGGTCAAATGCATCACTTAATTTCAGAGTTTCAGTATTTGCTGAGTATTCATGCAGGCAGTCCTTAGGCATTCCAATGGATAGAGCTCCAAAATTAGAGTTAGGAAAACTTAAATTCAAATCCTGCCTCAGATACTTATTAACTATTTGAATCTGCCTAAATTTTCTCATCTAGAAAAATGTGGATAACAAAGGCACTTGTCTCCCAGGGTTGTTATGAGAACATAATCAGTTATTTGTAGTGTTTTGCAAGCTTTTGAATTCTATCTAAAAGATAACCATTATTATACTATACACAGATATCTAAAGCAGTTGAGCGATCTGTGATGCACTTGCATCAGTCACCCAGTGGTTATATCTCCATGATCTAAAAATCCATATGGAAATTTTAAAATATCAGACAGAAAGTTAGATTTTTGTTACTAGATGATTGAAATGCACAGGGCTTGTATCTTAGCATCTGAGCATCTGAGTAGATACTACTTAGAGATGTTATATATGCAAACCTGCAAGTTGGAATATTTTCACTTGAATTAAATAATAGAATAAGGGGAGGGAGTAAGTGGGAGTAATTCCCCTAAGTTTACAGAGCTAGTAAGTGAAACAAGCCTTACTCTGATTTTCCTGATTCCAGATATGATATTCTATTCATTTATAACACTTAGGTGACTTCATATACTTGAAGATAGTTTAACATTCTAATTCTGCCGCTTATTTACTACAAAATACTGAGGTGCCCCCTTGCAGCTTTAGTAGAGGTGAAGGTGGGGATGCACAGGCAGCAAAAACATGCATCACAGAAGAGACAATCTGACTCTTGCTCCAATGAGGAATGAGGTTTGGGGATGAGGGGAGAAGAACTCATGAAGGGAAGAGACCTTGGGGATTTCAGTCCTTGGGGACAAAATTTTCTTTGAGAAAAACATGGGACAAAAGCCCCAAAACACCAGCCTTATAATGTGATCAATAATTTCTATTCCCTGAATTGATCATAAGGAACACTCAAATTTCTAAATGCAATTATATCAACACACTTGTTAATTCACAGATTTGTAAAAGTTAAGCTGTAAGGGGGTTAGATACCACCAATAGGAGCCCTAGAGAGACAATATTATGATGTTTCATTTGTCAGTTTAATCCTCATTTGCTCCAATCCCACTCTGGCCTCTCAGGGAATATGGTCCATTAAGCTGGGACACAAAGGCAGCCTCATGAGTTATAATTCAGAGCATCCCTTTGGCCAGGCAGAAATATTTTGTATCTAAAAAAGATAGCAAAATATGAATACCTTAGCTAAGCACAGCTCTGAAGTCAGACACACAATCCAGTTATAAATTAAAGAAATCAATAAATATAGTAATAAATATTTATATGCCCAGGAAATGGAATCTATAAGAAGTCAGGGTAGTGGAACATTGGCAGAGGAAGGGGACATTGGTTTGATCACATTAAAAAATAGCTGAATTAAGAGATACTTGTGCAATGCACTCATATTTAAACTGATTCTTAAATAACTATGGAAAAAACAAATATGTTAACGCAGATAATTGTTCTGTAGTCTAGGTAAACATTAATATCCTCTAATAGCACATTCACAATTTAAAGGCAAATTAATAATAAAAAAATAACTCCCATTCATTTAGTAATTCATAGTTTATAAAATTCTGCATTTACAAAAATCCTGTGAAGTAGGGTGTATAAATATTATTATCCTTATTTGTGAATTCAAATTCAGTCTCAGAAATTTACCCTGGGCTCCCAGCAAGTCACTTTATCTCTGTCTGCCTCAATTTACTTATCTATGAAAGGGTATTGCAATGACAAGATGAGATAATATTTTAAGGCACTTAAAATCCTCAAAGCATTATATGAATGTTAATTATTATTATTATCATAATTATCATGATGATGATGTAACTTGCCTGCCCATAGTCACAAAGCTAGAAAGTGTCAGTGATACAATTTAAATTAAAATGCCTGGAAATCTTTTTATAAAGGAGAATTCAGACTGACTCCAAGTTCAATGTTTTTACTCCCACAGCATGCTGTCCTCCTCTTGATAGTTTTGTCAGAGTAAAACTGGTTTCTGTGATCTTTAGACATATCTTCACTTAATTTTAGTATATGTGAAAGTGGATGACTTGAATATTATTCAACACTTAAGATATATCGTATTCAGTGATAGTTTTCCAATTCCTTCTCTGTTATTCCTTGTAATACCTTTTTATGACTATTTTAAAATGACAAAAGAAATGAATCACAAACACTCATGATCAGCAACCTGAGGCATGTGGAGCATAATCCATTAGGGTGTGCAACCAGGAATATTTTTTTGTTTGTTGTAGATGAATATTTTTTGAATTCACAATCTTAAAGGATATCATTTTTGTCCATCAAACAAGAAATTAATACCTTAATTTAATTTTTTGAATTAATAATTAAACTCAATTTGAAAAATACATTAAAAATGAGACACAAACGACAAACTTTTTTTTTTGCTACCTTAAGATGTGCCTAGGTCCACCCACCCAGCACACCCTGTATACAAGTTTATGTCAGTAATTTAATCAAAGTCAACAATGACAGCCTCTCCTAATTGCTAGTTTTCTTTTCTTTTCTCTCTCTGAGTCATACTACAAACTTACATTTACATAGCCCAATAAGGTTTACAAAAGATTTGTCTCACACTAACCCTGTGAAGAAGAAGCTCAGGTATTATTAATCCACATTTTAAGGATGAAGAACTAAAGCTTAGAGAGCTTGTACCTTGCATGGGGTCACTCAGCTAGTAAGTATCAGAGATAAGACTTGAACCCAGTCCTCATTTTAAGTCTGACATTCTTTCCCCATTGCTCCTATTTCCTTTTAAGACTGGGACAAGTATGATGGTGTCAATAACACAATGCTCAAGTCTTGCCAACATATTGTCCTTGCACTGTGGGACACATCTGCCAATCCCTTCCTGGAATTCTTGAATAAGAATTGCCAGTGATTTGGACCTGTCAGCTACATTTGGTATCCTTTGTAACCCAAGCCAAGTTCGGAGCAAATTCAGTAATTAGTACACAGGAAGCTTAATGACTCACAGGGATGCTTGAGTCTTGTCACTGAGCAGGGGCTATGGAGGAAAACTAACAACCACAAAAAAGAGTTGCTTTTAAAAAAAAAAAGCAAACTATTTGGTGGAAAGAGGAAGGTGAATGAAGGAACAGCATCTCTGCTTGAAATAGATGGGATGAGAATAACTGATGATAGAAGGTAAATTTGTGCTCAGACATTAGCTGTGTGACCCTGTATAAGTCACTTAACCCCTATTGTCTCAGTTTCCTCATTTGTAAAATGGGGATAATAAAAGCACCTACCTGAAAGTGTTATCATGAGGATCAAATGAGATAATTGTAAAGCAGTTGGCAAATGGTAATATTAGTCATTGTTGTTATTATTATGGTTCAATTTGTTTCTTCCAAGAAGAATGGCATTTAATCAGGAAAAGAGAGCAAAAAATGGTTTAAAAGGAGATACTTTTAATGATTTCTGGACCATTATTTTTATCAGTATAGGAACTCTATGGAAAAGAAAAAAAAGAAAGAAACTATGTACTAATACAGATTGGGAACTGGTTTGCAAACTGATTTAGGAGGAAGGAAGGAAAGAAAGAAGGAAGGAAGGAAAGAGGGAAGGAAGGAACAGAAATATATGGAAAATAGGTGTCAACTGGATAGGTGGCCAGAACCAAACAGGGCATGCTAGAGACAGGAGAGTCAGGAATCAAACAGAAGTTTTATTTCAAAGTGATGGAAATGGCTTGCAAGCAAAGATATATGTGCTGGAAACCTTACAGGGGAGATCCACTTTAATGTGGGAAGATCTCAATACTTATACCAATGGGTATGCAGTGAGCTGTGCTTAGCAGGGCATTTATAACAGGGCATCATGACCAGAACATGGATACAGCAGATGCTTGTCTGAACTCAGAGAACACCTGGTGACAGTCAAAGAAATACAGTTCTGGGATTCCGCTGTTGCTGAGCTCATACAGAGGGTAGATGCAGTAAATTTAGCAATTCATAGTTCATAAAATTCTACACTTACAAAAACCTTGTGAAGTAGGGTGTATAAATATTATTATCCTTATTTGTGAATTTAAATTCAGTCTCAGAAATTTACCCTGGGCCTTAGCTGTAGAGTCTCCTAATATCTTGACACAGACTGGGGAAGAGAGCATGTGGCCCATACTTTCAAAAAAGGGAAAAGAACAGAAACTGAAAATTATAGCCCAGTGAGCTTGCTATTGATTCCTGACAAAACTCCCAAATATATTACTAAAGGCGTCATTACTGAACCTCTAGAAAAGGAAGGAGCCAACACTGCTTCATCCAAAATAGGCCATACTAGACTATCCTTATTTCCTTTGTTTGAGAGAAAAAATCTTAAATAAAATATTAGCAAAGAGATTACAGAAAATCATCCCCAGGATAATACACCATAACCAAGTAAGATATATACCAGGAATGCAGGGCTGGTTCAATAGTAGGAAAACTGTTAGCATAATTGACTATATCAATAAACAAATTAACAAAAAACATATAATTATCTCAATAGATGCAGAAAAAAACATTTGATAAAATCCTTTGTTTGAGAGAAGTCAGTTGTTGTAGGACTGAAAGATCAGTTTGAGTCAACAGCATGGTAGGGCAACCCAAAAAGCTTCATTAAAAAGAGACTTGGCTTGCAGAAACAGGCTGGGGGTAGTTCCATTGTTCTCTGTCTAGCTCAGATCACTCTTAGGATGCTGTGTTCAGTTCTATACATCATAGTTTAGGAAGAACCTTGAAAATCTGGAGGGAGTCCCAAAGAGGCCAGAATGATAAAGATCCTGTGCCATATAATAGCCACCTAAAGGAATTGAGATGCTTGTTAACTTGGAGAAGAGATTTAGGTGAAATCTGATAGCTGTCTTTAAGGAGCTAAAAAGCTGTGATATGGAAGGCAGGAAAACTAGGTAGTGCAGTGGATTTCGTGCCAAGCTTAGAGTCAGGAAAATAAGTCTTCCTGAGTTCAAATCTGTCCTCAGATATTTCTTAGTCAGATGACCCTAGCCATCATTTAACCTTACTTATCTCAGTTTCCTCTTCTGTAAAGTGAGGTGGAGAAGAAAATGGCAAATCATTCCAGTATCTTTGCAGGAAAACTCCAAATGGGGTCACCAAGAATAGGAAGTGACTAAATAATGTGAAAAGTAGCTTAGACTTGTTCTTTTTAGTCCCAGAATGCAGAACTAGACCAGTGGATGGAAATTTTCTCCAAATAGCCTATAAGTTCACTGAGAGCAGAAAGTGTTTTGTTTCCATCTAGATATTTTGTATCTATCACAGTGCCTACCACACTGTAAATGTTTTAATAAAAACTTTGTTGAAATGAAATGCTTCAAACCAGTTCCAATTGTTCAGTGAAGAAAGCCATATACACCCAGAGAGAGGGATGCGAAATGTGGACCACAACATAACATTTTCATGGTCTCTATCGATGTTTGCTTGTATTGGGTTTCCTTTCTCAGATATTTTTTGTTCATGTAAATATGATGGTTCTTGCACAGCAAGATAAGTATGGAAATTTGTATACATATATTCGACTTGTCAAGTATTTTAATATAATTAACATGTAGTGGACTTCCTGCCATCTAGGGGAAGGGAGGGGACTAGGGGGAAAATTTGTAATGGAAAGCTTTGTAAGGATCAATGTTGAAGAACTACCCATACATATGTTATGCAATGAAAAAGCTTTAATTAAAAAAAAAAAAAACCTTTGTTGAATGAATGAATAAACCTGTAGAAAAGATAGATTGGATTTGATGTCAATTTATGGTAGATTTTGGATTTGATGTCCATATAACACCCCATCTCCAGCCACTCAACCAATTCCCACCACAGTGGTCGGTTAAATTCCTAAGGGGAAGAATATTACTCCTCCCTTCAGGGTTCTAAGAGGTAACACTGAGATCTGTGCTTCTAAACCTGCAGTATCTAAGCTCCCATTGGGTATAATTCCCCTCAAATCAACCAACCAATAGAATTCCATCAGTTTTTAAATAAGGATACTTACAAGGTATAAGATAGAACAAGAAGGTTCTACCTTTTATTTACTTATTTACCTTATATTTACTGAAAAGGTAGAACAAGAAAGTACTACAAAAGGCAGTACTTTCAAAACATTCTTCCCAACCTAGGAGTGCACTCTCTCCTTGTACACATAAGGTTCCAGAAGAGAGTAGGCTTAAGTTAAAAAGTATCATATATATGGAGAAAATGAAGCCAGAGGATTGCTCCTGGTGAAAGAAACTCTAGAATCCTAGAAATCTCGAATCTAGTCCTAAAAATCCTAGAATCTCCTTTCATGGAGATCTCATGTAGTCCCTTTAGGTATAGCTTTCTGCTTGATCCCAAAAACTGGTATCTTCCTAGATACCATAACTAGAGTGAGAGAATCACAATTTCTAAAGTACTGACATCTTCAGGAGACTAGCTTTAAAGTTCTTTTTTCTGTCATTGACCATTCCCACTGTGCTACTGACTCCAGGTTCTGATGGGGTGGACACTACTAGGATCCCCTCATAGTTCTCATGGATTTCCCAAATTCTCTGGTTGTCTGGGTACTCCTATTTTAGGTCACTCATTCACCTCAGAAGAGAGAAAAATAAACATAAAAAATAAGTAACGCCATCATTAGGGGAAGGGGTGGGCAGGGAAAACAGTCAAACCTGGAAACTCAGAGTAACCTTTCTCATTCAAAAGCCACTAGGAAAGATGGTGAGAAGTCCTCCCCTCAATCCCTTTGCGTGCACACTCAGTTCTGGCTCAATCTCTCCTGAGTCATCAGCCCTTCTGGTTCTAAAGCCACCTAGAAAACTCTTCATCACTTTCCAGTCCCAGTCCCTCAGGCAATCATGGCAAGGAGGAGGCTTACCAAGCCTCCACAAGTTAGATTGGAACCAGGCTGGGAATATCTGCAGATATTCTTTATGGCCAACCAGGAAGGCAAATCTGAACACATTTTAAGGGCTGAGCCCTCGTTGGTCAACCCCTCCTGCTACATTAGGGAAAACTTCATAATAATTAGGGCTGCCCAAAAGTGGAATAGGCTGCTTCATGAAGTAGTGAGTTCCCTGTCACGGGAGGTCTGCAAGTGGTTCTTTCCATACACTTTAATGAATATGTGATTTCATCAATGTGGGTATTTTCCAATAGCTCAGATCACAATCCATTCAGGCTTTCTCATTCTGAAAATTTCCCGTTTAATTTTCTCACAAATCCACCTTGTGTTTTAGAAGAGATTCTTTTTCAAGGATTGATTGGACTAGATGGTAGTTAAGGTTTTTTCATCTGTAATATTCTGTGACTGTGATTCCATGTATCAGATGAATGATTTCCAGCTTTTGTCATTGACTATTCCCACTGTGCTACTGACTCCAGGTGCTGGTACTTCTAGGTACCCCCAAAAGTTCTGATGGATCTCCCAAATTTACAGGATGCCTGGGTACTCCCATCTTACGTCATTCATTCACCTAAGATGAGGGAAAAATAAACATAAAACAAATCTTTTTTATGCCTCCCTGATTTTGTAGTGCCCTTCTTCTTTCAAAATGTCTCATGGTCTACATTCATTTTTTAAAGAAAAAAAAGTTAGTCTATTGGCATGTATTTCTGGCAGATGCTTACATCAACAATAAGGCTTAAAATTGAATGGAAGGAGCAAAGTAAGGTGAGTTTCTTTTGGAAAGTTGAGTAGATGTTTTTAATAACCCCAATCTTCTCCCTGAAATAAATGGCTAGGAATCATAATATATCACAGTGTCTGAAGAAATGAAATTGTGAGTGATTCAGAAAATAATAGAATGCAACATAATAACCAAAGGGAAAGAAAGACAGACAGACAGACAGACAGGCAGAGAGAAAGAGAGAGAGAGAGAGAGAGAGAGAGAGAGAGAGAGAGAGAGAGAGAAGGAGAGAGGAAAGGGAAAGAGGGAGAGCAGGATAGAGGGAGAAAAGGAGAAAGGGAAAGAAGGAGGGAGAGAGGGAAGGAGAGGGAAAGGGAGAGGAAGAGGGAGAAGGGGAGGGGGGTAGAGAGAGAGAGAGAAGAAAACAAGTGGATAGTCATGAAGAAAGAGCAAGGGATAATCAATGGCTGTAATGGTATAATATGAGATGATCTATAGAAAGGTCCCCAGTGCACTAAGTAGATCCCACATAAAGGATTTATGAGAAAATTGAACAAGAATTTCTCAAAGTGAAAAGGCCTAGATGAATTGTGACCTGAGCCACTGGAGGAAGTACTCACATTGATGAAATCACACATCGATTGAAGTATATAAAAAGCTCAGTTCTCTTCTTTGATTTGAATAAATAGAATTTAGAATGACATAGACCTTTTTCGAGTTGTAAAGTTCTCAGAAAGCATTCATTTCAACTCCCTCAATTTACAGATGAGGTCCCAAGAGATGAAATGCCTTACCCGAGGTCAGAGCTGTCAAATCCCAACTCCCTAGACAGAGGATGGGCCAGATGCCTGATACTGATTAGGATGCAATTATCAGGGCCAGAGGGAAAGAAACCTCCTGGGGAAAGAGAGCATGATCTAAAGTCAAGATCCAAGACAATAAACAGGAAGTTCTGCTGACTTAAGCCAGAATTCACTGGGAAATCTAAAATGGGGTTTCTAGAAGCTGAAAAGCCAGGGAAATCAGTATACGGTCAACATTAGGGCACTGTGGTGAAGAAGGTAGAAGATGACAATATGGATTCACACAACTTGGGAAGACCAGACCTGTTTGAGTGGAAAGAAATCTGGGTTCAATTTGCAGCTCCAAGACTTACCAGCTTAAAGTCACAAGCAAGTCATTTAACTCTCTGAGCCTTAGACACAAGGATGGTACCACCTACCTCATAGGATGGTTGTGAGTAAATTGCTTTACAGAAGAGAGAAATGAGGGCAGGGAAAATAATATACAAAAGTCCAATATGGTCTTCTATGAATAGTGTCAATCAATCGATAAGCTTTTAAAGAAACAACATGTACAATGGGAAGAAGACTGGTTTTTGCATCAGAAACTCTAGATTCAGATTTCACCTATGACATTTACTGTGTTTGTGACTTTGGACAATAATAATTATTGTTATCATAATTATTTATCACAATAGAAGATTATAATTAATTATTTACAATGTTATTTTAATTGTATATGTTATAATAATATTATAATGGTTAATATTAATGATAGCATTATCATGTGCCAGTCACTGTGCAAATAACATACTATGTATTAAGAACTATGGTAGGTAAATACAAAAGACTGTCTCTATACTCAACTTGAAATTAAGAACTATGCTAGGTAAACACAAAAGTAAGACAGTATCTATATTCAACTTGAAATTTTACTTAGAGGAGCAGTAAATTCTCAAATAAACTATAGGATATAAAATTTTAAAAATAAATAAATACAGAGTGGTAGAAAAAGGAATTAACAATTTAGAGATAAAGAAAAGGCCTCTTAAAGGTATTACCTGTGCCAAATCTTTAAGACTCTTAAAAAGATATGGAATATCCTGGAAATAAAAAGGAAGAGTGGAAAGTAAATATCATAAGTATGAGGAAAAGCCTGAACAAAAATATCATTGGGAAGGGGAAATATTGTGTATAAGAACTAGCAAGTAAATCAGTTATGAAGAATGCAGGATAGGGAATAATATGTAATTCTGGAAAGTTAATCTGGAAGATTGGCATGACAGAAAAAGGAAAATGCTAGTTGGACAGGATGTAGAGAAATTGAGACTCTGATGCAATATTGGTGAAATTGTATACTGATCCAACCATTCTGGAGAACAATTTGGAAATATACCCTCAGGGCTGTAAATTTGTACCCACTCTTTGATCTAGTGATACCACTCCTAAATTTGTAAGCCAAAGAGAGTTTTTAAAAGGGAAAAGGACTCCTTCATACAAAAATATTTATATTCTTTTGTGGTGGCAAAAAAATCAGAAATTTAGGGTGTCCATTAATTGAAAAATGATTGAACAAATGATTATAATGCAATACTATTGAGCAGGATGCTTTCAGAAAAACCTGAAAAGATTTACATGAACTGATATAAAGTGAAACAAGCAGAACCAGGAGAACATTATAGACAGTAATAGCAATATTTACATTAATCAACCCTGAATGACTTACCTATTCTCAGCCATAGACAATTTCAAAGGATTCACGATGAAAAGTGTTCTCTTTCAGAGAAAGAATTGATAGCATCTTAATGCAGATGAAAGCATATTATTTTCCACTTTCTTTTTTCATTCTTTTTGGTTTGTGTTTTCTTTTATAACATGACTAATATGGAAATATGTTTTGCACAACTGCATATGTATAATCTATATCAAATTACCATGTCAGGGAGGGAAGAGTGAAGGGAAGGAGAGAAGGGAGAGAACATAGAATTCAAAACGCTAAAAAAAAAAATGTTAAAAGTTGTTATTACATGTGATTTGGAAAAAGTTATAAAAAAAAGATAATTAGTCTATCCCAAAGTTTTAAATGGTTTTGTATTTTATCCTAGAGTCAATAAAGACTTTGACATTGAAGCTTCTAGAGAAGGGAAGTGATCCAAGTACCTGCTTTAGAGAACATCCGTTTGGCAACTGTGTGGAAAATGGATTGAGGACATGAATGGGGGGAGAAACTGGATATAAAAAAAGCGAACAGGAGAACTTACAGTAATCCAGACAAAAAGTGATGAGGACCTCGACTAGAGTGGTTGTGGCAGGAACAAAGAGAATAATCTAGAAGCAAGAAACGGTGAGAAAAATTCAGTTAGGCTTGCCAACTGATTGGATTTGGTAGGAGATGGCAAGTATAAGAGAAAGTGAAGGATTGAGAATGATTCCAAGATTTCAGACTGACTGACAGGAATGGTGGAACAGCAAATCTAAAACTGAGCTTAGCCTGGCAAGGAAAATTAAAGTTAATAACCAGGATCAAGGAAGAAATAGAATCATTTTTCTTAGTGGATGAAATGATATGAAAGGAGATGGAAGTGCTCAAACGATTTTGCTGTTTTTTCTACATCAAGGAGACTGATATTTAGAAAGAATTGGAAAAAATAGATAATGGCCACTGGAAAGTCTCAGAGTATTTCACTAAGGTCAGTGAGAGGAACTGTTAGATTGTAAAACTTGCAAATAAAAGTACAGTATCCCACAAAATTTATGAACTTTTAAAAATTTTTCACAGAAGGGAAGCTAGCACAGTGGATAGAGTACTAGTCCTGGATTCAGGAGTACCTGAGTTCAAATCTGGTCTCAGACACTTAACACTTCCTAGCTGTGTGACCCTGAGCAAGTCACTTAAACCCAATTGCCTCATTTAAAAAAAAGAAAGAAGGAAAATTTTTCATAGATCCAGATATGCATCACTATAGCACACATAGACTATGAATCTCAAGTAAATCCACCAGACTTCCCATTTGCTTACTAAGTGTACTTTTTTTCTTGTATTGTTTCACAGTTTAATGCATAGAATACCTATTGCCTATCTATTCTATATAATAATCTATTTAACCTAGGCAATACTAAATAAAAAATTTCATTGAAAAAATAACAAAATTGCAGAATATAAAATAAATCCACATAAATCAACAGCAGCATATCAATACATTATCAACATTACTCAAAAGGAAGAAAGATAAGATAAATTCCATCATATAACAAAAGGGACTTTACCTGCCAAGACAGGAACTATTTCAACATAACTACAAAGCATTCTTTATACAAATAAAGACAATTCTAAATGATTGAGGAAATATGGGTAGGCAACATAATAAAAATGACAATACTGACTAAACTAATTTACTTTTTTAGTGTCATAGCAATCAAACTACCAAAGAGTTACTTTGTAGACCTAGAAAAAATAATAATGACATTTATCTGAAGGAACAAAAGGCCAAGAATCTCAAGGGAAATAATTTTTAAGTGGAAATAAAAGGGGCATAAAAGAACCAGATCTCAGACTACATTACAAACCAGTAGTAATTAAAATAATTTAATAATGGTTAATAAATGGAAAGGTAAACTGGAAAACACAGAGGTATAAAAATAAATGAACAAAGCAGCCTTATACTTAATAACTCCAAAAATCCCAGCTATTAGAGCAAGAACTCATTAAAAACATTTTTAAAAATTAAAAAATGTTTAAAACCTCAATCTTCTAAAAAGTACAATTCCAAAAAAATCTTCTATATTCATTCAGTAGAGTTAATGTCATGGACAGATAATAATCAGGAACAGGATTAGGAATATCAGATCCAAAGGCTCATTTCTAAAATATGTAGAGAACTGACTCAAATTTATAAAAATACAATTCATTCCTCAATTGATAAATAGTCAAAGGATAGAAACAGACAATTTTAGATGAAGAAATTAAAACCATCTCTAGTCATACAAAAAAATGCTTTAAATCATTATTGAAATGCAAATTAAGGCAACTTTGTTGTATGTTGTATGTTAATATGTTGAAGTATGAAGTACCCTTCATACTTCTCAAATTGGCTAAGATGACCAAAAAAAGTAATGATAAATGTTGGAGGGGATGTGGGAAAACTGGGACACTAGCATTGTTAGTGGAGTTGTAAACTGATCCAACTATTCTGGAAAATAATTTGGAACTATGACCAAAGGGCTATAAAACTGGGCATACTCTTTGATCCAGCAGTGTCTCTACTGGCTTTGTATCCCAAAGGGATCATAAAGGAGGGAAAGGGACCTACATGTGCCAAAATGTTTGTGGCAGCCTTTTTTATAGTGGCAAGAAACTGGAAAGTGAGTGGATGCCCATCTGTTGGGGAATGGTGAATAAGTTATGGTATATGAATGTTATGGAATATTATTGTTCTACAAAAAATTGGCTGATTTCAGAAAAGCCTGGAAAGACTCACATGAGCTGATGCTAAATGAAGTAAGTAGAACCCACCATTACAGAAAGATTATGAGATGATCAACTGTAATGGCCTTGGCTCTTTTCAATGATGAGGTAATTCAAGGAAGTACCTATAGACTTGGGATAGAAAATGCTATCCACATACAGAGACAGAACTATGGAGACTGAATGTGGATCAAAGCATAGTATTTTTACCTTTTTATTATTGTTACTTGTTTGCTTTTTTTTCTTGAGCTTTTTCCCTTTTAATCTGATTTTTATTACACAGCATCACAAATGTACAAATATATTTATTTATATTATTAAATATATGTATATATAAATAAATATATTTTTAAAAATTGCATGTGTTTTAT
>JAJPUD010003939.1:0-64634 GCA_023553655.1 Myrmecobius fasciatus
TTTGAGCATAGCTCCAAATTGCTCTCCAGAATGGTTGGATCCGTTCACAGTTCCACCAACAATGTATCAGTGTCCCAGTTTTCCCACATCCCCTCCAACAGCTATCATTATCATTTCCTGTCATTTTAGCCAATCTGACAGGTGTGTAGTGGTATCTCAGAGTTGTCTTAATTTGCATTTCTCTGATCAATAGTGACTTGGAGCACCTTTTCATGTGACCGGAAATAGTTTCAATTTCTTCATCTGAAAATTGTCTGTTCATATCTTTTGACCATTTGTCAATTGGAGAATGGCTTGAATTCTTATATATTTGAGTCAATTCTCTATATATTTTAGAAATGAGGCCTTTATCAGAACCTTTGGATGTAAAAATATTTTCCCACTTTACTGCTACCCTTCTAATTAAAGGAACAAATCTAATACCATTCTCTTCATTATGCTGGGAAATTATGGGCTTATTATGTAAACCAAAGATGATTTTGGAATGTGTCTGAAGAGAAATGTCAAGAAGGCAAAGGGATTTAAAACCATGTCACAAGTGAGATTTCTTAAAGGAATTAAATTTGTGTAACCTGAAAAAGAGAGTACTCAGCAGGGACTCAGAAATCTGTAAGTATCCAAAAGCTTGTCTTGTGAAAAGGCATTAGTCTTATTTCCATTGGCCCATGAGGATAGAACTAAATGTTGCAGAGAGTTGATTTCAAGGTCTGAGATAATGCTTGTATGCACACATGCACAGTAGGCACACGTTCCCAACAATTAAATCTGTCCCAAAGTGTAGCTCCCTTAGGAGGTATTCAGAGTATTCTCTATGAATAGAAATCTTCAAGTGGTTATCAGATGATAATTTGCCTAGGAAATTATAGAGGTAAAAAAGTCAGATATAAGTTGGCTTAAGTGTACTTTGAGGTCTCTCATGAGATCCAAGTTTTTAAATAAACCTTTGGTAAGGCTTTCTTTTTATCCTCACCAGTTGTCGCCCTTAATTAGTGTCAGGAAAAGGGTAGCAGGGATGGGGAGGGTGGTATCTAAAGTTTGGAAAAATTGCCCTGGTTTTCTATACCCTAGGGATCCTTTGGCAGGCTGGGTTACATGTGTAAAGAAAGCATGAATTTTTAAATGAATTCTCCAAAGCCTATCTTTTCCCCAGATGTAAGCCATTATTGTAGACATGGGAGCAAATAAGTAGTAAGTGGGGTGGAAACTGGGAGTGTGGCCATCTCCAATTCCAGCATGGGTACTGCGAGGGGAAGCTGTCAGCTGTCCTCTTGGGCAGCAATCTGTCACATCTGTTTAGCTCCCCCAAGAACTGGACCTTGGCTAACAGTGAATATGATGACTTTCAATCTTGGCAATTTCGCAATGTAAAGGTTCCTCTTCCAGGTTTTCTGTGGTTTATTCTATTTCTTAGCTGTATATTAGACATATATTCTAATAATCTTGTCCTATTTAAATAGTTGGCATCTTGAACTGCATTGCTCTTAACCCCCAATTTCAGAATATGCCTAGTACAATGGCATTTGCATAATTCATTCTATTTGTATCCAGGACTCTAAGACTTCAAGGCATTTATACATCATGTGGAATTTAACCTTCTCAGCTCAGAGGACAACATGAGATAGTTTGGTTATTACCTTTTCACTGAATCTTGTTTTGGTGATCTTCATTAAATGGATCCATCTCAAGGCTCTCTTTTCTTAGTTGTATAATAGATGCTGTGGAACCTCTCTCACATGGCCTTGAGATAGAACTAGTTATTCAGTAAATGTTGGGATTGACAGGATTTACTGAGGATAAAATAGAAAGCTGGCTGTCAAAACACATTGAAAAAGTAGACCGCTGCCTGTAAACTGGAGATATTTGACCTAGCTCATAAACCACACTGACTTTAAAGAATATAAAGGAAAATTCTGAACTACACCCAAAAGGTAATAAATATTTGGAATCCAGACTTTCATTTTCCTTTTGTTTTGAAATGGTAAAATAGTGTATTCCTGTCTATAGGAATTTTGACAGAACTGCTCTATTTTCTTAGAAAACTGTTCCTTTGTGGTAATTGAAGCTCTTTTAGGAGAGTCAGCAAACATGAAAACTATTTAAAACAAATTAATTACCGTAAGCTGAAAATCATTTCACCTTAACTACAGTAGCATGTATCTTTGACTAAACAAGATAATAAGAGCAATGAGATTTTTCATTAAAGGAGAAATATTTCATGCATGGACATATATTAGTTGGTGAGACTAATCTATGGCCTAGAAAATTCAATTACCATTCCCTATTTTTATGTAATGTATATAATAGCTATGTATGGGGAGATAGGTGCAATTTCTTCTGGAATGATTTGCTTCTTTCTGTATTACTATGTAATCATACACATATGAATGTCATCTAAATAATATATATTTAGTTATTACTCTCAATTCTGAAATCATAAAATTCATGATTTAAAACATGTGGATCATGCAAATACTAGTAAGGTTACTAGAGTCAAAACCTGTCCATGAAATATATAAAATTTGTCTCTGCCTCCTTTTTTTGTAGGATTCACCTTAGCTGACCTGATATTATCATACTTCCCTGTAGGATGTTCTTTGCCATGCCCTGCTGCTCAGGGATGACTGATGTCCTGCTATCCCCAAACACTGAAATCAATCTGTCCTACAGATGAACTGCAGCCTTGGAAATTGGTCCCTTCCAAGGTGACAATTATCTAGTCTTAGAAAAGAATATGAGGTAATAAGAGAAAGGTCCATAGTTGAAAAAGCCATGACCATGCTATTAGATATATTTCAATATATATTTGTATTAATATGCAATCTCCAATGTTTCTTTGTCTGTGTGTATCTCTCTTCAATTCTTTTCCCCTCTTCTTCCTCTCTCTCTCTCTCAAGCCTTGTGAAGCCACAGACTCTTATTATTGGAAGATAGCCTTGAAACTATTTAGTCTAAAGTAGCCCTGAACAAAAATGCCCTCAGGCTGATATAGAATGATCATTAACCCTATGTTTGAAGATTTCTAGGGAAAATAAACTAATTCTGTTCTGTGGGAGCCCATTTTACTTTTGGTTAGGTTTAATTAGTATGGAGGGACTTTTTGTTGATATTGTTTTTTTTTTCCTTGACATCAAATCTAAAATAGCCTCTTGGTACCTTTCACTTATTGCTCTCAATTCTGCCTTTTGGGGCCAAGTATAACAAGTTTATAACCTCTTTCACATAATACCATGTTTCATAATTGAAGACAGATTTTGCATATCCCCTAACTATGTTTTTATACAGATTAAGCTGTTACTCAGGAATCTGAGTCAATCAGGAATCAGTATTTCCTATTTCTTCTATATAAAATGCAAACTCCTTTTCTTCTCATTGAAAACCTTTCACAGTGTACATCACTGCTCCTTATATGCTCTAATTTCCAAGAAAACTACCCTTCTTGCTGTTCCCTATACAAGTAATTCTATCTCCCATCTCCATTCCAGGCTTTCCCTTATCCTTTGATATATCTTGCTTCTTTTCTTTATATCTAGTAACTTTTTAAATTCTTTTTAAGGTATAGCTCAGGTTCTATCCCCTATATTAGGGCTTCTTAAACTTTTTCCTCTCTTGACTTCTTTTTGCCTGAGAAATTTTTACACAACCCTGGATATGTAAGTATATGAAATAGATATACAAATCAAACATTTACTGATAGAAAAAAGTCATAATTTGGTGACCCTTACATTTAGTTATGTGACCCCCATGTGGGGTCACAACCTACACATTAAAAAGCATTGCACTATTCAAGACCTATCCTGATTCCCCGTTAGAGCTTTCCCAGAAGAATTACTCTGCTCATGTTATAATTACTTATCTATGTATATGATATACTCCCCTCCTATTTCAAAATAATGGAAGCACCTTGAGGATAGAGACCCATTTATTTTTGTTTTGTATCACCAAGGCCTTGTACATAGTGAAAGATACATTCCCATTTTTCTTCAATTGATACTCATGTAGCAGTAATTAATTTTTTTTTACAATTCTGAAAACTCTTCAGCTTATTATTTGCCTTCACAAAGTGAGATGAAAACTCAACATCATACTCCAGATATGTTTTGACCAGGGAAGAATGAAATAGAATAATACACTTCCCCTGATCTTAGACATTGTACTTCTCTCAATGTCTCTTAAGATCTTTGCATTTCTGTGCTGCCGGTTCAAGATAGATAACTGGTAGTAAACTTTGCCATTCACTAACATCCCCAGATGGCTTTAAAAATGTTATCTAGCTAAGCCTCTCTCAACTTGTGTTTGTGAAGTAGATTTATTTAAACCTAAGTATAAGATAATATATACATGTGTGTACATTTCTATCCGTATATATGGGGGAAAACAGAGAGAGATGGATGGATGGACAATCTTATTAACATACATCTTAATAGATTCAACCCTATATATCCCTATTAAAGTTCATCTTAATTAAGATTCAACTCTTATAGTTGAATATAGATTCAATTTATACCATGAAATATTTTTGAGTCCTTATTCTGGCATCTAAGATGTCAAGCAGCTTTGTGTCATCTTCAGTTTGAAAAACATTTAGCATCCTTTTATCCATGTTGTTGATAAAAAAAAATTAACATCATAGCATTGAGGAAAGATAATGGATTATTCCATTGTAGATTTCTTTCCAAGTTGAAATAGAACTATGAATGGCTAATCATTGAGTTTTGTCATTCAACTACTTTGAAATATACCTACCTGTACTATCATGCAGATCATATCTCTCCACATATAAGAACAATGTTGGAGATTTAGTTCAATGCTTTGTTAAAAGCTAGATAAAATTAATTTCAAGCACCCCACTTATTAATAATTATTCAAACTTTGTTGATAAAGGGAAATAAGGTTTATTAGGCAAGTCATATTCTTGAAGAAACCATTCTTTTGATCATTCTTGCCCTTTCTAGATTTTTACTAATCATTCTCTTCATAACAATTGTAGAATTTTGTTAAGAATCCAAGTTAAACTTGCTACTATACATACTATATACTTTTTAATTCTTTTTATGAATATTGTGGCATTTTTCCTTTTCACAATTGGGTCCTGTTCTCCATGATCTTCCAAAGATCACTGACAAGTAGCTCAGTAATTACATATATAAGTTCTTGTAAAATGTATACACATTTATCCTATTCTTGTAGGTGTTTGAATAGACACACATATACACATCTACACAAAGAGAAACACAAACATATATACACATTCCTTTATCTATCCACTATGGTTACCACTAATGCTCCCCTATTCCCTCTTAAAAAAAAACAAAACAAAAAAAGTTTCAGGTATTTAAACTGTTTTGCCTGGAAACATCAAGATCCTTTTAATATACCTAATGACACCCTGATTGAGAGATATTTTTAAGTCACAGAATAAAAAAGCATTGAATTTTTCTAGATTGTACATGTTGTCTTTATATAGGAATAGTTATTATTTTCCCCGTTTCCACTCATTATGCTGAACTATTCAGGGGAAAAATAACATATTTGCATATTTGGAAGACAGAAAGAAAGATGAATAGAGAGAAAGAAAAGAAGAAAGAAATGTATACATATTTATATACATATAAATGCATATCTACATATTTGGTTCTTGTCCTTAAGCTTATGCAACACTTTACTGCTCAGCATTCTTAAAAACTGCACACCAAAAAACAAACAGAGCCATAATGTAATTATTTACAATAATCAACATTATACATTGTGTGGGTTTAGATAAATCAGCATATTTTGTAACAGTTTATTAACCAAAAAGATGCATTATAACACTTGCAAAAAGCTGCCTCTAACTCAAAATAGTGTGTTTCAGTGTGCTATAAAATAATGGCAGCTTGAAATCTTTCTGAGACTGCTCATTACCCACCTTCATCCCCAATCCCCACAAGAGCACACTGGAAGGCTGAAGCAGCATGAAACTATATAATCATAGAACCTTAGAATATTAAGAACCTTAAAACCTTAAGACTTTTAGAATCTCAGTACTAGAGGAGATTTTAGAGATTAGAATCTAATCCCCTCATTCTGTGGATAACAACTTTAGCAATATTGAAAAGTGTCAATAAGGGCCTGGAGCTCATGACAAAGAGAGGCAGTTTTTGAACTCAGAACTTATGATCCCTGGGCCACTATTCTATTCTGCCTCTCATGAAGGCTAACCATGATTCCTGTTCATACTAGATTGCACAAATATAACAGAGACAAGAGAGCCCTGATATTTTCAGTTAGTTACCTTTTAAATTTTCCAAATTTATAAAATGTTGGTCCATAAATAAACAGCAGGCTAGATAAAAGGCCAGGATAGATTGCCTCTGGAAAATTTCAAAAATGCTTGCAACATCCTCAAATTTCTCTGAGAATCAAAGGACCCATCAAAACACACACACACACAAAAGCATTTTATTGGTATGTATGGTTGTATAGCTCCTAGTCAGGAATTTAATTTCTGAAAAAATTAAAATTCATTTCATAAATAAAGTAATGGAAAAGTTCAATACAAGTGAAATTGCTAATGCATAGTCTAAAAGAAGAATTAGATGCCAAGAATTAAGATTAAAATGGGATATTGGCTAGTTATGTGGCAAGAACATGAGATAAGAAGAGAACAGCTTCCCACTCCCTATAATTGCTTAAAGCTTTCTCCTCTAATATTGCCTGTGATATATATATATATATGTATATATATATAATATATGTGTGTGTGTGTGTGTGTTTATATATTTGTATCTTTCCATACCTTACTACATAGTCATTTTTTTACTTCTTGTCTCCCCATTAGATTATAAGTTTCTTGAGGGGCAGGAAATGACTTTCTTTTTATTCTCAAAACAGCCCATTTCCTGGTACATAATAAATATTTAACAAATACTTATTTATTTGACTAACTGATTGATTTAATGGTATCCTTGAAATGCCAGGAGAAAGGAAGATTTTCAAGAATGTTGAATAGACTGCATGTGCTGAATTTATAAGAATACATAAATAAGAGAAAGGCAGATGTGAATGTAAAGGAGTCTAAATCACTGTAGGAAACCCTTACATCAGTTAGAGATATCTCACATTAATTTGAGTAGTGTAAATACTCTTCCTACAAGATAAATGCAGCCATCCAAGTACACTTACTAGCTGTGTGATCTTAGGTAAGTCATTTAACTTCTATTTGCTTCAGTTTCCTAATATGTAAAATGGGAAGAATAATAACTCCAACCTTCCACAATTGTTGGGAGGATTAAGTGGGATATTTGTAGCATAAATGCCAGGTATATAGTAGGTGCTATATAAATGTTTTTTTTGTCATTTTTTTTCTCATCCTTGAATTGTAACATTCTTCTACTGAATACACGCTTTTACTTTTTAGGTCATAGTTTCATACTGATTATGTTATCTTTTCTTTTTAACAGATACTATAATTTGCTTACTTGGAGAAATGCATTTCTCTGCATTTTCATTTTTGCAAATTTCTGATAATGCCCTTGGGGAGAAAGATATTCCCAGGATATAAATTAGATATTTGTAGAGTCATTGGGGAACCATTTAGGAAATTACATCTGGAGCACTGTCACTTAGAAAATATTCCCTGTAGAGGCAGGAAAGAAAGTGTGCACCTCCCAAAATATTTAATGAAACTTGGCCTAAAACAGAAGGAGTATCTTGGTGGGTAAATTGATGAATGTATTTGGAACTCTACATTAACCAAAAGAAAGAGGAATGTGTTCCAGAAGGAGGGTACAAAGTGTCCTGTTCAAATCATTTTCAGGGAAAGTCAACTCTCATCCAATGTTTTGGATGTACATTTTTCAAGGAGCACTTGGAAAGATTAAAGAATTCTTTAAAATCCCTTTCAGTTCTTCAGGTGTTTTAATTCTCTTTTTCCCTCAAATTTATTTTATTTGAAGAAACAGAGCAAGGAAAAAAAAACAAACACAATACAAAAATGAAACAAAAGAAAAGAGAATGTGCCCAGCAGAACATCAGAAAGGATTCAAAATATGTAACAGCAAATTACCAGTTCAAGAAAGTATATATGTATATATATATATATATGTTAGTAGAAGAAATTATATTCTTTTCTTTGCTTCTTGTAAATTATTCTTTTGCTCTCTGCTGGACACGTTTTTTACTTTATTCCTTTTTCATCCTTTGATCTCCTCCACCACCCCTAAGCAGGGTATATTTTAAAAAGGATATATTTATGTATACATATGTAGATATGTACACACACTTATAAACACATCCACGTATACATATACATATCTCCCTTTCATCCTAACATCCTCAAGTAAGCAATAGTTACGAAAAGATACATTTATATGTGTATATATGTAGATCTATGCATACATACACATAATCACACACATACATACTCCACATACACATTTGTCTTTCCTATCCCTACTGTTGTTTTCATTAAATTCTGCTTACTTGGCTTACTATTACTTAACCCTTCTCACCATCCAGGGATCCCTCCCTTGTCTTCTTCCCTCACCTTTTGCTTCCCCATCCATCTATCCCTCTCCCCTTATTTCTTTATAAATTTTGGAGGGTTCTATAACCTTTGTTGTATATATGTTCAATAGGCAATACTACACATATACCCTTCATGGTATTTAACCCATTCTTGATGTGAGTAGGTTTTCAGAACTATGAACCCTTCTCCCCCTTCTAATGCTTCTGTGCCTATTCTTCCTTTGCACCTCATTTATATAACATGATTAAAATTTTTAACCTTTACTCTGCCAATCTTTCTTTTGAGCTTACCCTTCTTAAACATGAAGCATATATTTCCCATGTAAAAAAACAATTTGTCCATATTTAAATAGTTTGTCCATATTGAGTTATTTAAAATTGTTCTTTGATATTGGCTCTTATATGTTAAATTTTCTGTTAAGTTCAGGTTTGGTTGTTGGAAAGTCCTGAAAATCTGCAAGTTCATTGGATGTCCATTTTTTTTTTATCATTCAAAATTATAGATGGTTTTGCTAGATATAGGCCAGGTTCTTTTTCTTGTCTGTAGATATGATTCCAGGACCTGCAGTTTTTTATTGTAGCTGCTGATGTCTTGTACAATTCTAATTGTAGCTCCAGCATATTTGAATTGTTTTTTTCTTGTTTCTTGCAAAATTTTCTCTTTGATCTAGTTTCAAAATTTGACAATAATTTTCCTATATATTATCTACAAAATATCTTTTTGACACAGTAATTAGTGGATTTTTTTCTATTTCTACTTTCCCCTCATGTTTTATCACTCCAGGACAATTTTTCTAGGATTATTTGTTGTTGAAATTCTTTTTTTGGTCACAACATTATGGCAGTCCAATTATTCTTATATTTTCTTTTCTTGAACAATTCTCTAGATCCGTTGTTTTTCTTATGAGATGTTTCACATTCTGTTCTATTTTCTCATTCTTTATAATCTATTTTGTTATTTCTTGGTCTCTCATAGCTTCACTGGCTTCCCCTTGCCCAATTCTAATTTTCAAAGAGTTATGAGACTCTGTATTTCCTTTTCTAATTGATTGATTTTTTTTTCCCACAATCATCTTGTTTTCTTGGATGATTTTAGTTTTTTCCTTTAGTTTTTCCTCAGTGTCTCTCACTTGATTTTTGTAATCTTTTTTGAGTTCTATAAATTCTTTTTGGTCAGGGAGCCATTTCACATTACTCTTTGGGGTAGAAGCTTTTTTTTTTTTTTTAATCAAAGTGTCTCCTCTGAAGATGAATCATAGTCTGTCTTCCTTGTTCCCAAAATATGTTTCAAAGATGTTCTTTCTTTGTTTATTCATTTTTTAAATAAGAAGTATTAGTATAAGCACTTCTAATCATGGGGTGGGGGGGGGATAGTGCCTCAAGCTTCCCGTCAGCTCTCCACTCTGACAAGGAACCCAAACCAAGAGCTCCACCTTCCTGCAAGTGCCCACAGCTAGCAGTGCACAGACCCCACTGCTTCTGCATTCACCTGGTGCTGCTTTCTTCTCGCCCAGGATCCCATCTCAGCAGCACGGCTGGACCTGGCAAGTTCCCAAACAACTGAGGTATGCTCAGTTTTCCCAGACTCAAGCCCTGATTCCACAAACACTCCTGGAGGTAAAGTCTCTGATTCCTGCAGAGGTTTCAGCCACAATTAGTCCGAGGGATCCCCACTAATAGTTTCTGTAGAGCTACCGAGGTGTTTTGCACTTCAGACAAATTAATCTCAGCCTAGATTCTTTCTTCAGGTTTTCTCTGGTTATATCAGGAAGATCCCTGTTCTGCCCCAAGTCTTCTTGATTTTTCACCAGTCTATGTTCACCCTTAGGCACAAAATTATTCTATTTGTGGGGGGAATTGGGAGAGCCATCTTCCAGAATCCTCCAGGGGTTTTAATTTTGTAAGAACTAAATGATTTGTTCAAATCCTACCTCTGACACAAATGGGTGACTGATTCCGGGTGAGCCATATGATCTCTTAGTGACTTTAGGAAACTCTCCAAAATTCTAAATTTCAGAAAAGATGAATTTTGCTAGAGGAGGTTCCTCATTTGGGATTTCTCTACAAAAAAAAAATCATAGTCTTTTGGTGAAGAAGGAAGGAAGGGAGGAAAGGAAGGAAGAAAATAGGGGAAAAGAATGGGAAGGAAGGAAAGGAGTATGGGTGTAAAGTAAGGAGGAAAGAAGGGAAGAAGGGAGGGAGAGAGGGATAGAGGAAGGAAGGAAGTGAGGAAAGAAGAAATAGGAAGGAAATATATAAGCTTAAAGATAATATATATTAATTTGAGAGGTATTAACTTCTAAGTCACTACAACAGCTTTATTAAATATAAGATATATTTTAAAAATATTATATGCAATATTATATATGGTATATTTTAATTGGGACATACGATTTGCACTGCACTGCCCAGTTACCTAAGTCTTTCCCTTCATGTAGCTCTTATTTCCTTTCACTCTTCAGTTTCCACAGATAAGAGGGAAAAAAAAAAAAAACTATTCCTAAGGAAAATCACTAATGCTCTTCATGCCACAGGTAACTAACAAAATTTTTAGGTTAATTATCCCCTACACTGGTAAAAATTTCCAATAATGAAAAAGATTTTTTTCCCAATAATGAAAAGGAAAAAAAGTAGAGGTAAGAGGATAAGCAGTTGTGAGAGATTTTATAGATTAGTCAGGATTTATTTAGTTATTCAAAAAAGGGAGGAAGAAGAGAGAAAATATCAATTATGATCTGGGGTGAGTCACTTAAATTATATGTGTCAGTTTCCTTATCTTTAAAATAACAAAATTAGACTAGATTATCTCCAAGATCTCTTTCAGCAATATGATACGAATTCATAGTTAAATTCATAGCAGATATAGCTGAAATTATTATCATAAAAATAGTTCTGGAACCTTAAGATCCCCTAAAAATTAATCCAGTGAAAAACCTCTTTTTGTGCTTTAAAAGTTTGACTCTATTCTTTTCATATGAAGTAAACATTTTTTCCCCTAAATAATCTCAGTTGAAAAACTTTGCATGAAAGAGATTTTTATGTGTCTGCTTTGTATGTGTTAGTGTATGTGTGTGTTTTTAAGTGAAGCTGGAAAAAGCAACCAGAATCAGGTTATCAAGAAGTACAGAATGTAAGGGCCTTCATCTACCCAGGGCCAGAAATCCTCTCCAAGTCAGCCACTGGCTTTGATGCCTACAGCCTGCCACCCTCATTAAGCTTTACAGTTTTCCATCAAACAAGCCTCCCTGCTTTAAATCTGTGGTCTGTCCCACAGTCCAGTCACAGGGCATATGATCAAAAACCTGGTGTTTTTAAAGATTCACACTATGCAGTATATTTCTACTACTCTCATCTGCACAGCTCCCAAGCAAAGCCAGAGGAGACATTTTATTGAGTTTTGGTTACTTGAAAGTTCAGTTTTTAAATCATAGGATTATAGGTTTAGAGATGGAAGAGAATTTAAAAGCCATCTAGCCCAACCCCCTCATTTTACAACTGAAGAAACTGAGATCCATCAAGATTATGTTGGTATGGAGGGAATAAGCCTTTACAATAGTGGCTACTATGCACTGGACATTTAGTTGGCACCAGACCTGGAGTTATGGGGGCCTGAGTTCAAACGTGGTCTCAGCACTAGACAGTAGCTGAATGACACTGGGCAAGTCACCCAACCCTGCTTGTCTCAGTTTCTTCCCTTGTAAAATGATCTGGAGAAAGAAATTGCATATCATTCCAGTATCTTTACCTTTCTTCATCCAAATGAGGTCACAAAGAATCAGACAGGATTGAAAATGTCTAAACAATATTAGGTAAAAACAAACTGAGACTCTAAAATATTAAGTGACTTGTCCCCATTCAACTCAAGTAGTATCAGGGATAGTATAAGAAATGCAGACTTTCAGTTTTAATACTAGAAGTCAATCAACAACAAATAAGCATTCACTAAGTTCCTACTATGTGCCATTATTTCTACTATACCATGTTATACCTCTGGCTTCTTTGCTAGAAAATATATGAAAAAAGAGATAAAGGTAGGGACCACTAAAGCAAGTCTTTCATAGTAATCTCTAGAACTCTGTAGAGATTATTTAGAAAACATATTCTACTTTATCATTTGAAATAATAATTCTTATACCTGCCCTACCTCCAGACTTCAAACAAAACCTATAGATTTAAAAAAATAACAAAAACCCCAAAAGGTAAAAATGGACTAGCTCTGGTATGTGAGGAAAGATTCACAAGTACCACTGTTACACAGACAATGCTGGGAGCGGAGGCAGGGAGGCATAATAAATTTTCCTAGATCCTCCATCCTTGAAGTTGAAGGGGCTTCTGTCAATTGAGGTACAGCACTCTAAAATCACTTAATCTCTATGGACTTCAGTTTCATCATCTGAAAAATGGGGTCATGAGAAGGTTTAGGCTAGATAGCCTATGCAGACCGTTCCAATTCTAATTGTGCAATTCTGTAATCTATCTTTCATGCCTCCGTCAGAAGAAATTTAACAGAGCATCTGGGTTCTGCTCCTGGACCTACCAATATTATTAACTGTGCAAGCCAGCCTAAGTCACTACACTCTAGTAGCCTCTTCCTCTTCTGTAAAATATAAGATTGTGTAATTTCTAAATCCTTTTTTCATGCTAAAATTCTATAATTTTCCATTGGGAAAAGATTGATTCAAGTCATAGACCTGCATCCTGGAAGGACATCAGAAGCCATCTACTACAAGATCTTCTTTTCATATGTGAGAAAACTGAGATACAGGGAAGTCAAGGGAATTGCCCATGCTATAGAGGCATCAATATTTACATTTATATAGTTCTTTACCATTTGCAAAGCACTTTAAAAAATATTATCCTCACAACAACCCTAAAAGGTAAGTGCTATCACTTTCACCACTTTCTGGAGGAGGCAGACACAATTTAGGTGTCTCAAAGCCACATCGCTAAGAAGCTTCTGTGGATATATATGAAGTCATATCTATCCTTACTTCAGATCCAGCTTCCTTACTGCAGATCCAGCATTCTCCAAAGTATCATCTAATTGTCACCCTGTGGTTATACAGGTCCAGCAAGCATTAGAGCTGAGATTGGAACCTCTGTCCTTGGGCTCCAGAATGAGTGCACTTTCCATTGACCATGTTCTTTTAAGCATAGCCAGATTAAGCTTTATTTCTTTGCAATTAAAAACTAGTCAAGTTAGTACTCTTCTTTTGGTAGTTTGTTGTCCCAGGAAGCAGCTGCATCCCTTGGCTGAGCTGTGACTGTTTTAATAATCATTTCCCTCCCACCCCCCATTACAAGAACTAAATGTCTTTCATAGGCAACAAAGACATATTCTTTTCCTCAGCAGCTTCCCATCTTTTCTTCCATTAAGAGTAGATCGATTAACTGAGTCTCTTATAGTTTTGTCTTTAAAAAATGTTTGATAATCTGTCATTCACAGTGGGGGAAAATCAAGTACAACACCCTGATGGAAACTGAATGGCTACTGAGGCGTAGAATGACAATTGTTGTCAAAAGCCAGAGATTCAAAGGAGAATACAATGAAGGCATCAGTTGGGGAGCTGTGTGTTGCTGGAGAGGAGAAAAGCAAACATGGGCTACAATGGAGCTTTCAGCAATGATCAAATGGAGAGTGTGTTCAAGGGAGATTGTCTTCAAGGCTAGAAAAGAACAGTCTTCAATTCAGCTCCATCCAAAACAATTTAATGAACACTTATTAAACTTCTATTAGGTGCACCTCACTGTAATAGATATATTAGAAAGATGACAAGTCAGAGAACCTGAGTTTGAATGATGACTTTATAAATTCTTACTTGTATGACCTTCACTACGTCACTTTTATATCCATGGGTCTCAGTTTCCTCACTTTAAAAATTAAAGTGTTCATGCAAAGACAAAGATGAATGTTCCTTGCCCTTAAGGAGATTACATTCTACTGGCAGAAACAATATTTAGACTTAAATAAACGTAGGTTATAATTATAATATAAATGGAACAGTACTACCAATGTGGTACTACCAATAAGGGAGACTGGAAAAGACCTTCTGAGGGAAGTTGTAGTTGAACTGAGCCTTGAAAGAAGAGATCACTTCCAAGAGCTATCTATACTCAAATTATTTTTCACCAATTTGCTTTCCCTAACATTTGCTTCAGAATTCCCTTCCCTATTATAATCTTAGAATTATAATTTCAAAACTGAAGATAATTTATAGTTTATCTACTTCAATACTTTCATGGAAAAACCAAAACCCACAGAATGCAAATGACAGTGAAGTCATATTTGTAATATGTGACAAACTCAAAATTCAAAATCAGATCCTCTCTTGAGGGTTTGTGATCTTATTGGACCCTATTACCTCACTATCAATAATTCAAATTTATTTAGCATTTTAAAGTCAGCAAAGTATCTTTCTCATAATGGGTTTTTCAGGGACATAGGAAGCAGCAACAGTAATTATATCTGATGTGTGTTATCCATGCTTTTTGCTCTGAGTCTTTTGGAGAATTGCACGTGCCCATTTGTCTTGAATGATTGATTTAGTATAGGGAACTCAAAAGCAAAGATCTTACTGGGAATAGACATAAAGGAAATCCTCTCTTCTTTTACTAAGAAATCTAAAACACTGAAAGAATGGCATATTTCATTCAGGTTATTGAAGTTGCATGCCAAACCTGAAAAATTCAAACCTATCTCCTAGCAACTCTTGCTGAATTTAGTTGTAAGAGAAAGAAGAAGTTCTGAGAATCATGGGAGAAAGTCATAATATGGAGAGAGGCAGAATTATATAAAAGCTAGAGTCAAAGTCTTCTAATCTGTAAGACCTGGATTCATTTACTTCCCTTGACATTTAATAGACTGTGGTTCAGTTGCTTTACTTATCTTGGCCTTAATTTTCTCTACTTAAAAATGGAGATAATAAAACCTATGCTTTTTACCTCCCCAGGTGGTTGTGAGTCTCAGAAAAAGGTATTATATGTAAAATACTGTAAAGTAATCCATGCAAAGTATTTAAAGACATTGTTGAAACTATTGGGAAAGCAAGTACTATAAACTTTCTATACTGGCTTTATCAGAGCAAATGATATTTCTTGTATTTGGCTTATTATTTGGTTCAGTCATGTCTGACTTTTCATGACAACTTTGGGGGGTTTTCTTGGAAAGGAGAGCAAAGTAATTTGCCATTTTTTTTCCTCCAGTTCATTTTACAGATGAGGAAACAGAGATAAATAGGATTAAATGATTTACTCAGATTCACACAGACAGTATCTGAATTCAAATTTGAATCCAGGTTCTCACTCCAGGTCCAGCACTTGATCTATTGCAACACCTAGCTGTCCTTTGGCTTATCATATCACCATGTAGACATATTGGATTGTAGAGAGGTTAGTTTGTTCACTCAGGATTAAAGTCTGAAGTCTTCTGATTGTCAGTGCAACCATCTCCCTGAGTTTTCCATAAAATCATAGAATTGAGGATTGGAAGGGCCCTTAGATATCATCTAGTCATTTTCTAAATGAGGAAATAAGGCACAGAGAAATTATCAGTTACTCTAAATAGCAATAGCAAAAATGGGACTTCTGATCTCCTGATTTTTTAATGCAACTGCATTTCCATGATAAATACTTCTGCTTTTCTTTTATATTCTACCTCTATCAGCTACCATCTTATTGATATTTTTGCGCAGAAAGCAATGCAGGCAACATAGTGCAGTTAGTTCTTAGAGATGTGTTTCCTGTGTATCTGACCAATGAAAAATTCAAAATAACTGGAGCAAAAGAGGAGCAGTACCTGTTTCACCATACTATTCAAATATCTTTCAGTTCCCAATCTACAGAGCAGTGACTTAGCAAACATTAATCAAATTGAAGTGACTTTTGAAAAGTCTAGGTCAATACTGTGCAAACTTAAAGAAATTTGAGAATCTTGTTTGTGTCTTCAGAGCATATTAGGGTTGGAGTTGCTATAGTCCTGGAAAATTACACAGAACTATCTTTAATTTCAAGTTTTAGGAGTTTTTTTTCCCCCTTCTCTTCTTGATCTTTAGATCCTTACCTTGATTAGCTTCTTGAACTCAGTTCAGTGAATTTTGATTCACCAGGATTACATTTAAAAAAAAAGTCTAATTTAAGTCTATTTTGCATTTATATATTACCTTTGGCATTTTCAACCTGTAAGAACTCATAAACAACTGACATTTCAGACAGAACCACGTGATAGTAATAGTAAGCAAAAAATGGAACAATGAGTCATAGAATACAGAGCTGTAAAGAATGTTAGAATCTAGTTTAGTCTGGTAATTTTACAGATAAGGCTGCTGAGTACCAAAGTGAGAAAGAAAATGGCCAAATTCACACCATTTTTTATTTTGTACAAAGCTATCTTCCATTTGATGAGGCAGTCTTTCTCTATCTCACTTTTTGCAAAAGATAGCATAAAACATTTTTCCCCCCACCCCAGTTACCAAATAGTAACTGAACTTCTGATAAAATAAAGGTGTTGATCTGAGGAAAATTTAGCTCCTGCCAATTCAAATGATAGACTAATGGGCATAACTTGATTCCTCAGAAAATTCTAGGATATATAACTATATACTTTATAAATGTTTAAAAGGAGAAACAGTGATCATTCTAAGCTTTCATAGCTTCATGAAGAACAATTGATGATTTGCTCTGATTGTCCCAGAATAACAGAATAAGATTTAATGTAAGGAAAAAGCTCTCAAAATCATAGAATTATTTCAACTTGGAATGGGCTGCAGTCCACACCACATTCATTTCAGAAAGATCTTTTTCATAAAATTATCCATTAGTGGTTCTACTTGGAATATAAAATACATGTTTTTCCTTTGTTGATTTTTAATAGTAAGAGCCTTTGTGTTATTTTATTACTCATTCTTAGTAATTATGTAATTATGACCTAATCACCAAACGATTCTTTAAAAACAATATCATAATTAACTTTAATTTGTTCTCCTCTTTATCTCTAGCTGAACACAGTTCAACAAATAGCTAGAAGAAAGAAATACAGATGCTGTAGAAAAATTTTAATCTCAATGTCAGAATAACTAATCAACTTTCAAATGCTTGGCTCCTCTGACTACTTCATTCCTAAGTAAATAGGTAGTAAAATGAGAAAGAATTGGATTACAGAGAACCTGATTTCTAGTCTGAATTCTGGCATTAACTCATTTTGATATTAAGTAAAATACCTCACATTCCTGGCCCTCAGTGCCCTTGTCTACAGTAATGAAAAGGTTGGAATACATGTTTTCCAAGACTACATCCAGTACTAGCATGACTTTCAACTAAATTGCCTTTCAAATCTTGTTTCTTTTTAACTTTGAATAATTTCAAGGTTTTTTTTTGTTTGAAACCCTGTCTGAGCTATTCTTGCTACCATACTTATTAAAAGTATGTAACTGCAATTATGTAGCATAGCACTAATTAAAGCAGTCTTATTATGTGTGCGCCGATCATTTGCAGAGACGATTTCTTCTATCTCTCTTTACCTTTGCACAATGTGCTATAATGTTTGAGCTTTTCAAATTTCTTTTGGATCCAGGCTGCTTCTAAATTATTATTTTCCTCATCAGTCTAATCTAAAAATCTGTCAAGGTAATTTTCAGTATTAATTTTCCTTATTAGTGTCAATCTGTTTTCCTCCATATGGCATTGAAGCATCCCTTTCTGATGGTCCATCTTGCTTTCCTTCAGCTATACTTGCAGCTGTTGAAAAGTCTTAAAATCACCTCAACAACTGGTAAGCCAATTATTTCTCCATCACATCCTGTTTATAAGTTTTGACTGATAACTGGGATCATAACACATTTCCTAGCTTCTTGGGAAAGTATCCAGACCTAGCTTAAGTGAAGCCTCTGATCATTTCCTTTTTCTCCTGCTTCCCCACATACAACTGAATTATGTCCAATTATAGAAACTTATTTTACATTCCTTTCAATTCCTGCTCTATTAAAGAAGCTATGTCATTTTATGTTAGTTAATAATACTATTTTGGTGCTTTCCCAGTTCTACATCTCTATTTTCCCTCTTTATTTCAAATTCCAGCTTCATAAAATAATATGTATTCTGAAAATCTATATGTAGATATTTCAACATTTATAAAATCAACTGAAAGAAAAATCACATGCAAAATCTCCCACCTATAGCATTTAAAATTTACAAAATATCCTTCTGCAAAGGTACAAGTATTAGTATGCCCACATTTTAGATTAGGAGAATGATATTGAAAGATAGGTAGCTTCCTCAAGGTCATATAGCCAATAAACTTTAGGAGCAAAATCTAATCTAACCACTCTTCCATCTAGACATATGACTATTGGAAAGATACTATTTGACATTGATAAAGATGCAAGAGGGAACATGACACAATGAATAGGGTACTGTATTTAAATTGCACTGAATTCAAATGTCTCTTGACAGTGTTCAATTGTATAACATTCTATAACCTCATTCAGCTTAAGTTTCCTCATTGGTGAAATAAATAGACTCTTTAACAGAGTACTAGTGAGAATTTAAAGAGTTAGTCTTCACTGGGAAGAAAAAAATCATGTGACCAAAATATTGAGGTAAGAAAACACAGCACTTATTATAGGACTGATAAGTAATCCAGCTTGTCTATAATTGAGATTTTCTTTAGTAGAGTATTGATAGATGACAATGAAGGTCATGAAGAGTATTGATCATGTTATGTAACATGTTAAGAAAGAACTGCACAGAACATCTTCTCTGAACCTGACTCTCTTTATAACATATTGAAAAGGTTTGAATAACCTAGAAAGTTGAGTAATCCCTTTACAATTCTTCCTCTTGCGCCCACAACTTAGAGTAGACCCTTAACAATCAGCTCCAATCCTGAAGGCAATATCTGGTTTAAAAAAACACCAATATTACAGGCCACAGAAGTTCAAAAGTCTCCCTGAAACCAAAGTCCAACAGTCATCTTCAACCACCTAACCCAAAGTCAAAAGGGCCATTTTTTAGGATTCCTAGTTGTAGTATCCAATTATTGCATTATTCATCTTATAGTATAAAAAATTCTCTTCCCTCCTCCCCTCTTAGGAAACTTCAAACAGGCATCTTCACTGAAAAAAGTTCCAGAAGAACTAGTGACCAAAGTGATCATGAGTGGGACTTTAAGAGAAAATGACCATATCATTCTTAGAGTTGATGAATGATAAGAAGATGTGGGGTAGATTAGCTTTGGCCTGATGAATTTCTTAGACTTTGAGGAAATAGTTTCAAAATTGAGCTACAGATTCTATTTTGAATTGAAAGGTAGATAATATCCCACATTTAAGATTCTAGAGGAAAAAATGATTCCAGTGTAGAAGAATATAAAGCAGTCAAGAACAAAATTATGAAAAGGTTAATGCATATGATGACATTTAGGAAGTAAAAGGGAAGCAATCTAAAGAGAGAAACAGTCACATCTGGTTTATTGATTAATTTACATTTTAGAAAGTCACATATCTGATTTCAAGATGGAATCCAAATGAAAAACAGAGAATGACTACAGAAGAATTATTTGCACTCCAAATACTTTCAGGACCACTAATGCCTGGAAAAGACTTAAAAATGGAGCTGGAGCAAAGGGACTTCTTTTTAGTAGCTATAATAGCTTTAAGAAGATAAAAGGGATAAGACTGATGAGTGGATAGGATGTAAAAAGATGACAGAAGGAAAATAGAACTACCAAGTTTATTTTTTTGCTTTTCTTTTTCCTACCAAAATAATGATCTTAAAACTAGAAACAAAAAGGGGAGATGGTTAAAAGGAAATTGATACATAAAGGGACTGGAAAATAGTGAAACAGAGCACCTAACTTCACTCAAGGAGTTCAAATCACCTGTCCTAAATGAACTACATCCTTGAGTATTTGAGAGGGTGGAGGGGTTAAAAAAATTGTGATGATGACTGGTAAGCTATTATACTTGGTCTCTGAAAAATCATGGAGGTTGAGAAAGGTGCCAAAGAATTGTAAGGAGAATAATGCTGTACTGCAGGTAACAAATATTTTTATTCTATTTATTGAATATTTTATTCTTATGTATGTTTTAATAAATTTTGTTTATTGTTAAATATGTTCAAATTATATTTTAATCTGATTTGAGCCACACTCAGAAGTTTTGTGGGTACACATTCCTGGAGAGTACATGTTTGGCACCTTTAGACTAGATGACCTTAAACCCTTCCTTCACTCCAGTTTTATGAACAAACAAACTTCTCTTGGAGATAGGATTGGAAAGTTATATGGTTTTCTCCAACTATTAGCAGGCTGGGAATGAACATAGTAAATCATATGATAGTTTTATCCTCAGAAACCATGAGCTTAATAAATCCTGAGATCCCTTGAAGCTTGAGATTCTGAGACTGTGATCTAAAAAAAGGGCCCTCAGCGTGTTGAATAGATCCTCTCGGAATAATTCACAGGAGGATATGGACAAGACTATTTGAATAGGATGAGAAGGTATGAACAGATACCCAGAGTGATGGGATAACCAATCTATAAAGATTGCTTTGTGTATCTGTAGTGTTTTCTTAGTTTTTCTTCAATACTTTCTTCTTTAGTACTCATTTAATAATTTCAAGGAATCCTAGGGGAGAAATAGTATATCAGGCCTTACAACAGACAGCAATGGGATTGTATGTTCAACTAATGGTAGAAATTGATCCCAGAAAAATAGAATTTTGAAATACTCATAAAAGGTTTTAGAAGCCTTAGACAAAATAGTAATTCTATGAAAAATATAGGTTAGAAATTTTAGGAAAGGATGTCTGGGTGAGGTATAGGCTGAAAGATGTGAAAATACTATTTATTACATAAACCAGGGTATCATTTCCTGAAGTGATTTAGTAGACCTCATCTAATAATGGGTGATACAGGCAGATCTCCAATACCATGAGTAGTTACCTGGCCCCAGAATGTCATAGCTATGTCAAATATTTTCTAGCTCCCTCAGGAATGAACATTGAGTATGGAGAAGAATGGTAGTGCCAGGAAAGAAGAGATAAATTAAAATAAACACATGTGAGGCAAAAAAAATCCATTACATTAATCCTTATGGCACAACTATTGCTCCCATATACACATTCACACCACCACACACTTTTCCTGAAGTAATAATGGATTGAGTACTTTAAATCAAGAAGACTGAAGTTCAAATCCCTCCACTCTAACAATGTAAAAAAAGGAAAAGTCACTTAATCTCAATGTTGTCATTGGTAAAATTGGGATAATAATTTATGTGGTACCTACCTTAATAACATATGCAAAGTATTTTGTAACCTTTTACCGATATGGGCTGAATTTATGGTTTTATTGTTATAGGGAATTCCTAGGGGAAGAAAATTACTCTATCAGTAAAGTAAGCACTTTCCCAGAAATTTATAGTTTTAATGAGTTATCTAAAAGAAATTCCTTGGGACCACACAGTAAATTAGAAAATCACAAATTAAAATTATTGATGTTATGTTTTTATTTTTATTTTGTTAAACATTTCTCAATTGCATTACAATTTGGTTCAGCACCACCCAGAATAGTGTTTGACACCTCTGATCTAGAGCTTTAAAAGTTTAAGTAACTTGACCAGAGTCCCACAAATTAGTATATTTCTGAGACAAAACTGAACCTCTATCTTCATATTTTCAAGAAGAATTTTCTAGCTACCATGCTATGTAGCCTCTCTTTAAAGCACTATATAAATGTCCATTGTTATTGTTTGCTTTGTTAATTTTACTTTATTCAAATCGTTCTCCCAGCTCCTTTCCCTTTATTCAAATATGCTCTCCTGCAGTACTAATTTCCTCTTGGAAGATTTCCCTGAATACCCTTGCCCGCAGTGCTATCTTTCTACCATGAACCCTTGCAATAATTATTGTCTGTATCAATCATCTCAAATATCATGTAATGCCTGGATAAGCTTGGCTGACTTCCCCCTCAAGCAGGTTATAAGATTCTTAGAATCACAGAATCTAAGAGTTGGAGGAGACCTCAGTGCTTACATCATCCAATTCACAACACCTAGTGACATGAGAAGCTTATTGGAAACACAGAACATGAAGAGTCTGGGTCACTTGCCAGGTCACAGGACTGGTAAATAGCTAAACTGAGACTCAAAGTGAGGTCTTCTTATTTCAAGTCTAGTGCTTTTTCCCATTGTAGTAAGGTGTAGTAAAAGTTAAAACAATAACATCTTCTTGCTAAAAACAAACAAACACATAGAAAGGTAGCAGTAGTAGAGCAGAAAGAATATAGGATTTAGAATCAGAGAATTGGAACTCATTCAATTTATATAAACACACACACACATATATATACACACAAACATATATATGTATATATATATATGTAAACACATACATAAACATTTTGTAGATTAGCTCTGTGCCATAGAAGAAGCAATATATATTCAAAAGTGTTGGAGATAGAGACAAAGTATTTCCCAGCTATGTGACCCTGGACAAGCTATGTTAGCCTCAGTTTTACCATATTTAATGTGGAAATAATAGCATCTCTAGTACTTAATTAAGGTTGCTGTCACAGAGGCTCAGACTAAATAATATAGGTAAAATGGACCATAATCCTTCAAGTGCTATATAAATGCCAATTATTGTCAATTATTAACAGAGTTTAAATTCTCTGACTAATGAAGCTAAAAAATATAATAGCAGGAAGTATAGTTAAATTTTGGTCAAGTTACTGCCTGATGTCTCTTGACTTCCACTATATACTCATTGGCTCCCTGCAATGGAGGGAGTAACAGGCACTCAATCAAACAAGGCATGCCAGTGCTTAAGGATCAAGGAGAAGGAAAATAAATGTATCCTGAGTAGTAATATTAAGTGTTCCAATCCATTGGGAATATGAAAAAATATTCCACAATATTCAATAATAAAGATTATAAAAATTCACATTTATATAAGGGCTTGAATGTGGAATTGTAGATATAGAAGTCTTAAAGTCAGGAAGAACTATGTTCCAGGGTAAGCGTGGATAAGGCTTTAATATCTCCATGTCCCCAAACAACTCCCTGAATATATAAGAAGGTTCAGATCTTCAGTGGAAGAAGAAGTTCCTCATCAAGAGTTCCTAACAACATTGAAATCACAACTCCAATAAAAATGAACATCATCATTTACACTGTTCATATGGTATACCCAGTTGTTTCCCGCAAAAAGATCTAAGGTATCAATCTCAAGAAAAGGAACTGTCTAGTTTTTATTACTTGTATCTCCTGAGTTTATTAGAATGATTGTCACAGGTTATTCATTGAATAATGGACTATTTTGTATCTTTACATAACATTATAGTTACTATCAGAGGCTTAAAGAAAAATATATAAGACATATGGAAATTTGCTTCTATGATATTAAGTGATATTTGTTTGATGCTTAGACAGAAGATTTTTAGTGGGGCTCTCAACTTGTCAGAAATTATAATAATTATAATATCTAATAGTGAAATTAGTTTCTCCCATGAAGAAATGAAGGAAGGATATGAGCATTTATTAAGTATCTATTCTTTGCTGACTTGAGTATTTTATATATCATTTGATAAGTCTTGGTAGTAGTAATTATTTGACCCGACCCGCGGGTCTCGAGCTAAGGGTGCCTGAGATCTCGCATCGGCCTGTGAGCCGAAAAGGCTGGGGAGGCTTCAACCTGGGGATGCGCTGTGAAAGGAAAGAATGGAGACCATTCTGTATAAGGGCAGAATAGCTCGTTTATTGAGGCTCAGTACAGGGTTTTTATACATGGTATATCAAGGTAAATTTTCATATAACAAAGGATGTAACATCCGTTGACCATTTGTCAGGAAATTGAATAAGGGGAGGGATATGGTGTATGCGTGATTTCCTGAAGCAGGATGCCTACTTGAAACTTTCTTGAGATAATTGATCGTATCTGGCTTCCTGGTATGCACTTTTTTTGGGGGCAGGGGTTTGGTGATGTTTATTAGACCTCTTGCTGGTATGCACTTCCTTTTGGGGGGCAGGGGTTTGGTAGACCTCTTTGTCTCCAACAGTCCCTTTGTCTCCAACAATTATTGTTCTATTTTATTATGTTCTATTGTATTATATTATAATCATAGCATTTTGTATCCTATGTGGTAAATCATATCATTACAGATGCATATTGCTAGAAAATCAGGTGAGTTTATCATATAAGACTCAACTGCAGAAGTATTTCTTAAACATCCCCTATGTACAAGATCCTGCGGTAGATTTAGTGATGCAAAGGCAAAAATAGTCCCTATATTCAAAGGGTTTGCATTTAACTAGGTGAAAATAATATGTACAAAAGAAAGAAAAAGCAAAATAAAAGCATAGTAAATGTCCAGTAATTGGAGAATGGGAATTGGTCAGATTGGGAGAATAAGGAGAGGAACAGGAATAAACTAAAGGTTAGACAGTCTGTATGGAGCATTTTTTTTTTCTGAATAATGTCAATATGTTTGTAAAAGCCTTTAATACTGTATTCATGGAAGCCTTTGGGAAAGAATCACTCAGAAGGAGAAGGTAAGGATGATGTATAATCTTCATCAGTGGAAGTGATACCCATATTGATTAAATCATGAATCCATTGAAGAACATTTTACATTTTTAAATTTTGACTTTTTTTTTCAGTTTTGAAATGACCTTCCTTTTACATTAGAGGTTATATTTGATCTTTATAGAAAACTGTGAAATAGGTATGTCAAATATAATCATTTTACAATTGAAATGACTTAGTTGATGTAATGTAATTAATGCCATAATTGGTTGTAAAATCTACATCTCCCAAATTCTAATCCCAGGTTTTTCCTTTCATATCCTATGACTTCTTTTATCATTTTCATTACTGTCATCATCATCATCATCATCATCATCATCATCATCATCATTATCATTATCATCATCACCTACAATGCCATTCCATTACATGGAAGAGAAGACCAATTCAAATTGATATAACCAGATTTAGATATGTTTTATATTTAGACATTATCCTGAGAACAGAATAGGAAAATACAGTAATATTTGAGTAGACCAAAGAACTTTAACAGGTAATTTAGAACTAAAATCTTTTTTTTTAAAGATTGTATTTTTCTACAAATCTCATTGTACTTAAAAGTTCCTTAATTAAATACTCTTCTATATATTGGGAAATTAAGTTTCAAAATGCTTTAAAATACTTTTACATTTTTACAAAATACCTTTGTTGTAAGCAAAAATAGTCACAATCAGGTAGGAGGATAAACAAGGAAGGTCAGTTTAAAACAGTCTCATTTCAGTATATCCTAAGTTTGAATAGGGTTGATGATATTGTATTTTAAGTGGGCTGATCAATTATTCAATCTCTTTACTCCAGAGATGATTATTTTTCTTGCTGATAAAAGATTAATTACTAGTATAAATCATGCAGTCTAGTTTTTTTTCCTAAAACACAAATAGATTCTATGTCACTGTTCTCTCAAAAGGTTCTCAATATTTGTTGACAAGTATGCAATGTCTTTAATGAATGCTGTTAATCTAGGTGGTTTATTTGAGTACAAAAGGCCTTCTTCTTACAGGAGATTGGTACTTCATTGAGTACACTAGTTAAAGCTTCATCTAAACAAAGGAGTAACCTCTAAGTGAAAATACAAATGCTTCCAAATAATCTTAAAGCCCTTGGCTAAGACTGAATCAACATTATGTCCTAACAATCATGGAAAAAGTAAAAAGAAAAAGCATCCAATGATCTGGTTGTCATTGAACAGCTTAGCTATTTTTTAATGAACTTAATTCCATTGTTATCAAGTATTATATATTCAGAATTCTTTATCAGAACAGGTACTATGAGCTCCTACTCTAAAGAAATATTTATGTCTTACTTCACTAAGTGGATTGTGGTGTAAATAATAAATCAACAAGAAAGCATTTATTGCATTTGTATCTAGAGAAAATGTACTGAGGAATATTACCATTACTACTACTAATGATAATAATAATAATAATATCTATTATAAAATAACCATAATAATACCTTGCATTTATATAGCATTTTAAAGTTTTCAAACTGCTTTTAAAAATATTTTATTTGTTCTCACAACCACCCTGTAAGATAGGCATTACTATTATCCCATTTTACAGATGAGAAAACTGAGGTAGACTGAGATTAAGTGATTTGTCCAGGATCACACTATTAACAATTCTCTGAGGACAAATTTACTCTGATCTTCTGACTACAGGTTCAGTGTTCTGTCCACAAAGAGGATATAACATTATCCTTCAAAAAGCTTATACTCTGTGAGGTAAACAGTATATAGATAGGAATCTCTATATACAGAAAGCATAAACGAGGTAATTTGGGAAGGAGTAGTGCCATAACAGATAGATAGTAGACCCGGGAGTCAGGAAAATTTAGAATCAAATCCTGTCTTTTATGCAGTCTCTGTGAGATGCTAAGCAAGTGGTTTAATCTTTTCGTGCTCCAGATAATTTTTTAAAACTTTTAAGTTTTGAATTGATCTGCATTGGTAGGGAGACTTCCTCACAGAGAGCTCTCTATATGGACAAAATAATTTGTTCGGGATTAAAACAAATATAATGCAACAATTTCATAGGATTATAGTTTAAGATTTATAGGGGACTTTAGGGGCCATCTAATCAAAATCCTTTATTTTATAAATAATAAGCCTAACACAGAGAAGTAAAGTTATTTAAGTGAAATAGTCAAGTAAATAGTGACTGAATTGGTATATAAAGGTATCTACTATAAACTCCCACTTCTTCCTTATTTCATACTTAAAAATTCCTCTGCATTTCTATGAGACATCTTTTACTCCTCTATCTGAGAAAGAAGTAGGTCTTCTCTTTGTTAAAGTCAACTCCCCTATCTGTAGCTTTAATATCTCTTCCTTGAAATTGCTCTATCACTCATTATCTTATTTGAATCTTTCATTTTTTTATCACTTTATACTTGCTCTTTCTACATTACATATATACATGCTCAAGCTCCAATCTACCTCATCTTTAAAAAAAAAAAAACCCTCCCCTTTGCCCTAGCATTCCCGCAATTCTTCAAACTGAGTTTCCACCTTTTTACAACTAAACTCCAAAACAAATTACAGAATACTTTTACTGGTTCTGTTACCTTATCTTTCATTCCTCAGTCCCCTGAAATATGGTTTCTGGCCTACCACTCAAGTGAAATTATGCTATACAAAGTTACCTTCTAAATCTGATGGCCACTTCTCAATTCTTATTCAGCTTGAATCCTCTGTAGTTTTAATAATAATTCTTAATCCATCTTCCTTGATAGTCTGTTTTTCTTTTGTGATACTGTCATACCCAGGCCAATCTTCCATTTCCTTGGTAAGTCTGATTAACATGAATGTTTCCCTAAGGTACTGTCCTGGTCCCTCTTCTTTTTTCTCTCATTTTTTTTTCTTAATTTGTTTTTCTTTCCAGCTCAATCATCTTTAGGGAGATGTCATCAAAATCTACATATACAGCCTATCTTAGAGGGGGCATTACTAACTGGATACTGAATATCTCACCATGGATGTGCCATAGGCACCTCAAATTTAAAATGAATGAAGTGAAACTCATCTTTCTCTCTGAGAACTGTATATCTGATTTAAATATCTGTGGAGGGAGATTTCACTTTGTTAGCCACCCAAGTTTGCAATTGTAAAGCTCTCTCAATTCTTGTCTCAACCTCACCCCACTCATATCCAATCAGTTGCCAAACATATCAATCCTACCTCCAAAAAATTTCACATTCACACATACAACACTAGACCATGCCCTCATCACCTTTGAATTAGAATATTTTAATAATCTAAATAGTTTTCCTGTTTCTGCCTTCTCTACCTTGTAAGTCCATTCTCTATATGACTATTAAAATAATCTTCCAAAAGGAAAGACTTGATCCCATCACTTATTTTATATTGTATTTATTTATGTTCTCATTTTTATCTATCCTTCTTCCCATAGTATATGAATTCTTGAGGACAGAAATTATTTCTTTCATATATTTACATTGCCAGAAGTCAATCTGTCTACAAAAATTAATTAAATGCTTATTGTGGATCTGTAACTGTATTAATTACCAAGAATAAGAAGAAAAGGAACCCAGAACAATGTCCAGTAGCTAGATGGTGCTTGTAAAGACTTGTAGAGATTAATTTATTTTAATTTTTTGTCCATAGGATTTTTTCCCACACAGTACCTTTCCCTTACCGATCCCATAATTAAAATATTAAAGTTGTTTGAGAATTGATATCTAGTTCAGTTCTTCCTGAGGAATGAATCCACTGTACCCTATCTTCAGGAAGACCTAATTCATCTTCCTCTTAGTGACTTTCAGCAAAGGGGAATGTACTACTTACCAAGGCAGACTGTTCCATTTATTATATTTTGGTTTTAATTTAGGGAATAAAACAACCATTTCCATAACATAGTACAATAAAAAAGATTATTATACCTGAAATTTAAAATTTCCTTTGCACAATTTGCTCTTCCATTCAAATATGCATCAAAGTTTTTAGGCAAATTAATTTTTTTCTTCCCTTTCCACTACCCCCTGCCCTAGAGTTTGCTACCATTAGAAACTAATAGGTGTGTGTATATACACACATGTACATATACACACATAATATTCATGTGCATACACACACTTACATATATATGTAAAAGTATTCTAAACATACTTCTACATGTCAATTCTTTTTCTGAATGAAGATAGCATCTTTCTTCATATTCCTTTATACTTAATTTGAGTATTTATAATGGTCAAAATAACATTCATTTTAAAGTTCCTCTTAAAACAAGATTATTGTTACTATATATGATGTTCTCTTGGTTCTACCCATTTCTTCTTCATTATTTATTATCAGTCTATATATTCTGTTTTTTTAAATCACTGAGCTTATCATTTGTGATAGCACAGTAGTATTCTATCAAAATCGTATACCACTACTTGTCATGTGAGTTGTGATGGGCATTCCTGCAATTTCCTGGTTCACTGCCACTACAAAAAGATCTGCTATAAACATTTTAGAACAGATAAATTCTTTTCCTTGTTTCCTAATTATCTTCAGAAATAAACTCAGTAGTGTATTGCTAATAACTTTAATCTAACTTTAATAACTCTAATAACTATTCCATTAATTTTAATAGTGTGCTAATGCTATTTATTTGTTTATTTGGACCTATGATTTTTATCAGTGTAGGAACCTCCATGTGAGGAATTCTCTTATTTTATTACAAATCGGCACATTATCAGTAACTTATAGACTTCAAGAGTTCCTGAGATTGCTGAGGGAGTCAATGATTTGCCCTACATAGTTCAGAGGTAAGATTTGATCCTATATCTTTCTGGTGCCCTCTAACTTCTATCACTTTAAAAAAAAATACTGAAGACATTGAATGTTACTCATTCAACCATGTCTTACCTTTGTTAGGCTAAATATTTCTGATTCATTCAACTGATATTTACATGATATGGTTTCTAGCTCTTTGCCATCTAGTTGCCCTCTTTTGGATTTGCCCCTATTTATCAATGCCTCTTCCTCCCCCCTTCCCCCCCAAAAGAAAATATATTATGGTACCTAGAATGGAATATGATACATGAATATATTAATTTTTCTTATCTTTTTTTTAAACACGCTATATCTCTCTTTATCTAGGCCACTGATAAAAATGACAAGGAGAACAGAGTCAGTGACAGAATATTGCAGTAGACAGCTCCCAATATGTTGTCAGAGTACTGTGAGCTAGCATATCAGTCTAGCTTGTTCAGCCAAATTAAAATTCACCTGTCTGAAGTGTTATTGATAGAAATATCAATTTCCTCAGTCCATATGTATTCTATTTAAAAAATGGAGCTTTAATTGTCTGGTAAGAAATAAATCACTAATTGCAGAATTTCAAGACTGTTCCCTATTCCCTAATTACATCCTATTTAAATATTCTGTGAATAAAATATTAAAATCTGCCTTTCTTCAAGATATGGGACACTACATATATTATTTTACTAAGGAAGAAAGACAGTCCTTATACAAATATATATATATATATATATTTCATATAAAATAGATATCAACTTTTAATGAGGCCTTATATTGAATAAAAAAGTGAAGATAATAAATAACTAAGAATATTTCAAATCATCTGTGTTAATTAGTCATAATAACGTCAAAATTCTCTTGATTTTTAACTTATTTCAATTTATACTTCTGTTTTGTCTTATAATAGCATTTTAATAGAAATATGGGAAAATTTGTTTTTATAATTCTAATTTAGGGGTTAAGGAGAACTATCTAAAATATTTGGAATAAAAGGTGTTAGTCATATGCAAAGATTTCTTTTAATTTGAGAACTGTGTACTGAAAAATTGAATTTAAAATACCCTTAGTATTTTTAAAGTGAAAATTGTCTTAAAACAGACATTTAAGTAAAATTTAATAATCTTATAATATTCCCAAAATATCTTTCATTTTCTCAAGGTTATCTTTATCAGAAAGCCAATAATACACATTTTAAAATACATTGGATCAGAAATACATTTGTTCTATCATATATTATAGCATGACCTTCTTATGTGTATTGGTCTAGCATAGTGTGGTTCAGTGAAAAATGCAATATAAACACAATAGTGCCAATTCTTAACAGCTATCTCATCCTAGGCAAGTTTCTTAACCTCTATAAGATTCATTGTTATCATCTATAAAACAAACAAAAAAATAACAATTGTAGTATCTCCTTTTGGGGAAATGTTAAGAAAAGAGCTATACAATTTTGAATAATTGTGATATAATTTCAAACTATTATAGGAGTAGCTATGTGGTACAATGAGTACCAGCCTAGAGTCAGGAAAACCCATATTCAAATCTGGCCTCAAAAACTTACTAGTTGTATCACTGTGGACAAGTCATTTAACTTTGTGTCAATGTCCAAAAAGGAAATGACAGATTACTCCAATATCCCTGCCAAGAAAATCCCAAATGATATCACAGCGAGCTAGACATAACTGAAATGACTGAACAACAGCAATCAAAGCTTGTGACTAATATGTAAAAATTTTGGGCCTAGGTTGTAAAGGAAATTTTTATAGAGTCAGTCAACAAGCCTTTATTAAATGCCTACTGTATTCCAAGCACTAAACCCTGAGAATACAAAATAAAAATGTAACAACTGATTACTGATTTCAAGGAATTGGTGATCTATTGGTGGAGAGAATATTCAAATAATAGGTGCAAGATATATAGATATAGATGTGGATATCGATGGATATAGATAGATATGGATATATATGTGTATACATATATGTGTACATTTTTATACTTTTCTATCTATCTATCTATCTATCTATGTATATAATTAAAGATAATCAAAGAGAGAGAACACTAGCTATGGAAGAAGGGGATATAGTAGAGATAAAAAGTAGGATTTAAGCTGAATCTTGAAAAAAGTCAGGATACTAATGATGAAATTGATTCATAGCAATTGAAAAAACATAAAGTCAAGAGAAAGAATTTCAGGTGCAAGGAACATCAAGAAATCATGTGTAACTAGATCATAAAATATATAGAAGATAGTTAAGTATAAGACTAGAAAGATAGTAAGGAGACAAGTATGAATTTAACATTTTCGATTTTATTCTGGAGGTAATTGGGAGCCACTGAAGTTTATTAAGTAAGGATGGTAACATGATCATATCTGTGCTTTAGAAAGAATACTTTGGCAGGGTGAGTTGAGGATGGATCAGAGTGGGGATATATTTGAACCAGGGTTACCAACCTGCAATAGTCCAGCCTTTGATTTATTAGCATTTTGCTGTGATAATTGAGAAAAGTATACAAAATCAAAAGATTCTGTGAAAGGAGAAATATTAAGACTTGGCAATAGAGTTTTTATGTGGGGTGAGAAGAATGAAGGTACAATTATACAAATGAGAAACTGATGGGGTGACTTCTGAGATGGTGGTCCCCAAGAGTAATTTGCAAGTTAAGAAGAACAAATAATTTGAATGAAAGACAATAAGCTCTATTTTGAATATATTGAGTTTGATATAATTACAAGACATCACTTCAAAATTGTCCAATAGGCAATTTGAGATGTGAAAGAGAGGTCAGGGTTAATGGTAGATAAATGACTTCATCAGTCAGAGAGTTATTTATTTTCTTCTTGAGGATCTCCATGGATCTCCAGAAATGTTACAATTTCTCTTGGTAGACAATTCTCATGCTTGATTATCTTGGTGAAGTTCTAATACTACATGCAAACACATATTTTCAGCCTTATGATAAACACATTTATCTCATTTCATTTTCTAAATGTAGGCATGGGATAGGATTACTCATCAGGCTTTTGATGACATTTTTTTAAATAGAAAATGAAGACAGTAATTAAATCAATGCTTAGGTTTATTCTTCACTGGTATAAACAACCCAAATTCTTTGAACCTTTACATTAACTTGATGATATAGAATATTCAGTCTGCTTTAATTTTTGTCTTCTTAAAAATAGACATCTTGTCCAAAGAAATTTTTCATTAATCACAAAATTCTTTGGCATTTACGGTGCTGTATAATTTGAATAGAAAACATGATATTAGTAATAAAATGTTACTATTTTTCAGTTGTTTCCATGAATATTCCTGGATGTTATAATACATCCTTCATGCAAACTCCTTCATGCAAACATAATGTTCCTGTCAGCATTAATCACCAGAAACACCTTAGAACTACGGCCAGCTTTCCTGTTATGCTCAGGGGAGCAGCTGGTTTAGCACTATAATTGTAGATAGCACCAAGCTACTTCCAGAGTAACTCTGGTGTATATAAGCTCAAATGCCTGTTTTGCCAACAGGAAACATTATGGGGTAATAGATATCCCAGGAAGTTTTTCAGGAGAAAGAAGGGCAGCTAAATGAGACAGTAGATTTGATTTTTTTTTTGCTCACTTTGTTATTGTACTTATGTTTGATGATGCATAGAAAAAGAATTAAACCTATTTCAGTATTAGAGGTGTGTATGATCTCCCAACTCTAATACATACTTTTTGACCTTTCCAAAGCCTTTGACAGCATCTCCCACATACTTTCTCCTCCCTAAGTTTTCATGACACTACTATCCCCTAATGATCTTCCTTCTTATATAAATGTTTATCAGGCTCCTATGATAGATAATCATTCAAGTCATGCCCATTAAACATAGTTGTCCACCAAATCTTGATCATAGTTTCTCTTCTCTTTCTTCTTTAGATCTCAGTGGGCAATTTCATTACCATCTAAATTATCATCTCCACAAGATGCTTTTCAAATTAATATACCCAACTTTATATGTCTCCTGTGTTCTAGTTTCTCATCAGTATCTTTTGCATATTTTGAATTGGATGCTCTGTGGGCATCTCCAGCTGAACATATTTAAAACAAAACTCATTTTCTGGGGGGGAAAAGCTTACTTCTCAACTTTATTATTTCTGCTAACATCTCAGTGACTCAGGTTTGCAAGTTCATTGTCATCTCTTAATCACTCACTCACATATATGGAGTATGTTGTCAAATTTTGTCATTTCTCCTCTCAAATTTCTTTTCTATATTCCCTTCTCTCCTTTATATAGCCAATACCATTTCACAAGTCCTCATCACATCTCTTCTGTATTATTGTAATAATCATCTAAATCAATCTCCCATTTCAATCCATTTTCCAGTCAGCTGACAAAGTGTTTTTCCTGAAGTTCAGGTCTGACAATATGCCCCACACCCCCAATAAAAAAATTCATTAATTCCTATCATTTCCAAAATCAAATATTTTGTTTAGCTTTTAAAACCTGTCAATAGTTAATCCCTACATAACTTTTTAGTCTTTTGAATCATACTCTCTTTCATGCTATTTATGATCCAACTATACTTCTTTGCTTATTATTCCTTATACACAATACTATTTCATTACTCTACATTTTTGGATGAGATTTCCTCTCATGCTTTTCCCTAGTTTCCTCTCTCTGCAACCCTTACCACACAGTTTATACCTTCCTTGTGAAAGAAGCTTCTATTTACAACCTACATATCTTGTATGTACATCATTATTTAATGTTATCATCCTTATTATTATCTTTGCCAATAGAATGAGAGCTCCATAGGGAAAGCTACCATTTTAAAAAATTTTATTTGTATCTTGAGTTTTTAGTACAGTTTCTGGTATTAAAAATTTGTTGACTTACTGACATTTCCAGCTCTATATCTTATCCTAATAAGACACTTTTTGCCCTAATGGAGCATTCAAGTATGGGCAATGAGACATTATACTTATAATTGACTCCTCTTCCTAAGCTATTTACTGGTAATCCAGACTGTTAGAACTTAAAATTTTTCAATTTTTTAAGTTCCAACTTAGAAGTTAAAATATTATTTTTATAACTCATCATAGTTACACAATACTGAATAGAATGGGAATCCAAATGAAACTTCAAAACTGCAATGCTCAATTCATCATTATATCATATTCTCAATTGATAGTTGATTTTTATCAGCCCACTGCTGAAAAGGAACTAATTATATGACACAGGGAGGAGGAAAATAGTGCAGGAGACACATTTTGTCATAAAGGGAAAAGAAAGAGGATTCTTTCTGAATTTATTGAGACATGCAGTTGTCCTCACTTCATATTCAATTTTAGCCTCAAAGTAGGAAACTAAAATGCACTGGCATTTTGACAAGTTTCATGGTGATTTACTAGTTGTTTTCTGCTATGTACACTGACTTAAAAATCTTTCAAATATCTGTAATTTTTGGTTTAACAAAAGATAGGAAAAAAGAAAGTGTTGTGAGAATGCAAAAGAAGAAGTGGCTTATAGAAAGAATATTGTAGTAAAATTAAGAGGACCTGAACTTTAATCTTAACCATATGACTTTGGAGTGGTAGTTTAACCTCTGAATCTCGATTTCTTCCTCTACAAAATGTGTGTGCATGTATGTATAATATTATATGTTATACACACATATAATATACATATATACATATTATGTATTATGGTGATATATTCTATACAAATATGTAGTCTGATATACAATATAAATACATGTATGCATACATATAAATATATATGTGAATGCAAATATATGTGTGTGTGTTTGTGTGTGTATACCTGCTCTACCTACCTCAAAAAATGAATATAGTGATATGTGACTATGAGGGACTTGAGAGGAATGATGGGTTTTTATCATCTGCAACCCTAGTGCTTAATAGTACCCAACATATAACATGTGCTTAATGAATTTTTACTAATTGATAGATTAAATGATATAATATATATGATAATACTTTGGAAATTTTAAATGCAACATAAATTTAGGGCATTATATTTACTTCTACTAAGGGAAATCAGTAAATGCAGTAACATATCTCATAGAATAATACTTTTTTTCTCTCCTGACTATCATTTTTTGTTCCCCTTGTCTATATAGAATCCTCTGTGATTCCTGGCTCCTTACCTGTGATTATTGTAGCTATGTCTTTCTCTATACTTATGATGGCCATAAAAATGATTTATTAAGTACCTACTATATATTAGGTACTGTGCTAAATAATTTATAAATAGAAATTTATAGAAAGCATGATATTTGAGTTTAGATCTATTTGCCCACATTTAATAATGATCTCCCTATAATTTGATGGTAGGTATGCCATGATATGCCAATTAAAAATATAAAATAAAATCAGCAAAATAAATCCATTCTTGCTAGTTTCTGGTCAGAAATTAAGAATGAAGAGTTGTCCATATATCTCCGTCTCTGTGAGTATATACCTCTAATGCATAGGCACCTACCTTTTTATGATTCTACCTATCTACATAATGGTTATTACAATCTTGAATTGAAGCATTGCCCTTTGGAATCTTATGTTATAAAGATGGATTAGATATTGCCCAGGCTACTTATTTTACAGGTAAAGAAACTGAAGTCCAGACCGAGGAAATTACTTGTTTAAAGTCACAAAGTAGCAAAACCAAAATTCAGCCCCAGGTTTTTGGACACCATATCTTCTCTTTATAATAGAGGTGCTTATCCTCAATTAAATATATATATATATGTATATATATATATATATACATATATATATATATATATAGTTGATAATCATATCCCAATGTAGTTGTTTTCTTTATAATCCTGTTATTATTTGTTCTTGTTTCAGTTAGTTGTATCTGATTCTTTGTGATAGCATTTGGAATTTTCTTCATAAAGATAATGGAATGGTTTGTTCTTTCCTTCTCCAGCTCATTTTACAGATGAGGAAACTAAGGCAAATAGGGTGAAACAACTTATCCAGGATCATAACTAGTTAGTATCTGAGGTCACATTTGGTCTCAGTTCTACCTGACTCTCGAGCCAGCACACTATCCACTGTACCACCTAACTGCTAGTACTATATCTTTTATTTTATGAACTAAAAATATTCTGAGAAGAGGGTCGTAGGCTTCACCAGAATAGCAAAAGTGTCTCTCTCATCTTTCTTCCTCTCCCTTTCCATCTTTCTCTCCCTCACTCTCCCACTTTCACAAAAATTTTCCTTCATACCATGTGACCTGGTAAAAGAAGAATATTGTTTTAAAAGAAAACTCATTTAAAAATGAAATGTCATCTTTAGTAAGGCCAAAGAAATGAGTTCTGTGATGTCCTAATCCAAGCTATCGTTCAGATTTTTCTGTTTTCAATAATGCTTCTATGAGCTCTGGTATATCCAGCAGAGATTAAAGCACTTCATAGCTTCAAAGGGAGATTGTTTGGTGTTAATTGAGTGTTATGAAAACCAAAAAGAAGATACTGTAGAGAATCTGATAACCTCTGTGCACAGACTCACCTCCTGGCAAGAAGGGACTTGGAGCCTTCCCCATAGGATTTCCATTTAAGAATTTAAGCCATGGAATAAACATCAAAACATTTTGCTAATTTCAAAAAATCCAGAAATCCCTTTTCTATTTGCCAATCATAAAGAAGAGCATGTAATCAGTTTTATTAGATTATATCTTAACATGTAAGTAATTAAATGATTCCATAAGGATTCAAGAGAATATGGGCCAGGGACCACAAAAACTGTGTGTAAAAGAAGTAGGCAGAGAAATAGTTAAATAGATGATAGGCTTGTATAATACAAAGAACATAATTAATCTTTTAATTTAATTTTTTCTCTGAGAAAACATTAGGTCATCCCCTGCCCTAATTTTTTGGTGCATAAAAGAATGTCACTTCTAATTAGTATATGCCAGTGTTTTTCAATATGTCTTATAGTTATATTATTGGCTTCTGTAGAAGTGCCAATAATGTGATTATATCTATCACTACACAAGTGGTGGCAAGAAAAAAAATTTGTTAAGCATCTACTATGTGTCAGGCACTGTGTTAAACCACATATAAATATTTCACTTATAGAATATAAGATACTTCAGTTCAGGCCCTCCTTTAATTTTGTATAAAACAATGTTGGTCATATAATATATATTCACTTAGTCGCTCAATAAACATATATTACTTCTCTACTATGTGCCAGACTAGGTACTGAGGAAAGAAAGAAAGGATAGAAAGGAATTCCCTAACCTTATGGTGCTTACAATGTATTGAGGAAAATGATAATAATTGCTTAATGAATGTTTGTTGTCATTGTATTTAGCCAAAAGATCATCAGTCATTTTATCAAATGATATTAATCTGTGAATCCCATTCACTTCACTATCAAGGGAAACATATTTGGATCAAAAATTAGAGTGATTCTCAAAAGTATCCTGTTACTATTCATATTACATAGAAAGTGGGAGAAACAAAATCAAACTTCTTTAATGTTTATGATATCATAATCTCCTTTAGTAGGTTTTATATTTGATCTTTCAGTTCAATTTAGCAAATACTTATCACATACTATATTAATGTTTTGAATTGAGTTAAAGCCATATAGATTCAAAGACAAAAGCAAGCCTGTCCCTCAAGGATTTTATGGTTTACTTGAACTATGGAACATATAAATAGATATGGAATAATTTGAAGAACAGGAATTAACAGCTAGGAATATGTGGGATGGCTTCAAGGAATATGAAATGAGCCTTAAATGAAAATAAGGATTCTTGTGAGGAAGAGATAAGGAGGGAATACATTCTAAGCATGGACTATAGATTGTGCAACTGCATAAAGATAAGAAATGTTTGGTTAATCTGGAAAGCTAATTGTCCAGTTTTATTGGTAAGTGAAATAACTGAAAGAAAGTAAAGCAAAATAAGTCTGGTAAAGTAGTTGGTGCTTGACAGTGAAGGTTCTTAAATGCCACACTTTTGAGCATAGAATATATCAGTGAGATTTTGAGGAGGCCATTGAAGTATTTTTTTCACAGAAATTGGTAAAGTTATTTTTGTGCCTTATGAAGAATATTTTGGAAGAAATGGGAGAATGATTAAGAGAGAAAAGAGCTTGGAAGCAGAGATACCAATTAGAAGGCTACTGCAACATTCTCTGCAAGGGATAATGTATAAAGTATATAAAAAGGCAAAAATTACATATGATTTCAATGTTAGTATTCTGAGTAAATTACAAGAAAATGGTGCTTTCAGGAAGTACTCAGAAAGTATGAAAAAAAGGAGTAGGTGTAGGGAAAATCACAATGAATTTCACTCACCCACTTAAAACCTCCAATGCCAGTGGAATATTGTGGCAAGTTGCCAATGGGAAGACGATATAAAGAAGACACTTGGAAAACATCTGCATTCAAAAAGCAGAACAGAGATGATAAGCCATCAAAGATACAGAATGGGTTGTCAGACAAGTGGAAGAGAGCCAGAAAAGCATTGTCACAGAAGTGAATAGCAAAGAAAGTATTTAAGAAGTGATTGTATTTGACAGTGTCAAAATCTATATAAAATCTAGAAGGATAAAAATCTCAGAAAAGGTCATCAAATTGTTCAGTTAAATATAATTGGGAACTTTTGTTGTTTTAGAAGATGGGTGAGGTCAGATATCAGACCATTATTTTAGAGATCAAGAAATGAGAAGGCATTAAGAATACTGAGGCATCAAGAGTAGATAATGATTTCTAGGGAAAGGGAAGGAGAATAGTAAAATGGAGTAAAGAAAAGAATTCTGGATTCAGAGTCAAAAGAAATAAAATTTCAGTTCTGCTACTTAGCTTGTTTTAACAAAGTGCAAATCATCTCATTTCTTAGGATATTAATTACCACACTGGATAAAGGTGGATATTGAACTAAATGATCTTGAGTTTTCTTTGGATCCCAAATTCTGTGCTCCTGTTAGCATTGCTGTAGGGATTTGAAGAAGAGAAAGATGAGTGAGTGCCAGAGTAATGATAAAACCTGTTATGTATGTTTTAAATCTTGTGAAAGATTTTACACATATCATATTATTTGACTTTCTTAATATCATGAAACACAAATGCTACAATTATCATTCCCCTTATTTTGATGAAGAAAGGAAGGCAGAAAAAGTAATATTGTTAAATTATAAATGTCTGAGATGGAATTTGAACTTGGGAGTCCCCAAAAATATAACACACTGCCTTTAACATTATTACCAGGAACAGGAGTGTGCTTGTCCTTAGCAAGAACTACAACCCACTTTCCAACTTCAAAATGATCTCAGATTTTTATATTCCCTTATATTTAATAAATTTGAATCATCCTTTTATCTACATGCATACATATGTAAGTATATATATATATATGTCTTTATAAAGATATTCTCAGCATGTTTTAATATGCAACTCACATCCTAAACATACTAGGGCAAAATGTGCCTAAATTCTATTTGCAAAGAATAACAATCTCTATATAATCACAAATGGAGTAAAGAAAATTTAAAAACATTCTATGTTTTTATCAGAATTATAATTAAAGAATTATAGAAGGTAGCCTGGAGAAAAGTTGATATTTTGAGTCTACATAGTTTGTTAGTTCATTTTTTTGAACCATAAATTAATTCAAATTAAGTGTTTCTTGATCCGTAAGATGCAGGGAAGACAATGTATAATGTCCAGAGACTAAAAGTTCGTTTCATAGAGAAGAAGGAGGCAATTTGTGGTCTACAGGTTTTCATTTAATATACAAATCAAGAAATTACTCTGATTTCATGTTTCATCACCCCTGTAATACACAAACGCTCTACTGAATATTGGCCATCTGAGGCAACTCACTCCGAATACAATATCCTGGATAGTTAATCTCTACCAATTAATTCAACAAACATTAATTAAACACCTACTGGGCCAAGGAAGAACTAAATTTAAATAAAGCACAGCATCTCTTCCCTAAAGGAATCTATTTCTAAGTTAAAGGTGACAAGATGTACAATGGAGAACAGGCATGTTTCAAACACAAATATGCTCATGGATTTATAATCTTTCACTTAGATTCTTTGTAGCCCTAATCAAGTCACTATTAGCCTCAGATTTCTTGTCTATGATATAAAAGTAATATAAAAAGATATAATAGCACTTACTTCTCATATTTGTTGTGAGGATCAAGTGAAATAAATAGCTTTACAAACTGAAAAGTACTGTAGCAATATTTGCTATTATTTTTATGGGCACAATGTCACTCTCAAGAGATTTAAATGATCATTAAGCAAGGCAAAACATCTAATTTAATTATTTTACATTCAAATACTTTTTAAACCCTGTATAGGAAGGAGTGGAGTACCTTTTCTATACCATAAATAGATATTTAAGAAGTTGTGCATCAATTAATTTCTCATGAATCAAAATCATTAGTCAGTAAAATGGACATGCTTCCTATTTGAAGTAATACTGTGGTGAATTTTGTTGAAAAACAAAAAAAATTATTTCTTATAATAAATAATTTCCTTTATGTACTGTTCTGTTTCATAAACAGGATTCTCTTCCAATAAATATAACATGTGTATGAAATATAAAAAGTAAAAATCTCCCCTTATATTTCAGGTTACAAGCCACACTTGAATAAGAACTGGTACTATTACCTTTTATAAGGCATGCTTTAATTTCAGGGGATGAGGAATGGTGATTAAATTGAACAGGAAGTACAATTTGCCTCAAAATGAAGATGTGTCATTAAGTATGAATCTACTTTGTACCAAAACCCAGCAATTTGCATCCTGATAATGTTAACATTATAGATGATCCAGAAAAAAACAGGATTATAGAAGTAAAGATGGAAATCTAATGAATTGTACTTTTTTTTTTTAGAATTTGTTAACTGTAACTTTTCTGAAAACAAGTAATTTCTTTTCTATGGATACTAGAGGAAAGGGAGATAGCTGAGAGAGGAAATAAAAAGAAAATGTAAGAAATTCCTAGAGCATAGCAGAGAGTCTGTAAAAATGCAGGGCTTTTCATGATGATGATGAATGTGGTAATGATAATGATGATTATGATGATGATAAATTCACACAATAGATTAAAAACACTTTGCCACAGGATTCTAAAATTCAGGGTCCATCAGAAATCTCACAAAACACAACTTTATGGCAAGCATTACACAGCAGAAGCTTGCTGTCTTTCACAGACAACAAATCTTTAAATATTCTTGAATATCCTTGAATATTTAACAAGTAAACTATATAAAAATTAGATAATTAACTCAAACTAAATTATTCCCAATATTCATCTAGTTATAACAGTGAGCCATAATACTTTAATAACAATTTTAAGTAGAGATAGTCATACCAAATATACACGGGAGCAGGATGAGATATATATTATCCCTGTTAGCTTCTCTGATAGTCAAGTTGACCCAAAGTTACTTACACTGAGCTTATAAAGCTTACATGCTGATACTTTTAGTAAATGACACATAAAATCATTCTATTCACTTTTGAAATAGTTATAGAATTTTAATTTTAAAAGATCAATTGCAAGAGAGCAACTTGTCTTGGATTCATAGAAAGAAATAAAAAGAATATAATAATTATCTTATAATTATATGTCAAATTGTAATATAGTAATAATTATAACTATTATTATAGTTTTACAAACTTAAAATCACTTAATTATGTATTATTTTAATGTATGTGTAATAATATATAATTATTATGTGCTTTCAAGTATAAATCTATGTGATCATTATGACTAATATCTAATTAATAATATGCAATTATCATGTGCTTTCAGCTTTCAAAAGTATTTTACATTCATTATATAATTTGAGCCTTACATCTGATCATACAGACATTTGAGGTTAAAGATAAAATATTGTATAAACAAGAGACAATCTTGATGGTGTTAAAGAATCTTAGAGCTAAGAAGAAAGTTGGAGGACATTAGTTCAGTCTTCTCACATAAGTGAAGACAACAAAGTTCAGGAAAAAATATAATCTTTGCTTAGGATGATACATCTAAATAAATGGCAAATAGGCAAAGCTGGTACTAGAATCTATATCTACTCTTAGCAATTCAGTGATGAGTACAACAGCACAGCACTGGGAATTATAATACGCTGATTCTTCCATGTTTCTTTCTTTCCCTAAGAAGCATCTCTTCCAAATCTTAATGTTCTCTCTTAATATTTCTTTTCTGATTCCCACTGATAATGACCCTTTTCCAGATTTTTTTCTTGTCCTTTTGTTGATCAGGAAAAGAAAAAGTACTCCAAGCCTAACAACAACAAAACCCAAATATATATCCCAAACCAACAAAAAAGGGTATAATAATCATTTAATACAGGATTTTAGAAATTAAATCTTTGAAACATGCCCCTGGCTACCATTTCTGCATCAACACATTGATATATCATATAAGCCAGAGCATTTTGCTGATGTATTACTACAATACATTATAGCAACAGTGCTTTGAGGACATATTAGTATAATGCATCATCAGTGGAAGAAAGCTGTGTGGTTAGTCTGAGGCAGTTGGGGGTCCTGGCTTGCTTTCTGATCATTTTAACTCCTCAGTGCCAATACATGGAATTCCCTAATTTAAACAAAAGGTGTGTTCCCCAAAGTAGGATTTCTTCATCACTCTTTTGTTGGATAGAGTGCCCAACATTCTGTTGACTCTCAGCAAATGTTATATAAAAATCAAGAATAATAAACATACCCTAACTAGAAATATTGCTAGTACAATGGGTTAATTTACTCAAAGACATTCCCTTTTGGAAACTGCACTCCTAGTTAGATTTTTTATAGAGCGATTTTGGGTGAAATTAATATTTGAATTTCTCTCCTGGGCAGATATTAGCAGGCCTTAGAGAGCTGGAGGAAGTGGATGTTACAGTTTGATACTTCCTTTATGTATGCATCTAACCTCTTCTGTTTAAAGTTAATTTGATTTTGCCTACATAGAGAAGGAGCCCTGGGAGATGATTTTTTATTAGAGATATGCTGAACTATTCAGTTTCCAAACTTGCAAAGCAAAGGAAATTGAAAAGTCCTTGAAGACCTAAGCTTTGGGTGTTTATCTTAACTGTTCATCAGATATTTGTCTTGACAGATTCTGAATTAGGCTATGAGAATTTGAGCAGTTTTGCAAGTGGCATCCTTTTGGAGTCATTTGACATTTTAGATGACCTGGCGTGGTTTGTCAGCAACTCCCTCTCTGGTTATTATTCCTTGATCCATTGGATGGACAAAAAAGAAAAGGGCAATTACAGTCTTAAAGAAGAACTATTAGAGCAACCAGCATTTTTAATGACCAGAATAATATATCTCCAAGTTTCAATATCCTGAGTGAACCTTGGAAAAGGACTAAAGGCCAGGAATCGGCCCCTTGCTATTAGTACTGAAAGTATAGCATATTGGAAGAACAACTTTGTTAAATATAGAAGACTTTTTCAATGTGCAATTTAGATGTGCATTATGACATATATATGTGTAAAAATAACATATTTGTATATATACCTTCCTTGTTTATGTCTATTGATATATATGTATATATGTGTGTAATATATGTATATGTATATATGTATATATTATTACAAAATTGTGTAGAGAAAAAATACATTTAATTAGGAATCAGAAGTCTTTGGTTCTAAGTGGCATAGTAGAAAGAATTCTGGGCTTAGAGACAGGAAAATGGGTTCAAATCCTACTTGTGTCACTAGCTTTATGATCATGGACAAGTCATTTAACTTCTCTAAACTTATAAAAATAGGGATAATAATATCTATAGACTCAAATTACAACAGGCAGAATTGCATAGTAGGTAGAAAAGAGACATCAACTACAAGAAAACTTGGGTTCATTTTCCTTCATATACATACTATTTGTTTAACCCAGAGGAAATAACAACTTCTCAGTAATCTTAGAGCCCTGTCTGAAAACAGGAATGAAAAGCTAGTATCAATCTGTGTGAGTAGAAGGATTTTTCTTATTGGGAGATCATGCAAGTAAAATCACGTTTCCTACCACCTTCTCTAAAGGTAATGTGGGTAGGGTGGGAAAAAATTTCATAAGGCTCTTTGGTGAGATCCAAATAAGACAGGATGTGCCAAGTACTTTGTACATCTTAAGACATTCTATAAATATCTATTATTATTAGAATTGACTCTTCTACTGATGTGCAGTATGTTTTGGGTGGGGAAATTCTTTTCACAGTACACAGTACAAATACATAACAGATTCTTAGAAAATCCTTCCCTCACCTTCTTTAGACTTCAGCTACCTCATCTGAAATAGATGATGTCTCAGCTCCTTGATTTTCAGAACAATAAATTTAAAGAGTAATGGGTTTGGATTATAGATTTCTTTTCAAATCTGTTTTTTTATGAGGTTTTGGTGAAGTCATTTCTCCTTTTTTATTTCAATTATTTCCCATAAAATGATATCAAAATTTCTCCTATGAAGCTTTCATTGCTAACATTGTCATTCTAAACATTTCCATTGCAAAGGTTTTATTGGAATAAATTGTTAACATAGTAGCCCAATCTTAGTGTACCTAGAAACATTAGTATGTCTGGGATATAAGGGACCTTAAACATTATCTAGTTCAATATCTCTGCCCTTATTTTACAAAAGAAGTAATTTGGGAGAGCTAGGTGTTGCACTAGATAGAGAATCATATCTGGAGTGAGGAAGACTCATCTTCCTGAATTCAAATCTAGCCTCAGAATATACTAGCTATGTGACAGTAGCAAAGTGACAAATCTTCCTCACTTTCTTCATCAGTCAAATGAACTGAAGAATGGCATAGAGAAGACATGGCAAACAACTCCCAAAAACAAAACAAAACAAAATCCAAATGGGGTCATGAAAGCCAGACATGACTGAACAACTTAGGCCATGAGGTAAAATGAATCACTAAAATTCACACAGTTAATTACTGGAAGTGCCAGGAGTGAATATAATCTTTATTAATAAATTTATTATATTGAAGTATAAGGAAGTAGGAAGAAAAGTCATCTGCTGCTAAAGCTGCTTTAGGCATAGGTATTATCTTCCCAGCTCTTTCCTACCTAGGGAATATTTGCATTATTTATTTAAAGAAACTGAATTCAAGTTATTCTCCCTTTTGCCTGAGTGATATGAAGGTTACATAAAAATTCAACCCCTGGGAATATGTATGGGTGACTGTGGGTGTATATAATATTATTTTTCACCTGTAGTCTCCCAAATTTCTTCTAAAGCAAAAACACAATCCCATTCATCCATTTTGGCCATTTACCTCAGTTTATTTAAATATTAAGTTATCAAAATATTAGGGAAAAACAAAGAAAAAAAAAACAAAGAGGATTTCCCTTAATTAAAAAAAAGAATCAGTTCTTTGTCAAGACTGAACCAAAGGGGAAATAAAAAGTCATTATATCAAGAAGTTTTGAGTCAGAATAAGGAAAAGAGAAAATTCACTTTAGTCTCTGTTTTCCCAATATAGTATGAGGCAAGGTCTTCTGCTAAGAGAAGATGGGTAAAGTAATATAGAAGATTTAGTAAGGTAATAAAATGTTTTGAATAGCTGCTATGAAAAGTGTGATAATTAGGAAAAAATTAAAAGGATTGCTATGATGAGTCAGTCACTCTATCAACTAGCATTTTTTAAATTAATAGTATTCTATTTTTTGAAATACATGCAAAAGATATTTTTCAATATTTACCTTTGGAAAACCTTGTTTTCCAATTTTTTTCTCTTTCCTCCTTTCTTCTCCCATAGACAGAAAATAATCTGATATAGGTTAAACATGTGCAATTCTAAACATGTTTCCAAATCCATTATGCTGTGTAATAAAAATCAGATCAAAAGTGGAAAAAACACAAGAAAAAAAATTAAAAAAAACAAGCAAACTAACAACAACACAAAAGATGAAAATACTATGCTTTGATCCCCATTCAGTTTCCATAGTTCTCTCTGAATGCATATGCCAATTAGCGTTTATTAAGTGCCTTTGTTGGGGATAAAAGAAAGATAATCCCTGCTGTCAAGAAGTTCCTATACTAAGGAGACCAGTATCACTGCATCACAAAATATGTAGGATTGGGGAGTAAAGTGTAAGAAGACTGTAAAGATAAATAGGGGGTAGTTTATAAACCAAATAAAGGATTTTTCATTTGATCCTGGAGTCATTAAGAAGCCACTGTAACTGACTGAATAAATGGGGGAGTGACATGTCCAGACTTCTGCTTTAGAAAAATCAATTTTACAACTGAGTGGAGGGTGGATTAGAGTGGGGAGAGATTTGAGACAGTAAAGACCAACCAATCAGCAGATTATCTAATAGTCCAGGCCTGAAGTAATATAGACCTGCATCAATTGGTAAAGTAGCATATGGAAGAGATTTTATGAAGGGAGAAACAAGATTTTGAAAAAGATTAGATATGGGAGGTTGAGGGAAGATGAGAGGATAAGGAATGAAGAATAATATCAATATTAACCTCATTGACTGGGAGAATGGTGAAGTAATAGGAAGCAAGCATTTATTAAGTTTCCACTATATGCTATATACCATGCTAAGTGCTGGGGATTTTAATACAAAGAATAAAACATTCCCTACCCTGGAGAGCTTATATTGTATTTAAAATGATAGCATATTTCAGGTGAATTTAAGATTAGAAAAATAAATTTTCAGTGAACTCATTTGGCAAAGCTGTGATATCCTATACCAAGTGAGTAGAATAAGAAATGGCATCATTACCTAGAGTTTGAGTTTTTAATGTAAATAAGCCTAACCATCAGAGTCAGGAGATCAGTATTTGAATCCTATCACTAGCATCTACTACTTATGTAAAGCTACCAAAATATTTAACTCCTCTGAGCCTCAATTTCCTCATTTATGAAATATTCATACATATATTTTTATTATTTTTTCATTTTACTTCTTATCTTACAGGGTTGTTGAGCAGAAAGTGTTGTGTGAACCTCAAAGTACTAGGCGAAAATGTGGGTAAGACAAATGGACGTTAGGATAAAAAGGCACGGATGGGCTATGATCTGTAACAATGAATGGATTGTGGATCTATTGAAGTACATTATGATAGTCAGGATCAGTGAAGCTTTTACTTTGAATGGTTTTCCTAGAAGTAGGGAAAAATTATACATATTTATCTCGTTCTTCTTGTTCTCTTTGTAACCAGTGTTACAACTCTACAGCATGGTTAGCCAGATAAGGGCAAAAACTACATAGTCCCCACAAGAATCTAAGGTGGGTAACTTTGCCCATATTAGAAATATTCCAACCCACTCAGCTGTTACCAGGAAGAAAGTTGCCAGTGATGTATCTCAAGTAGGTATAGAAAGTCTTCAGCAGAAACTTAAAAAGTTAAAGCAAATACATATTTATCCTCTCCAGAGAGAGTGACTATCAATCTTCTTTATTCAGAAAGATATTTATGAGCTTTGAATCTAATATTTTGTATTGACTTCTGGAAAATATTGTGTCTGTGCCCTAGATTTTAACCTTGAGAATATTACTTCAATTGCTTGAAAACACTAATTGCATCAGGTTTTATTTGTTGCATTTCTGGTGTTCGTATTGTTTTGGATTAATAGTCACCAGGGAGCTGATAGGGCTGAAGAGGATAAGGTCCAAGAGCCTTAATTCATTAAATGTTCTTTGTGAAATGATTTCACTAATAGTTAAGATGCTAAGAATTTTAAAAATTTTTTCTTATTCTATCTCTTATAGTTGTTACTCATAACAATTGTGGAAGGAGTTTTTGTAATTATTGTATTTTTGGAATAACCTTTAGCAAGATGTGGCTTATTTCAGTGTACAGGTTCCAGAGAAGATTTCTAGAATCTAAAGCACTATACTGCATATAGAAAAAAAAACGTTTTTTTAACCTTCTCTCTCTATGAAACATAAATTTTGTTTTGGTGAACTGATACAATAAATACCTATATTAAGGAAGGCTTTTGTTGAAAGAAAAAAAAAGAAATTGGTGACCAATTATACACAAAAGGTATTATTTTCTTGATTTACCAGCTGCAAAGATAAGGTGGAAAAAAATCTTTATTTGAGCTGTTCTGCCTTTTGTGTTAGGAACATTGATTTCATTGGTACAGGAGACTTCAGGTATGGAAATTTCCTCTGCAGTTACACTTTGATGACTTGACTTAAAATTTTAAGAGTTGCATCCATCATTGAGCAGTTAGGTCTCTTGCCTGAAGTTACATAGCCAGAATGGAATCCAGATTCTCCTGACTCTGAAATCATCCCTCTCTCCACTGATGAAGCAGCCTCTCAAGGTGGTTCATAGATACAAATTTACTCCCACAAAAGCATTGCCAAGAAATTTAGTGCCAAGTGAAGAAAAAACAATAGAATCAGAATAAAAGTAGTTATATCACAGAGAATATTGGCTTCATAGTTCACTCATGCACTTTTCAGATAATACTGAGCATTTTAATCATTTGCATTTATGTTTTATCCCTCTATCAGAATGTATTCACCATGAAAATAGGCTGCAATTTTACCCAAACTTTGTAGTAGTGGCTAACATATTGTCCATGTAATGGATATTTAATAACTTTGGGAAGGAAAGAAGGAAGGAAGGAAGGAAAGTAGGAAAGGAGGGAGAGAAGAAAGAGAGGAAGGCACAAGGAAAAGGAAAAAAGATGGGAGAAGGAAGGAGGGGGACAGATAGAAAATGGTGTGATTTTTTTGGAAGTAAAAAATAATCCTGAAAACAGGAGATGAAGGCCAAGAAAAAACAACTAGGAAGGGGACTGGAGATGAGATGTCACTTTTTAAAATAATTAATAATAATATGATTAGTCAATAGCATTTGTCTGACCAATAGCAAATGGTAGCAAAATAAATTGGAAGTCAGTCAACATTAGTATTAGACAAAACTGTGACTCTACTGATGACATAGGAGAAAACCAGAGTCCTTGAATAAAGCTATATACCATATGATAGCAACTGATAGGAAGCAAAAAAGTGGTCAACTAAAATGCATTAGTTCTGGGAAAATAACAGCAAGAAGAGCTGGAAAGGAAGACAGCCAAATAGCTATGAGAGAAAGGGAAAAAACCTTCAATTAGCCATCTCCTCCCAATTCCCCAAAAGGTGAGTGGTTTCAGTCTTGGTTCAGCAGCTATTTGTTTAATAGGGCAGCACTTTTCATCTAGGAATCAAACAATAAAAAATTGCACCAAAACAACTGAACTGGCAGGCAGGCTGCCAGGCCCAGCATCAGACTAAAAATGCAATCTTCAGCTGGGTTGCTGCCAGAGAAAGAGACATCTTTCAGAGGAAAAACAGAAAGAAGTAGAGGAGAAAAAGAAGGGAGAAGAAAGAGAAATAGGAGAATATATAAATGATAAAGAAATGGAATGGGAATGAAAAGGAATAAACATTTATATAGCACCTGCTATGTGCCAGTCACTGGGATAAGTACTTTTTACTTTTATAAATATTATTTGATTTGAAGAGGCTAGGAACTGTGCTTTCAGAAAATTGCTATTCTGAAGCAGTAGTGGTTTGAATATCAGCTGACAACTAGAAAATTATTGAAGGGAAAGAAGAAATACTAGTGAGTAGTAGAATACAAAGGTCTTTATTCTACCTAAGAAGATAAAGTTTTTTGTTCTGCTAATAAGCATTTTGCAATACATAATTGCAGATGGTCACTACATGCACATATTGTTCTTAATTCTTTTAAATGAAATTGAAAATTAGAAATTAATTTCTAATCTATAAGGGGAGAACAGAGGAAGATTAAAGTAAAAACCTTCCTCTGTTCTCCCCTTATTTTAATGGTATCTTTGGGGAACAAATTCAATGGTTTTTGTTTTGTTTTGTTTTTCGTTTTTTAGCAATTTGGAGATTGTTTTTGTGCTTGGATAATCAATCCTTAAAACTCTTCTGCTTTTCTTTTCTTTATTTTATTTTATTTCAATATCTATTTCTTTTTTATCTATATAGTTTTCTTTTTTATTTTATTTCTTTTTTCTTTTCTTTTATTTCATTATTCATGTGAATGAAGAATGGATGAAAAACATTTTTAATTAGTTACCATATAAATGTTATGCATATAAAAAATAAGCAAGACAGTATTTGTTCTTAAGGAGCTTACATTCAAATTGTGGATGACAGCACTGCAAGACATTGAAAATATACAGTTCATTAGTAGGACTGATGGCAAGCAAGGTACAGGGATCTTTAGGATATGTCATTGTGTCATATGGCAACGTCTGGTATTTAGAAAACATCAGTAAGGCATATGGTAAGACCCAGTGACCATCTTCTCAGTACGTTATAACTGGTCACTCACAGTTCATCTAAGCAATGTGAACTATGACCAAAACTTATATATATATATATATATATATATATATATATGTATATATATATATATATGTAAAAGCTGGATCATCCCCCATGTCTGACATCTATTTGAACAGATTTGCATATAAGATATCTAAAAGTTCATTTCACTAATCAATTTTTGATTTTCTTTGATAATCATTGACAATCAATTTTTGAAAAAAAGTGTCCAAATAATTTTATTATATTTCTCAAATTTCCCAAATTTCAAGTGATCTCCCAAAGAAAATTGATAATATCAGCATCTTTTCTTTTTTTTAGAAGTTTGAATTTTTGAGCTGACCATAAAGAAAAATAACACAACTATTCTCTCACATTCAATGGTGGGAGAGTTACCTGCTGATTTTCCTCCAAGTTCCTGAAGAAACGTAGAATTGTTTTGTTGTATTAATTTGAGCTTTAGTTGTTGATTATTTTTGTCATTGTTCCTGTTCATTGAAACCTGTGAAATTAGGAAGCTGAATTCTTCTTGTCCTAGATGCTAGCTTGACTTTCCTTGAGTAGTCTGTGTGTACGTGTGCACACCTTAATGTGTGCCTTTATGTATTGTGGAGTATAAGTGGCTGAGTTACTATAAATTCTTTGTAGATTAATGGGTATAGGAATAAGATATTTAATGTAATAAAATATTCATATAAATAAATGACATACATGAATTTCAATTCATGTATTGCCACTTTTTAAAGAATTAGTATTCTATCAACATAACAATACTATATTGTAATATTAACACTATAATGAATGCAGTTTAATTTTTCTATAATGATTCAGAGATATCTATAAAAACATTCTAATTTTTTTTCAAAGTCAGAAAACTTTGGGTAATGAAAAGGATACCAGACTATGAGACAGAAGATGTGGATTCGTGTCTAAGCTCTGCATTTACAAATTGTGTGACTTTAGATAAGTTATTCACTCTATTAGTTGTTCATCTATAAAATGAGTCTGATTTCTTGTGAAGAAAATGCTGCTCCTAAGTCATTTCCCTTCTCTGGGCTTCAGATAATTGTGATTTAGATTTATAAATTTTTGAACATATAAATCTAAGTTATCAGCTTTGGAAAACAATACCTGTAGAAAGCAAATTCACAGCAAATGAGTTGTTTTGGTTTCATTTTGCTATGTTGGGATATTTCCCCTAGAAATGGAATGAGGAGAAGAAATACCTAATAATCAAAAACAGCATAAATGTGGCTAGAGTATATAATATAATTAGATCGTATTTTGGGATTATAATCACACTTCAAAGTCACATCTAACTTTTCAATTAAAAATAATCTTGATTTGCCTGCAAATAAGGATGAAGATACATATTTGTGTTAAGGGTTCAGTAAGTTGAGGACTAGAAAATCATTTTGAATCCCTTGCCTTTGGGGACAAATTTGTGGCATCTTAGATATTACTTCTAGAAACCATTTTTGCTGTTTATAATTTTGTAGCTATCAACAAAAATGTATTTAGAAGAGAATTGAAAATGATTTCAAGTTGGTGGAGTGTTGAACAGGATGTTATTTATAGATTGTCAGGTACATTGTTGTAGTTTTCTTGGTATAACTGTCCCCAATCTCAATGAAAAACTCATTTAGGCAAGACTGGGGATATTATTACACAATAAAAATTACCAATAAAAGATTCAAGATCTAGGCTTTTCAATTTTGACTTGTGAAATGGTGTTTATCACCATTCATATGTTACCATATGAAGTGAGTTGTCTGACATTTTTATTCTATGATTCTGTACATTGTTAACCCAAAGCTACTATCATGCATAGTTCACAAGAAGATGAGTTCAGTATAGACAGAAATAGACAGGAAAGCTATCTCCTTGTGATTATTTTGCTTCTGCTGTTTTCCAGTTATGTTGCTATTTGTGAACAAGGCATAAAGAATTCTACTCCTTAGAGATTGTATATGACTCTATTGAGAAAATTGCCTTTTCAGAATAAGAAACATAAGTACATTATGTTTTGCACATAAAGTTTCATAGTGAGTGTTGCTAAGCCATAAAATGTCCATGAAGTATAGAATGTGGTTTCAATCCATAACATTAGCTGTCAAATGGATAAGAAATTTCCAGAGATCTAGAAGTGTTTTTCTTGTTGTTGTTGTTGTTGTTGTTGTTATTGTTTTTCTTTTAATTATGGAACTTTTATGAGAAAATTTGGTCAAATGTCTATGTGTACACCCATGCATACGTGCATAAATAAGCATGGGTATACATGTGTGTATACGAATATGTGTGTGTGTGTATGCACACACATTATTGGGTAATCAATCTTCTGGCAGTGGTGAGCTTTGCTCTATTAAAGTAGGCTCATCATACCTGACAGTTCATCACCCAAGCTTTATTCTGTGTTTTTGATAGCTCATGTTAATTGATGATAGAAGTAAATCTGAAAATAATAATAATAATATAGGACATCAGGGATAGATGCTGTTAGTATCATAATCAAATTTCTTTTCTTCCTCTTGCTCCACATTACTATTCAGACTGGTCATAGGAAAACAAATGTAAACTAGCAGCTCTTAGAATCATTAATTTCTTGGGACAGTCCTTGAGGTGCCATGTGGCACCTCATGTAGTACTCTGGTCTTATATTCATGAACATCTGGATTTTAACCCTGACACAGAAACTTACTAGTTGTATGACTCTAGGCAAAAGTTTAAATCTCTCTGTGCCTTAGCTTCCTCATTTCTAAAATGATGACCTTTGAAGACTCTTACAAATCTAAATCTATGATCCTATGATCCTGATTTTAACTTAGTAATTAATGTATCACTAAAGGGTAAAGATGAGATTGGAAGAGATTTCCAAATATCCTCACCAAAAATTATCTAGGAGAGAAATCTTAGTAAGTTAGCACTTGCAGTCAGAAATACACAGTAAAGTTATAGCTCCCTTTGCAAAATAATCCATCAATAAGTATTTGTTAAGTGCCTAGTGTGTTTTAGATAAAATGAAGGCCCTAGGTACACAGACAAAAAATGAAATTGTCCCTCCTCTCAAGGTTTACATTTTACTGGGGAAGGAAGTTATACATATAAAAGTATTTATAGAATAAGCACAAGAATATAAGATAGTACAGTATGGAGTCTTTAGAATTTGGAATGGAAAGTTAGAAAATCCTTCACGTAAAAAGAACTTCTTGAGCTGCAAGAAATGAAGGCTCTTAAAAGGTGAATATAAAGAAGAGCTTATTGCAGTCATAGGGGGATAGTCAGGGTAAAGACACAAAATGAGAAATAGAGTGTTACAATGTGAGGTTTGGTTTGGTTGGACTACAGGTTACAGGAAAGAGATTAATGTATAATGAAGTTAAAAATGTAAGTTGGAGGAAGATTTTAAAAACAGAGGAAAGAGATAGAAAGATAGACAGATACAGACCCAGAAAGACAGAAAGATACAGAGACAGAAAGAGGCAGAGACAGAAACACATACACCAAGACACAGAGAAAAAGAGAGAGAGGAAAGTAGAGAGGGAGAGAGGGAAGAAGTGAGGAAAAGAAGGAAGAAGAGAAAGAAGAAAGAAAAGAGAGAGAAATCTACGTGTTTCTCCAGTGTGTGCATATACATATTCCAGAGGTTAGATTTATACTTAAGGGGAAAAATCCTATGAAACATAAGATTTTCATAGAGTAACTTCTGCAAGATTGCTGTGCAGACCAGAGAAAGATAAATCTCATATGTAAACATTTCATACATAAAAAGCCTTAAAATCATTTAATTAAAGTACTCATAAGTATCCTCTTTCTCAAATTTTAACATTTGCCTAAATATAGTATTGTACTGCATTGGAGGGAGGGAAACATAATCTTATGGAAAATACCAGCCCCTTTGGATGACAGCCATGAAACTCACATTGAAACCATCCTTTTTCAAAGTGTCAGATGGCTGCTCAATTTTAAATCCAACTTGGGGACTGCTGTCATAGTCTAAGTGATGTCCCTTGTTGAACAGAGGACAGTTTTTGGAATTAACATGATTAGATTCTCTGACTAGCATATTTTACGTTGCCTCTAAATCAACTCATTCAATGGTAGTTTATCAGCAGACACCATTTCATTTTCTTCCTGACAGAAAACATTTCATGGGTGGCTCTGGAACTCCCAGGTCCCATACCCTGTTATGTATATTTTATAGCTAAAGCACTTACCTACAAAGAACCTCTATATAATGCTTCAAGTCTTACTGTCAGCAATGGGATAAGCAATGAAGATTTGCCTTGCTGAATCTTCCTCTACCTATGTTGTATAGGCAAATTTCTTGGTAGCAAATAAAATACTTTTCAAACAAAATCATCTATCTAAAAGTTGACCTAATATCACTTAAATAGGTAACATTTTTTCCAGCTAAAGGCATATCTTTTCTTTATTCCCAAATATGTTCTTAAATAATAATTATAACTTTTTTAAAAATATAGATACAATGTAAGTTTGTAAGAGATTTGTAATTTTGTGCCACAGAGGGTAAACAGGAAAGTAGCAATTGTTATATTTTATTTATTGATATTTGTGATAACAAATTTTATACTAAGTTTTATAAAGCACGTTTCTCCCAGCTATCATAGAAGGTAGTGAGTATATTATTTTAATCCCCATGATTACTAAATATGAAATCTGAAGGTCAGAATAATTCAATGACTTGCCTATGGTCACAGAACTATACAAGTCAAAAGTAGCCAATTTGATACTTTCTCCATATAATATTCCATTTCATTAAATAAAGCAAGACGCAAATGGATATTGGACAGACTTAAAAGTCAGGAAGACCTAGATTAGAATCTAGCCTCTGACATATATTAGCTCTGTAACATTAGGCAAGTCATTTACACTTATTGCTATAGGAAACTCAAGACAATTAAGTTGCAGAAAAGGTGTTATCCTGCACTAGTAGAGAGATTTCTTCCCCTGGGACTTTTTTTTAAACCAATGAAATCACATATTTGTTTCTTAATCCTTTTACTCCCCCATACTTTTTATTCCAACTAAATTGGTCTGTTTGTTCTTTCTCATACATTCAGTCACACAGAGACCACCCTAGTTCAAATCCTTATCACCTTGCCTAGACTATTGAAATTGGTTTCTCCACATTTCTTCTTTTCACTATCCAATCCATCTTCTACACAGCTGGCAAACAGAGATGCCAAAATCACAAGTCAGACATTTTACTGCTCAAGAAACTTCAGTACCCTTATGCTACTAATATTAAAGTTGTACTCAGTTTATCATTTAAAGCTCTTTACAATTTGAATATAAACTCACTTCCTGGAGCAGTTTCACCATCGTCCTCCTTCCCCATCCTTATACACCAAATAAACACCAAAAAAACCAGATTTGGCTACTTGCCTTCCTTATATACAATATTCTAACTCCTCCTTCCATGCTGGATGCTAGATCTAGAATAGACTCCCTCCTCCCCTCCTGGTTCTAAGTGCCACTTCACTATTCCTGATTGCTTCAATTATTAGAGATCTCATATAACTTTTAAAATTGCTTTACTATATATTTTGTGAATATCTATATTTACTTCTCTGTGGGACTCCTACTTCTCTCCAGTAGAATATAAGTTCCTTGAAGTTAAGGGCAGTTTCATTTTTGGTTTTGTGTTCCTGACCCTTAGCATTATGCCTGGTACAACACTTGTTGGGTCAAATTAAATTGAATTAAGTGTCAGAGTTGAGATTTAAACCTCACACCTTCCTCTTTTGACTCAAGTCTTCTATTAATTTAGTGTCAGGTACTTCTTGAACAGAAAAACTGTTCATCTTTTACCTCTGACCTTTCATTGTTTCAGGTATTGCTGTGAAAGGAAAAAAAATTATGAGGAAATGTTGCTCTGCATGACACAGGAGAAAAATATATGGGCCTAGCACTTTTTTAAAACCATCAGTGCTCAATCTTATATAGTTTTTAAAGAAATGCACATAAAAATATGAGAAAGGGCTTCAGAAAATAACCAATCACTTTAGCTTTAAATAGGGAGAAGATAATGAAAAAGAGAATGCAATTTAACTGCTGATGCTTAATAAAAAGATATTGCAAGTGTAAACATGACAAACTTACTGGATGAGAGGTTTTCCTTTATTATCCATTTTTACACTTTGCTTGAATGAGAGATCTTGCTGGTTATCTGAGGAAATATCTTTGGAAGTACGAGCAGATGTTCCTAATTTTTCCAAAGGGCACAGGCCCTTTTTTCTTCCATAGAGGCATTTCTAACCACTGCCTGTCTCTCCATGGAAGGCTTAATTAAAATCTGTTTGCCTGCTAACAAATGAAATTATGAAAAAAAAAACAAAAAACAAACAAAGCATTAATCTGTCAATAGGTTCCTATTTCTTTCTGCCACAAGCCCCTCTTTTAGTATGGTAAATCCTATAATAACCCCTTCTAATAATAGCTAGCATTTGTGTAAAACTTGAAGGTTTGTAAAGTACTTAAAAAATATCATCTCATTTTATCCTCACAAAATGCTGATGGGCAAGAACTATTATTATCATCATTTTTTAAAACTTTCATTTGTGTTCTAGATATCCTAAAACTTGGAAACAACTGAAGCTGTTTCATCTTTAGAAGAGAGTTTCTGTTTTGGTGAGGTTTGAGAGGCTATAAGGCTCAGAAAAAATGCATAGTATAGTCCTGTATTTTCTTGATCATATGACCTCAAAGATTTATCCCCATTTAACAGATGAAGAGTCACACAGCTAGTAATGTGTGATGAATTTGAACTCAGGTTTCCTGACTTCGGGTCTAGCATTCTATCTACTGTGTTATCTAGTTCCTTTTGTTTTAATAGTTAAAGGGGATGTTGTTTCATTTAAAATTTATAATAATTTCTTCTAATAATTGCATTTGTATAAAACTTGAAGGTTTGAAAAGTACTTTAAAAATCTTATCTCATTTTTATCTTCACAAAAATGCTGATGGGGAAGGCCTATTATTATCCCCATTATTTTGAACTTTCATTTGTGTTCTAGATACCCTAAAACTTGGAACCAACTGAAGTTAATTCATCTTTAGAAGAGAATTTCTGTTTTGGTGAGATTTGAGGCTAAAAGGATCAGAGAAAATATATAATCCTCCCTCTTATTGATCACATTACCTCAAAGTCTTATTATCCCTCTTTAACAGATGAAGGGTCATATAGCTAGTAAATGTTGAGATGAATTTGAACTCAGGTCTTCCTGCTCTAGCTCCATCACTCTATCTTCTGTGCCACCTAGTTTCTTTTTCCCTAATAATTAAAGGAGATGTTAAATTTCATTTAGAGGTTAGTGAAAAAAAAAGATGTATTTTTTTCCATCAAAGTTTACAGATCCCATGAACTCTAGTCATGAACCCCAGGTTAAGAATTGTGGACATGAACCAATAGTTTCCAATTCAAACTATACACCTATGCAATAAAATATATAAATCCTTCTGTAGGGGACTGCTTTACTAAGAATCAAGCACTGGAGATCAGAGTCAAAGCTGGGAAGATGAGATAACAGAAATCAGGATGATTTTACTGTAATTTTGTTTTTGTTGTCTCTACCAAAGTTATTAATCTTTGGAGTAAATAAAACAAAAAGAAAAATTAAAACAAATTAGTTACCAGAGAAGTAAAACTGAATGAAAGGATGCTATTAAAGTACATAGCTCCTTTTGATGAGATCAAGTCACTAGGTTTTGGCAAATTACATCCCAGGTTCCTAAAAGGGATATGTTAAATGTGATTGCTGAACCATTATCAATGATTTTTGAAAAATTTTGAAGAATTGGAGAAATTGTATGGGAACAAAAGAAGGCAAGTGTCCCAATTTTCAAAAAAAAAAAAAAAAAAGGAAAATGGTATCAAAATTGTAGGACAATGAGCTTGACTTTGATTTCTGGAAAAAATTCTAGAACATTTTTGAACATTTAAAATAGCAAGTGTTGATCACAAAGCCAGCCTGGCTTCAAGAGTAGGTCATATAAGACTAATCTCATTTTCTATTTTAGGAGCATTACTAGACTAAAACATCATGAAAAGGCTACCTAGATTTCAACAGAAACACTTGAAAAATCTCTCATGATATCTATATGGGCAAGATAGACAGATCAATTAGATTAAGAAATGATTAAATGACTGAATCTCAAAAAGTAGTTAATGGGTTAATCAGATGGAAATTGTTACTGCTATGATGTAAACAATCTTTCCTTAACAATGAATGTATGAATTAAAACAAATTTGTTAAGTGCTTACAGTGTGTCTATCATTTTGGTAAATACTGAGAATATAAACACAAAAGAGAAATAGTCCTTGGTTCCAAGAATCTTACATTCTAGGAGAGGAGAAAACACAAAAGATTTCCTTATGGAGGTGTATTTTTATTTATAGGTGATGTTATACTGAGAATACCTAACCCATTGCATGGTGTAGTTTTTGTACTAAATATCTCAACTTTGATTACATTTTGTTGTTGTATAATTATTTCAGTCATGTCTGACTTTTTCTAACTCCATTTGGGGTTTTCTTGGCAAAGGTATCAATATGGTTTGCCATTTTCTTCTCCATTTTACAAATGAAGAACTAAAGCAGACAGGATTATACAGCTAGTAAGTGTCAGAGGCTAGATTTGAATCAGGAAGATGAGTCTTTTTGACTCCAAATCTAATGTACTATCCACTGCACCACCTAACTGCCAAATAAAATTTGGTCTTTTTAGTAGACATAAATGTAAAGTCTTGTAATTGTGTTTAACTTTCCACTTGCAAATTGGAAGAAGGAAGGATGGCATGGTTATATAGCAGATGATTGTGGAGGGGTAGAGAGAGGGAGATAGTGATTTAATTGAAAAGAATATAATTCAACAGTATGATATATAGTCAAGAAAATAGATGGCAATTTAAACTTTAATAGGAAATATCCAAGAAAAAAATAATACTTATAAAGTGTAGGAACTAAAGAACTCAGGGAAAGGGGTAAAAGATTTTAAATACTTATGAATCCTTATGAATATTGATTGAAGGAATTAGGGATGTTTATTCCTGAGAATAGAAACTTTCATATATAATCATAATCACTGTCTTCAGGCTTATGAAGATCTTAAATATATGTTTGGATGTCATAAATACTATAGAATGTGTTACAGTGGGAAATCTTAATCAGGTATTGATTGCATTATATGACATCTTAGTACCTTCACTGATACTGTAATTCAAGGAGTTTGTGACTATTATGATACAACTTTCCTACAAATTCACTATTACAGTTTAAAAAGAGATAATAAAAAATAATGCAACATTATTGAAAAGTATACTAAGAATGAAAACTTCATTGGAAACATTCAAATCACAAGGATGGGTTTATTTAGTATCTTTCTTCCAAATCTCCACATGTCAGAGAAGTACTATGCAGTACCTTGAATTGTTTTCAGATCGAAAACAGCATTGATGCAGCACTGAAATCCCACACTCATACGCATCATTTCAATTTAATAAGTTTTTCTTAAGCATATGATACCATGTGAGGTGTTAGTGATACTAAGGCAAAACTTAATAGACTCTACCTTCAAGTACCTTATCAATATTGTGTTGATACAATAAAAAGCAAAATAATTTCAGAAGGCACTAACTATTGAGAAAGGGTCAACTCTCAGGAGAGTTTTCTTGGAGGAGACTTCCAGGAATTTAGAGAGTCTAAAATATGGAATTGAGGAAGTGCATTTCAGGAATAGGATACAATTCATGCACAGTATGTATAAAAGAGAGATAATGTCAGTGTTGGGAAATAGCTAATAGGTTAGTTTGGTTTGAATATAGAGTAATGAAGGAGAGGAATATGAAAAGGTAGGAAAGGTAGAAAAGAACCATATTGTGAAAGGGAACAGTTAACCCCCTCATTATATGGCAGTACTATAATCCAATATTAAGACTGTACAAAGCAAGAGGTATAAATGACTTTTGGAACTGAAGAAGGCATCTTTTTAAATTGAGACCCTCAGTACCTCAGATGAAAGAAGCAAAAAGAATGTCTGCTTCTATCAAATTTTTGTGCTACTATCTCCATGTTATTTTAACTGAACTATGATCAGTTCACCTTAAATTTCAGCCTTACTTTGGAAAAGTCAGATAATTATGAAATCTGGGTCAAATGCAGTAGTAGTATAAATTTGAGAGCTATCAGAATACTAATGATAGCCTCAGCCTAAATTGGCTTCCTGTCTCCTTGAGTTTCTTCAGAAGGAATACAAGATGAGAGAGAAAAAAAAATTTATGATGCTCAAATAAGACAGTCTTCTAGGAAAGTGTCTGCCCTCTGAGAACTTAATTCAACCCCTCCTGCTTGTCACTACAAGAATGAATTAGATGTGTGCCAAGGAAACTTTCAAGTGAGAAAGTTTCCAAGGTATTGGCAGTCCCCAATTCAAGAATGGGTTGTCTCCAATGTTCATTGTCACTTGGTTTTGGAAATTGGAATGCATATCCCTTGGGAAAGAGAATTCTAAAAGAGGAATTGGGTCCCAAACTAAACCACAAGAGTCTATTTCATACAGAACATAATGAAACAATAATATCATAGAAGTAACCTAAATTCTAGGTCCTGGGAACTGTGACTGAGTGAAGGTTTTCATCTTTCTCAAGCAAAGGTTGGAATTCAGTAAAATTTAGAAATAGGCAGTTCCCCCCACTGCCTTTCAGCACCATCTCTCTTTCCTTTTATTACTCCTGTAAATTCCCATGACCTTTTGTTCATATCCTAGGTACCCACTATATTTTCATTACATCTTCTAAGCCAGCCTAGTTTGCCTTCCCAAAATGTTAAATGGTATCTACCTTTCCTGTCTGCATCCTTCCAACAAAAGTCCTATTTTCTTAATGCAGCTGATCTCAGTTGGTCTTGCAATTTCTAAAAGTTTTTTCTACTAAATTTGATTGAAGATTTCTTGCATTGGGCTTAAGGAATTCAAGGCAGGACAAAAGAATGTTATTATTTATGTATATGTGAGTCATAACTAACAAAAACTGTATCTATATTGCCTAAGAGCCCTAAAGACAGCTCTATATATTGGTTTCTATAAAAAGATCATGAAAATTAAACTAATGAATACCATTTAGGTTAATAATATTTCAACAATTTCTCATTTCATCCATGCAAGTTCACCTTTTACAATATAGATCTCTGTCCTTCCCTGAGTATATGCTCTTTGAGAGTTCATCTTCACCTCACTTCCTCAAAAATGCATCATCATATAGTCAAATCTGTTAATAAGCCCTCCCAAATTAGCTGGGTTAGTTCTAGGAATACAGGATAGAATCTATCAAATGGTTCATAATCAAAACATTTCCATATTTATAGGAATTGCCAGTTAGCTATATTCTGGGTTAGTCATTGAAAATTAATCAATAATAAATAAGCATTTATGAAGAGCTTACAATGGCTTAGACACTGTACTAAGTACCAAGGAACCAAAGAAAAAGCAAAATAGATTTCCTGGCCTCAAGGAGCTTAGATTCTAAAATGTATATACAAATGTATGTAAAAAATATTTAACATACATGCAGAATACATGGAAGGTAACTTTAGTGGAAAAGGCATTAGCAGCCTATAAAAGGCTTTCTGTAGAAAGTACCAATTAAATAGAGTCCAAAAGGAGGCCAGTGATTTTAAGAAATGAAGGTTAGGAGGAAGAGTATGCTAGAAATGTAGAATACATAGCACAAAGGTACAGAGTTGAGAAATAAACTTTCAGGTAAGAGGAACAGCAAGTAATCCAATATGAGTAGACCATAGAGTTCTTGAGTAAAAAGACTGGAAAGATAAGTAACTGCAAGGGTCTGCACAGCTTTGAATGCCAAAATGAATTTGTATTTTATCCTAGTAGTAATAGGAATCCACTGAAGTTTACTCTGTAGGGCTATTGTATGATCTGACTGCATTTCAGGAAAATTACTTTGGCAGTTATGTGGAGAATGAGTCAGAATAATAGTAAGAAACTTTGGTCTTTGCCACATTGAGACATTAAGGATCTTCTTGGCAGTACCCTGAAGCACTCAAGAGAAATTTGGTCTAAAGGTAGCACTAAAGTTAGTTCTCTATAATGTTTTCATTTCCTAGAGAGAGGTCTTCAGAGAAATGCCCTCAGTAGAATTTTCTGGTATTCAAAACTTCCCCTTGAAAGAGGAGCTTCTTTTGGTCTAAATGAAATCTCTCACTTTATGAGTCATGGGATTAATTTTTTTTCTGAAACTGTTAAGTATTTCTGTTTTTTGAATGAAATACTTCCCATTTTCTGTAATGATCAGGTTAGGACAGTTTCCTTTATGGTAAGACAATAAAAAATACTGGTTGAAAACTGAAATCTCTGCCAGGTCTTTAATTAGAAGTGGAAAAAGTATTTGACTTATAGTCAGGAGTCTGTGTTCAAATTTCTCTTCTTCATTTACTTCCTGTGTGACATTAAGCAAATCACTTCCCTTCCCTTTTCTGGTTCCAGATTTCTTCATCTGCAAAATTATAGGGTGGGACTAAATGACCTCAAAAGTCTCTTACAAAAAAAAAAGATTTGAGAAATCTGAGGAATAATGTTATCCTTTATTTTGCTTAATTATCTTTTGACATAATAAGAGAACAGTTTTGCACATGACAATAAATAGGTTTTGTTTTATTTAAAGTCCAAAAAGCAATGAAAACACAGGTTGCCATTATCCTGAAATGTATCACACTTGCCTGTGATAAGCTGAAATTAAGTTTTTTTAAAAAATGAGCGTTATAGAGCAGATTCTGCCTGATATTTGTGTAAATTGAATGTGATGTGGAACACCTGTGACAAAGGTTGATTAGATTTACACAAAATAATCGTTGATTTATCTAGCATTATTCCAGCACATATAAATGCAAAAAAAATCTACCTAGTATTTTGCATCATTGATATACTGCTATAATGTTTTTTTTTCAGAAAATACAAGTTATTTGCTACTTCAATATTGTTTCTCCAATGTGATTCTGTAATAAATCTAATATCCTCATTGAACTCAATAAAGAATCTTCATTTTAGGGGAAATAATTTTTTGTAGGGTCTGACCTTAATATATGTGGGACCAAAAATGTGTAAGTCCAACACTTATAAGTGAGGAAAAATCTGGGACAAGGAGTGTTAAAAGGAACAGGAAATAATAACTAATATTAAACAAAATTGAATATGCAAAGAAGGCTTTTAAACAATAAATGCTGCAATGACAGTTTAAGAACAATAGCACAAATTATAAACAGATTTCTTCAAATTGTTTGAGTTAATCATACAAGCTTCTCTATCCTCTCTCTGTGCGTTTCTCTCTCTCTCTCTCTCTCTCTCTCTTTCTCTCTCTCTTTCTCTCTCTTTCTCTGTCTCTTTCTCTCTCTCTCTCTCTCTCTCTCTCTCTCTCTCTCTCTCTCTCTCT
>JAJPUD010003939.1:64644-95299 GCA_023553655.1 Myrmecobius fasciatus
CTCTCTCTCTCTCTCTCTCTCTCTCTCTCTCTCTCTCTCTCTCTCTCGCTCTGTGTGTGTGTGTGTGTGTGAATTATATTTGAATTCAATTAACTGGATAGAGTTAGTATTGAGTGGGTTGATGCAATAATTTTATTAGCGAGGAAGACAGCTGTATCATATACATTCATAATATTTCTAATTCCAGGTCAAAAAAAGTTTAGAATTCTACTAGGTATTCCTGGTTTTTTTTTAATATAACTAGCTTTCATTAGGGTTAAAGGCATAAATACAGATTTCACTGACCTACTGAACTTCAAAGAATAAATGACTATTAAATTATTCTCCTGACTATCCTCTATTTACAGGTTGTATATAAAAATAATGATGTCAGGCTGGAATTATCTCGGCTTGCAAAACAAGGAGATCCTAAGATGAAGATACATGGAGTAGTGGCATTTAAATGTGAAAATGTTGCAACATTGGACCCAATCACCTTTGAAACACCAGAATCTTTCATCTCTCTACCAAAGTGGAATGCCAAGAAAACAGGCTCCATATCATTTGACTTCCGTACTACAGAACCTAATGGGCTTATACTCTTTAGTCATGGCAAGCCAAGACACCAGAAGGATGCCAAAAATCCCCAAATGGTAAAGGTTGACTTCTTTGCTATTGAAATGCTGGATGGCCATCTCTACCTATTGTTGGATATGGGATCAGGTACTATCAAAATAAAAGCTTTACAAAAGAAAGTGAATGATGGAGAATGGTATCATGTGGACTTTCAGAGAGATGGACGGTCAGGTAATTTTTAAATTTTTTAATACTCCTTGTTGTACTTCCCCTTTACTAGGAATTAAAACATAGAGGATTCTTTGTATTTATAACTTTAGGGTAAAAAATAATTCCATTAATATTCAGGCTATAATATGATTGAAAGAATCAGGACTTTTAACATCCTCTTTGAATACCAGATCCAAAGTGCACATTTTCTAAAGTTCTTTTTTTGTACTGAACATTCCTTTTCCATAATTTAGGACTAAATATTGGAAGATTTATCTTGGAAGATGGTCTCAAATTATTTTTAAAACTGATAATCTCTTAGTTTATTATTTACATTAATGCATTTTGAAGTAGCTCAAACAATAGCATCTTGCAAAGGAGATAAAAATAAAATTGTCCAGAGATAGTCACCTCTGTGATACAGCAAACATTTTGACCAAGGTTGGATTTAGGCATAGGCTGACTGAGTGGCAACTGTTCCATGTAATTTACAAGGCCCTAAAAAGGTGTTAAGGTACTCTCTGATGTATGGTCCCATGCTGTTTTCATTTAATTTGATAATTGTAGACGTGCTAAGCCAATTAAATGAGAAAATGACTTCCCTCCCTCACCAAAAAAAAGTGTTTTAAGATTTGGTACTATTATTAAGTTGGAACCAATTAACCAAACAATTGCTGGATCTCCATTTTGTCCTTTATGGATTCAAGAAATGCTTTACATTGCCCTAAACTATTTTTTTTTAATGAACCAGATTTTCCACAATAGCCTTTTCTCTTGTTTTTAATAGGTATTTTATCAATCAACCAGAATCTATTAAGTGCCTAATATAAGCCAAGCACTTTGCTAGTATCTAGGGATACAAATATAAAAGTGAAACAAATCCTTTTATAAAGAATTTTATATTCTCCTAAGGTGAATATATGTGTGTTGGCTTACACTAATAAATAGATGGAACAGGGAATATCTCTTGAATAAAGTAGTACTTGGAGTGAGTGTTGAAGGAAAGTGTGGATTCCAACAGAAAGAGGTGAGGAAGGAGAGTTTCAAGGTAGAAAACACATTAAGAAGATATCTATTGATATGCCAACTATATACTAGTGTTCATTTGGTTTCCACTGTATAGATGTGGTTTACATTTTGGAAATAACTGAAGAGCCTTCCCCCCAAAATATTTCTCCCACCCAAGATTGAAGATTTATGAAATTTCATAGAGATTTAGTTTTTTAGGTTCTTTTTCCTGTGGTTAATTTTTTTTCTTTTTTTTTTCTTAAAGCTTTTTATTTGCAAAACATATGTATGGGTAATTCTTCAACATTAACCCTTACAAAGCTTTCTGTTACAAATTCCCCCCCAGTCCCCACCCCTCCCCTAGATGGCAGGATATCCACTACATGTTAATTATGTTTAAATACTTGACAAATCGAATATATGTATACCTATTTCCACACTTACCTTGTTGTGCAAGAAAAATCGTATCTACAAGAAAAAAAAAACTGAGAAAGGAAACACAATGCAAGCAAACATTAACAGAGAGCATGAAAATGTTATGTTGTGGTCTACAATTCATATCTCTCTCTCTGAGTGTATATGGCTTTCTTCACTGAACAACTGGAACTGGTTAGAAACGTTTCATTGTTGAAGGGAGCCATGTCCATCAGAATTGATCGTCATATAGTCTTCTTGTTGCGGTGTATAATGATCTCCTGGTTCTGCTCATTTCAATCAGCATCAGCTCATGCAAATCTCTCCAGGCCTCTCTGAAATCATCTTGCTGGTCATTTCTTATAGAACAATAATAATTCCATAACTTTCATATACCATAATTTATTCAGCCATTCTCCAATTGATGGGCATCCATTCAGTTTCCAGTTACTAGCCACTACAAAAAGGGCTGCCACAAACATTCTTGCACATGTGGGTCCCTTTCCTTCCTTTAAGATCTCTTTGGGATATAAGCCCAATAGAAACACTGCTGGGTCAAAGAGTATGCACAGTTTGATAACTTTTTGAGCATAGTCCAAATTTCTCTCCAGAATGGTTGGATCCATTCACAGTTCCACCAACAATGTATCATTGTCCCAGTTTTCCCCACATCCCCTCCAACATTCAAAATTATCTTTTCCTGTCATATTAGCCAATCTGACAGGTATGTATTGGTACCTCAGAGTTGTCTTAATTTGCATTTCTCTGATCAATAGTGATTTGGAGCACCTTTTCATATGACTAGAAATAGTTTTAATTTCATCATCTGAAAATGTCTGTTCATATCCTTTGACCATTTATCGATTGGAAAATGGCTTGAATTCTTATAAATATAAGACAATTCTCTATATATGTTAGAAATGAGGCCTTTATCAGAACCATTAAATGTAAAGATGATTTCCCAATTTATTGCTTCCCTTCTAATCTTGTCTGCATTAGTTTTGTTTTTACAAAAACTTTTTAACTTAATAGTCAAAATTATCTATCTGTTCAATTAAGAGTTCCAGTTCTTCTTTGGACATAAATTTATTCCCTCTCTGTGATTCATTTTTAAAACTAAGTGTTCCTGGGAAGAGAAACTCATTGAACTCATTCATAGTAAGGTGTTAATGGTTTTGGATTTTGGAACTTTAATCCACTTTCTTCCTTAAATGTGCTACAGATTACTGATTAATAAAATCATAGGAAACCAGGCTTCATGAGAGTTAGAAGAAAAATTGCAAGGACAAGAAGGCAGTGAAGCCAAATACAAAACTTTTTTTCCCCTTTTCTTTCATTAATTTTTTTTTGTCAGAGTCTATCTTGACTATTTCACTATAAACACTTTGAGCCATACCTGAAGAACTAACCTCAACAAATTTAAAATCTAAATCCTATCCAAATGGCCAAAAAAAAGAGTTTTGGCAAGTAAGGTTACTTACTGCTCAATCTATTATGTTTGAGCACTAGAAACATTGACTTTAAAATACCTAACTTTATAAATATTAATCAATGCCTCAGTTCAAATATTGTTTTTAAGTTAGTGGCCTGATAAATCTTTTAGCATTAATGAGAAAAACACTTGCCTAGATTTGCTCTATAAAATATATAGTGAGTAACACTCTAAACTATCATAACAAAGCCATAATTCTTTTTTTTATATCAAGAGTATTCTTGGGAGCACAAATGATTTTCTCTGGTGGTTCTTTTCACAAAACCTCCCCAAACAGAATTAGCTCTTTGATTTACATTCACTTTAAAGGCATATTATTTAGTAACATACAAATTAACAACAATCGACCTTCCCTTAAATTTCTCAAATTTTCTCTTGGCTTGAGGATTGCTTTTTTGGTAATTTTAGCTTTTCATTTCTTTCATGCCCCAACTTTCCTATTACAACATGAATTAAATGACGTTTTTTTTTTTATAAGATTGGACTAATTGAAATAATAGTTTTTCTGACTTTTTTATCCATTGTCTTAAATACATCACGGAAGGGAATTTCAGAGATGGGAGTTAATTAGGATTTTAGCAGATACATAATTTGGTAACCACATCCTAAGAAATTGCCCTGAGGTACTGATAAGCTAAAGAACTTTCCCAGGTCAAGTACCTCTCAGTATCAGGAATAAAATTTTAACCCAGGCCTTCCTGATTCTAAGCATAACACTTTTTCTATACTAAGATGATTTTTAAAAAAAATTCTGAACATAAACTTCAAGAAAAGCCATTTATATGGAAACAACAGAATATAAAAGAGTATTTTATATGAAATTGAACCTGCTTTGCTTTTTAAAGTAAATAATATATAAACAACTAGTTGGTGCAATAGAGTACAAGTTCTCCAGTCAGAAAAAACTCATGAGGGGCAACTAGGTAGCACAGTGGATAGAGCATCAGCCCTGAAATCAGGAGGACCTGAGTTCAAACCTGGCCTTAAACACAACACTTCCCAGCTGTGTAACCCTGGGCAAGTCATTTAACCCCAATTGCCTCAGCAAAAAAAAAGAAAGAAAGAATCATCATCCTAAAATTAAATCTGGCCTCGTGTACTTTCTAACTGTGTGACTCTAAATAAGTCACTTAATCTATTTACCTCAGTTTCTTCATCTGTAAAATGAGTAGAAGAAGCAAATGTAAAACCACTTCAGTATCTTCCCAATAAAACCCCAAATTTAATCATGAAGAGTCAGACACTAGTAAAACAACTGAACAACAAATTCTATATATTATTTTCAATATTGGCATGCTCTGTCTTTAATGCATTTTTAAATGTTAGAAAACAATTTTGGGAGGGTGAATTTCTGTTGCCAAGCATGCCTCACTTAACTTTGACCCCTTTCAATTAAAACCTGAGAGAAAAAAAAAGGATTGGGGGGATGATAACAAATAAAGTTAAGCAAAACAGATCCATATTGTGTCCATATCCAAAAATATGTGTCTCTGGACCTTGTATCCATGAATTTCCCTCTGAAGGTACATTAATTTATGTCATCTTTACTCACCTGAACACATTCTTGGCCATTATTTTAATTTCTTTCTCCTTTTAATCCCCACTTTATTTTACTTATAATTATATCTTTCACATATTATTCTCCCCAGTATATCTCCAATTCCTCTTTGTTTCCTTTTTGATGCTGATGTATTTCCATACCAAATTGTGTGCATGAATGTAATATTCCTTTGCCTGTTTTCAGTTAAAGATGAGGTTCATCTGATGCCCTATTTCCTTACCCCTTCTTCCATGTCTATATATTCTTCTTATATACCTTAATTGGTATGACAGATAATACAGTTCTATTCAGTTACTCAAATAAATTTACTTTTCTAAGTTTCTCTGAACTTTTGAGTTTGTATGTCAAAGTTCCTATTAGTTTAAGCTTTTTCATCAGGAAATTCTCTAATCCATTACTTTCCCTCTCCACTCCTTACTCTCAATGTAATTAAACTCATATTTAGTAGAAATTATTTTAGTTATATGGAAACATATTTTTTATTTTTTAGCCTCTCTAGAAATATTAAGAAATACTATATCACTACCCTAAAATACTTTCTAGACTTTTCCCTTTAGGAAAGTGGAAAGATAAAAGATGAAATAATATAAGGAAGATGACCAAATTTAGCTCTTGTTGGATAAGATGATTGTGTCCCACAACTTAGAGTTATTGGTGTTGTGATCCAGCTAAGATCTATCTTTTTTTTTTTAAATTCAGGAAAGAACACAGGGGAAAGTGATACAGGAAGAGACTGGTCACTATCATGAAATGTTACTGGCTTGATTTTTTATTTTTGTTTTATTTGTGTGTGTGTGTGTTATTGTTGTTGTTGTTATTTTTTGTTTGTGATGAGCTTTTCCTTTTTCCTTGAATGTTGCTTCAAATTGTGTTTAAAGCAGATCCATGTTGGAAGACATGGCAGATTTTTACCAATCTAGAGATTTCTCTCTCTAAGCTGGATATAATGTTATTGGAACTTTTTTCATATGTTTCAGAAAGTGATTGGTTGAATCTCTCTATTTTTACTTTGACCATGAATCTCACTGAATTGGGTAATATTCATTTATCTACATTTTACTCTATTTTTTCAATTTTTCTAATACTTCTTTCTGTCTTATGGAGCCATTGAGTTCTTGGATAAATCCATTTCTTGGATAAGATTTTCCACTTTCTCTTATTATTCTTTCTAATTCTTTCTTCAAAACATTTATTTCTTTGTTTCCCTTTCATCTCCTTTAATTTCTTCTAGATGTTTATATAGACTCTGTGAAAAATAATTTTTTTCTCCTTTGACTCTTTGTTGTTCCTATGAAATTTTGAGTATTTTCATTTGTAAATGGTAGTCATCAATACGTTGTTTTATTTACACTTATTTCTATTTTGGCTATCTCTATTCATAATCAGTAGTAGTAAATATTTTGTTTTATTTTCTCATATCCCCAGCTCTAGTTCTTTTTGTTGCTTTTTGCTGAGGCAATTGAGGTTAAGTGACTTGCCCAGGGTCACACAGCTAGGGAAATGTTAAGTGTCTGAGACCAGATTTGAACTCAGGTCCTCCTGACTTCAGGGCTGGTGCTCTATCCACTGCGCCACCTAGCTGCCCCACCAGCTCTAGTTCTTGAAGTGAGTTTTTATAATAGGAAAAGTCAGTTTCCTCTCTTTGGTTTTAAGTGGAGGGATTGGCCCTATTTGCTCTTATCCTTGATCCTTTGTGTTCTTGCCCTAAATTCCAATTTCCAGAATTAGTTTTCCTAAAACCTATAGTGCTGGAAATTCAGAGTCCTTTCTGGAGTTTCAGGACAGAGTTTTAGGGAACTTAGGCACTCTGAACCTAGAACTTGCTTACCTGAACATTGTTGTCTGAGGGCTACTGCACCATATTAGGTAACATCATAATGGTAGTCACAGCTTTGATTGTTGTGGCACTGCTTACTACCCCTTTTCAAGGTTTACAAGATCCTTCCCCTGGGGCTTTTTGACCATTTTAGGGCTTTCTCAACAGACTTCCACCTTACTATTTCCAGACATAGAATTTAGCAAGATGTATCTGATTTATCTCTAGATTCTCTGACATTTGCTTTCCTTTTGCTTCACAATCTATTGATTGTGAGCTTCTGGCTGATTTTTGTGTAGTTATGGGATGAATGAAATCACGTTGTAGTTTTTCATTAGATTTCTTGATCATTATTCAGGCTTTGGCCAAAGTAAGTATGTGGGGCTGGGCAGTTTGCCTCTCATTCAAGCAGGAATTTTGGCAGAAACATCTGCTTTTATATTAAAACTAATTTTAATACCAGTTATAGGTAGCTCAGGATCATCTGCATGCTCTACCATCTCTCTATATATATCATCTAGTTTTCTCATTAAATTTCTCTCCAAGATGGTCCTGTTCCCATTACAGGATCTCTTAATAGATTACTACATACCTAAGAATTTCCTCTTTCTGCCATTCATGTATCATTCAAGGTTAATCCTTAAAGAGATTGTATTTATTTTAGTGAATCATCTTTCTCTGACAAATAGTGAAAAATAAGAAACCTGAAAGGGCTGTGAGAGAAAGGACAAAAAAAGCTGTCAGAATGTATTACCTTGATCCCAAGATTTCTTTTGGTAATGGTATTTCCCATTTGTACTTTTCTTGGTAGTTGATCTTTCTATTTCTGGGATTCAAAAAAACACAATGAGAAAGTAGATTATCTGCCATTTTGCATTATTTGTGCTGATGACATTCCTACAGAAATGTTCTGCTTACAGCATCATACAATTACTTTAGGAGTGTTGAATCTGAGAGGAAGGAATTTTTTCAAGAGCAGTACTACACAATGATATGTCCTTCCATAAACCTTCCAACTAATTTAATCCATATACACTTGTCATTTAGATGAATTAGGAAGTTGATCACATTTGTTCTTTCCTTCCTTCCCTCTACCCTTATTTATTTGGTTTCATGTGATAATCTGCATGAAGTCAGTTGACAAAAAGCTGACAAAAATACATTTTTGTGCTAGGAAGACCGGATTTATAGATTATGTAGCTAGTCTTCAGGCAGATCTATACAAAAATATTTAATCTTTTTTCTGCAACTAAGTACATACACAAATGCCTATTTATAGCTAATTGAATCACTATTTATTATATTATTGATTAGAATAGGTGTGGTTGTGTGACACATTAAAGTAATACTATATTAACTACATACCTCAGTCCATTGGATGTTGATTACTGCTTTAAGGATGAATGAGGTGCATTGTAATACTGCCAAGTATAAGCAAAATATGATACATTATTCAAATACAGAATGAGTCAGCTCAAGGATAGATTGGACTTCCCCAATTCTCTTTATGTTACTGAAAATCTACAATTGAGGCAGAGGGGATAGAGTACTGATCTTGGAGTCAGGAAGGTATGGGTTCAACTTCTACCTTTGGTATTTATTAACTGGACAACTCTGGGTAAAATATTTAACTACCATGTCACTTGGGTAGTTTCCTAAGTTGTCATATAGAGAACAACCTTCAATGAACTGAGGAAATCACAGGGCCTTTGAGTATGTGTATAACAGAATCCAGTTCTCTAGAAGTAGAGATTTTTTTTCTTACCAACACGTATTCTATCTTTATCAACAGAAATAGGCTATGTTCTTCCAATTTAGTTGAACTGGAAGTTAATTTTTAAGAAAAGAAGCATAATATATAGAAACATTAGTTACATTAAAATATTTTAAATTAGCCCTCTGAATTTTTATTAGGTTGACATGAAGATATTATATTTGGAAGAGTTTGGGAAGAGAAGCAGATTCTCATGATCATGAATGGATTAATGAATCAAAACAGTCATACAAAGTGATGCACATGCACTCACATAAGAACAGACATGATTATTCCAAAAAAGTAATCTTGCTTTTTCAAGATATGCAAAGGAATAGTCACATTACTTTGGTCTTGCATAAGTGAATCAAATTAAATTTAATAGTTGTTATCATTAATATTCTATATTATATAGTTGAATACTAAGGTGATTTAGTATAAGAAATCACTGTAAAAATGAAGGAATGAGAAGATGAATAGCCATACTCACAGTGACTTTACTTATATGCTATTTCTGATTTTAAAGTATCAGATTCAAAAATCAGCTGAAATCAGGAAATACAGTTTCATACTATGATGTCAGCTGTGGTTTTAATATCAGTTCCTTTTATACAAGGCTCATAGTAATATGATTTATTAATATAATGTAGGGAAATTATATTGATATGCCAAGAGGCTAAGGGAGGTATGATTTCAGAACTTGTTACCCAAGTCATATAAGATGGGAACCATGTCTGTTTAAAAAGATTTGTATGCCTACTAGCTGAATATTTGTGTTTACTAATTTATGTAATAATTAAAAATCTAAGATGTTAATGTTGTTGCCATTGTTTAGTTAATTACAAATTATATATCAACAGAATGATGTGATAGTCAAAAAAATTGAATGTAATCTTGATCTGTTTAAATGAAAATGTATTGTTCAGAATACAGGAAATAATCATCCCATTATATTCCCTGTACTCAGATTAAATTAGAGTATTGTGTTCAATTTGGGATGTTACAGATTAGGAAAATATTGCAAAGTCAAAATGTGTCCAAAGGAAGGCAATCAGGGGCATGAAAGGACTTAAAATAGTGTCGTATGAGATTGGATTAAAGGAGTTAAAATTTTTTAGCTTGAAGAAAAGATTTAGAGTTGACAGTATCATGGTTTTGAAGTAATTAAGTAGGAAAGTCATCATATGTATTATTTTGGGAAAAGGACACAACGAACTTGTACATCATGATGTGGTAAAAAATATATTGTGATTTTTGGAGTCAGAGGCCTCAGATAGGAACCCTGGCTCTCTCATTTACTCCTTTTTTTATGACCATCTGTAGAAAGAGAGAGTTGGATTAAATGATCTATAATATCACTTCCACCTCTAATTTTATAAATCTGGGTAACAGATGAAATTACAGGGTGACATATTTCAGCTCAGTATATGGTCAAACAAAGATTGAGTGGGTTACCTTAAGGAGTAGTGAGTTCCTAGTGACAAGAGATTCACAGGTTGAAGAAAGATAAACACTTGTTAGGAATTTTGTAAAATGCATTTGTGCTTCAGTCAGATGTTTGACCAGATGAACCCTGAGCTCCTTTACAAACCCAATATTCTAGAACTAGATTATAACTGGTAGGAATGATTAGTTGGTATGAAGCGTGTATTGTTTGCAGGTGCTATGCTGAGTTCTGGAAATGCAAAGATAAAAATGAAATATTTCCTGACATCAAGCATCTTATAATCTAATGCCAATGACAATAACCAGTCATTCTTTTATATAAAGGGGAGGGGAGATTGTGGGACAAAATAGGGACAGAGCACAACGAAAAATCTGCTCACTTTGGGATACTTTAGTTCAGGCTTTCAGGATTTCTCAACTGGACTGCCAATATAGCTTTCTAATTTGGTGATCTGGCTTTGATTTCTCTTCCCCTTCCTCTCAAAATCTGTCCACCTCACTGCAAAAATAATCTCTATACAGCACAGATCTGGTCATTGTCACCCTTTGTGGAAGAATCTTCAGTGTTTCCATATTGCCTATAGGATAGCATTCACTCCTCAGCTTGGCAAATGAAGCCCTTTAGAATACAGCTGCAGTCAGCTTTCTTAGATTTCTTTTACATTGCTTCTCTTCCCAATTTTACATTCTGTAAAAGTTCTGAAATTATTAATGTCCCCTAAATTTCCTTTCCTGATCTCTTTAAACTATATTTTATGTATTTATCTGTTTAGAGGTTATAAGTACCATTTCCTCCAAAGAATATAAATACCTTGGAAACATATTGTTTCCTTGTTATTTTTAATTATTATTTATTTAATCTTTTCCCCAGTTACATTCAAAACAATTTTTTTTTACATTTTCAAAAAATTTTTGAGTTCTATGTTCTCTCTCTTATCCTTACCCATAATTAAGAAATCACATATGAAATTATGCAAAACATTTCCATAAAAGTCAAGTTATGATATTCTTTTTTTTCCTTCAAATTTCCTAGCACATTGCCTTGTACTTTGGGGTGGGGAATGGTGTGAAGGAGGAAGACTATATGATTTTATCATTTAGGGAACTCCTCATGACCAAAGCCAACCTTCTAGTCTAAGAAAACAACCTTAGGCCACTGACTGATTTGCTCAAAGTCACATAACCAGAATATTGTAAATAGAGGGAAATTGGTCTCAGGTTTTCTTGATTCTAAGTCAAACTGTATGCAACTTAACAATTACTTATTAAATTGAAATTAATTAAATATATTATCATTCAACATACAGAACTGGGACTATTGCTAAACTGCATAGATCAATCAGGTGTTCAGAACTTGTTGAAAATAAGACCAAGGTCATAAATTTAATCCTTACAGGACGTGGGAGGTAGGAAGAGCATTCAATTTTTGCTCATATACTGAACACTTAGTGTCAACCATTTCATAAAGAGAACCTAGAGAAAAAAGATGAATGATTTCAACCCATATTCACTACTAGGGGGAAAGCTATTGAAAATGAATCAATACTAGTTACAGAATGCTATAATAGAAGAACAATGAAATGTCACTCAGAGAACAAGGGTTTGTATCCAGATTTTGCACCTTATTTTCTTTGAGACCTCACTTCACCTTTCTGGCCTCAATTTTCTCATCTATAGAAGGATAAGATTGGATGAGATTGTCTTGGGTTTCTTTCAAATCCTATGAATAATATACCATTTTTATATGTGAAGAATCACTCTCTTCTAACTAGAATGAGAGCAGCCTGACTGGAGAAGGGATTATTCCATTTTTCTATATCACCAATTTGGAACACAGTACCTGGCATATAGTAAGTGCTAAATAAATACTCTATTTATTTTCCTACCCCCTCATTTTTCAAGTGAAGAAATTTAGACACAGATGGATTAAGTGGCTTGCCAAAAGTTACACAGGCAGTGAATAGCAAGCCAGAATTTGAGCCTAAGTATTTTAACTGCAATTCCAGTGCTCTTTGAATAAAACTTGACCAAGTTAAACTTTGAGTCATGCTATTCTATCTTTCAATTCCATATGAACAAAAAAAATATTGAGATGCTAAATGATTGTAATAGAATCATATCAGGTCTACTTGGAGATCTCATTAGCTCTCAGGGGTTTAAAAGTATCTCTATTCAGATTGTCCAAAAAATATCTTTATCTCTCCTGAACTCAACTTCTTGATAAACATCTTCATTAGAATAGCCTGTCATTATATCAAGCTCAATAGGAACAAAACAAGAACATAACCAATTCTCTTCAATCTGCCCTTTTCTCCAAAAGTTCCTATATCTTTTTGAGGGCTATGTATTATTTACCAATTCACTCAGTTATATAACCTCTTAATCATCTTCATTTTTTTTACTTCCTTAAATAATAATCAGTCAGCTGCTAAGTAATGTTACTTTTATCTCCACAATATGTGCACTAACTTTTGCAGCTATTTGTTCTCCCTAACCATATTAACATAGTTCCCATCAACTCTTTTTAGAACTATTATAAGATCTTCTGAATTAGATCTTTTTTTTCTCTTCCATATAGATGACAAAAGGATCTTCTTACAATACAGATTCCAATATGCCACTCTGTTATTCCAAAAACATCAGTAGTTCCCCCTTGCTTTAGGGTAAAATACAGATTCTTAAAACTGGCATTTAAGGCCATCTCCAGTCTGGACACCATTTACCTTTTTATTTCACACTTCTTTCTTTCACTCATTCTCTGATCCAATAGACCCAATGTAGTAATTGTTTATTTTTAAAATTTGATTTTATTTATTTTATGCTACATTTTAAGTTCCAAACTCTGTCCCTCCCTCCCACCTCACCCTGCAGTAGAGAAGACCATCATTTGACACAGATGTATGTGTGTATATATAAATATATCAAACCACACCTCTAATACCTCGTTTTTAAAATGAACATTCTATCCCTTACCTCTATACACTTGCTCCATGCCTGGAACAAATCCTCTTTTGATCTCTGCTTCTCAGATCTGTCTGTCTTCCTTAAATTTAAGCACAAGTGCCATATCCTCCTTGCAGTCTTTCCTTTTTCTCCTAAGTATTACTGTTAATCCCCTTTTAATTTATTTCCTGTTTGTTTTCATGTTTATATGATCTATGCCCCTTTAGAAATCACTCTATGTCTATGGAAATGTATATATATACATATATATATATATATACTTATACTTGCATTCATGCATTTATATTCAGTATAATATTAAACCTTAAAACAATGACAAGACTTTTAAGATACATATACGTGTGTATATGTATATACACATATGTGTATGTGTCTATATGCATCTATAGCTATGGCAATGTACATGTATGTTATTTTGGAACCATATATTTGTGCATACACATACATGTGTATATGTATATATATACATACATATATGTACATACATATATTTATATTCTTTTATCTATGAATATATTTTCCCAAGTAGACTATAAACTTCTTGAGAAGACAACCTGTCTTTTTTTTTTCCTCATAAAAATCTGGTATAGTGACCAGTGTTAGTAGAAAATTAATAAATGTCTGTTGAATTTCTACCTTAATCTGTGTATGTTCCTTTAACAATGAAATGTAATATTAAATAGATGCTATTTATAGAATTATATTTATAATCAAATGGATATTAGTAAATATTAAAGGTACAAAAGAAATAACTATTTAATTTAATCCAAAAAGCATATATTAAACACTTACCATGTATGTTCAAGATACAGTAGTAGGTGCCATAGATAGTAATAATCTACTGGGAAAGAAGGGGATGGTAGGGCCGGGGATAATACCTACCTGGTTGTATTAGTTATTACTGAATCTAATTAGATGAAATTCAGTCTGGGTAAATATAAATCTGATGCTGGGTTACAATAAATCAACTTCAAGAGCACAAGATGGGGGAGGTGCACTTAAACAATATTTTCTTCTGTAAGAGATCTGGCCATTTTAATGGAATTCCAGTTTAGAATCAGGCAGCAGTATAATATGGCAGCCAAGAATATCAGTATAATCCTGAATCATATTAAGAAAAAAATAGCTTCTAGAAATAAGGAAATGGTCATGTTTCTATACTGTGCTACCATCAAACTTCATTTGGAATATTTTACTATATTTTGACCACCAAGAAGGATATTAATAAAACTAGTAAGTATCCAAAAGAAGGAATATAGAATTTTAAAAGGCCCTTAGTTTATGACATATAAAGAAAATTCAAATGAATTGGGGATGTTCATTTTAGAGAAGACAATATTCAGGGTGGATATTATAGTTGTGTTTTAGTATTTTAAGGACATCCAAGTGGAAAAGGAGATAAAATTGTTCTGCTGGATCGAAGTGGACAGGACCAGGAACAATGGGTAGAAGTCATAAAGCTATCGGTTTCAGTTGATGGGAAAAACTTCACTACAACTAGAGCATCCACAAAATGGAATAAATGCTCTAAAAGGTAGAAGATTTCCCTTCTTTAGGAGTCTTTGAGAATTGGCTGGATGCCTGCTTGCCAGGGATGCCATAGTAGGAATTGTTTTTATGTAGGATTTGTCCATGAGATCTCTTCCAACTCAAACTCTATGATTATATGTGAATTCAGAAAATTAAATTTCTGATTCATCAACATGATGGAAAAAGGCTTGTCATAAGAAGGCTACCAGAAATGGTGGTGGTTTGGTCATATAAAATCCTAATATTACAGGATTCCGGAAGGAACCGGCTTCCTTAAATATCTACCATCTTCTACACCACTCTTGTTTTTAACCCCCTAGTAGAAAACAGCTGTTTATGTAATTATTAGAGTGTCAGTTATGTTACTAGGGCAAATTTAATGACAATTGTTTCAAAGTTTTGTTAAGCTCTTTGGCACACTCAATGATAACCTCACTGCAATCTTTATAGCCAACTGTCAGTCATTCTTTGAAAACCATCATTAGTTATTGAAATCAAAGAGGAAACGTATTATTCTTGTCAAATTCTGATTGTGTACAGCAGGGTACAACAGATTGTATCAGCAGTTATTCCTGGGTAAGCCTGCATTTAACAGCTAAGAAGCTATTGAGATTTGAATGGAAGTCATAGAGTTCCAGTTTAAGAACTAGAAATTACAGTGGAAAAGACACATGGCTCTCCCCAGAGCACATAATTAGAGGTTTATAGTAATCACTGTTTCATGTGAGCAGCACTTTCTAGCTATCTATTAGTGGCTCTGATTTCTTGTATACCATTCATGAATCACCACACTTAGAAATTCTACTGGAACAACCATTAGCTGATTACTTATATTTAGGTGTTGATATGAACTCACTCTCTGACTATAAACACTCCTCCTATATCCCCACTCAGACACCTGTTGAACATTTTGATGTCATTTTAAAGTTCCTTTTTGCCTGACATATGACCATAAGCATCTTCTTGCAGATGTATTTGTGGTTTTGACTTTTCAAATATTCCAGCAAAAAAAATCTATCAGTCAATAATTATTTTTTTCTTTTCTTTTTTTTTTTTTTGCTTTTTGCTGAGGCAATTGAGGTTAAGTGACTTGCCCAGGGTCACACAGCTAGGGAATGTTAAGTGTCTGAGATCAGATTTGAACTCAAGTCCTCCTGACTTCAGGGCTGGTGCTCTATCCACTGAGCTACCTAGCAGCCCCTCAACAGTTATTTATTAAGCATATGTTTATGGGACTATATTTTTCTATTTTAAAGCACATATTTATATGTTTGTGGGAAACTAGATGATAATGAATAGAGTGCTAGACTTATGGTCAGGAAGACATCCTCCTGAATTCAAATTTAGCCTCAGACACACACTAGTGGTGTGATTCTAGGCAGGTCACTTAATTCTGTTTGCCTCAGTTACTCATTTGTAAAATGAGCTGGAGAAGGAAATGGCAAAACACTCCAATATATTTGCTAAGAAAACCCCAAATGAAGTCACAAAAAGTTGAACACAACTGAACAGCAATTGAAAGTATGCACTATGTACTAAGCATTGAGCTTCACACTGGGGATCCAAAAAAAGGTAAAAGGTGATCCCTGGCCTTGAAGTGCTCACAATATAATGGAAGGAACAGCAAGCAAACAAATATTTAAAACAAGAAATATATAAGAAAAATTGAAAATAATCTGTAGAGGGAAGGCACTAGAATTAAGAGAATTCAGAAAGACTTCTTATTGTAAGTCAAATTTTAGGTGGGACTTGAAGGAAACCATGAGGTAGTGCTGAGGAGATACAACATGAGTGACAGCCAAATGCCTGCAGGCAAGTGTCTTGTTCAAGGAACTACAAGGCAGTTGTTACCTCTGTTACTGGTTACCTCAGTGCCTCAAAGCAAAGCCCAATGCTTATGCCAATGGCAGGTAAAGTACTAACATCTAAGTTTGGATATTCTTTCAAGTGAGCAAAAATGGAGAAGGTAAATTTTGCACCAAAAAATGAAGAATTAAGTTATGAAATTCAATAAAGTTTCTAGCCAGCTCTCATGATCTACATGTGTTGCGGGTTAATAGATAATGTATTCATTTGTATAATTGTATATACATTAAACATTACAAACTGACAGTGAGCTGAAACAAGAATTGAAAAGAACAAGAATGTAAGATAAAAAGACTGAGAAATTGCAAAGTTCTTTAATGACTCCAAGTTCCTCTCAAACTGAGATCTATATCTTTAGCATGATTAGTTTTGTTAATGTTGTGTGGTATGGGACACGTGTCTTCCAATTGAGCATCACTCAATATAATAGTTATATAATGGCTTGAGCAGACAACAAGATGTTGTATATAAAACAAAAAGCAAGAGAAGTGGTCTAATAGTTCTTATGAGACAAACACTTGACTGGAAATAAAAGATGGATCCGTATGTAGCAAGAAAAAAGATAATTAGTAAAAAAAAAAAAAACAATAGAATCATCTGGCATCTTTATATTGAATGCATTTGTTATGGTAAATATAAAGGAAACAGATAAGGGTAGCCCAGAACCAGAAGATATAGAAAGGGCATTATCTGTATCATTAAAGGAAATACCATATCAGTAAAACTGAAGATCCATAAACGTATTGAATTACCAAAATATGGATAATCAAAATGTACACATCAATACTTATAGTATTTCAGACATTCATATTCCAATATTTCTATGTTCATATGCCTTTAAAAACTAATCAGTCAACCAACTTCCATTATCTCCTTTCTCTATATACCAGGTACTATGCTAATAATACAAAAACAATAATAAAACTGTCTCTACTCTCAGGAAAGTTTTATTCTATTGGAGAAGATAACGTACATATTATATACATATGTGTGTGAGTGTGTGTGTGTGTGTGGCAAATTGATGGGGGAGCAGGGTAGGCTACCATATGAGCCAGTTAAGAAAGGGTTTATAGGGGCACCTAAATGGTACAGTGGATAGAGCACCAGCTCTGAAGTCAGGAAGACCTGACTGTGTGACCCTGGGCAAGTCACTTAACCCCAATTGCCTCAGAAAAAAAAAAGAAAGAAAGAAAGAAAGGCTTTATATAATAAAAAGTGCCTGAACAGAGTATGGAAGAAAGCAAATGATTCTCAGATGTGTAAATGAGGTGGAAATGCTTTCCAGGAACTGGATCAAGCCAGGACAAAGGGATGGAGGTGGAAGATGGATGATTGTATGTGAATAAGAGCAAAAAGGTCAGTTTAGGTAAATCATAAGATGCAGACAAAGGAGATTTGGATAATGAGTTTGAGGATATAGGTTGAAATAAACTGTACTTGTGTGACTGCTGCCCAGGAGAAAGACTAAAGATGAATTATGTGGATTTGAGATTCATCTGCATAGAGATAATCATTAAAGCCATGAGGATTGATGTGGTTATCAAATGGAAAAAAAAGTATATTTATGGTTCTTTTTTAGACATAGCTTAGACTGAAACCAAAAGAACAATATACATAATGAATAGATTAATAAAAATATCTCTAAAAGACATTAGAACCTAAATTACATGCAATAATGAGTCATAAAGACTAAAGATGCTGATGCATATTTTCTTCTCTAAGGGAGATCTAGTAGACTACAGGTGTGGAATGTTTCATAAACATTTCACTTTACTATTTTTATTTGTTAATAAGGAATTAACAATTTACAGCTTACGGAGAAATTATTAAGAACTATCAGTGGTATAAAAATATTAAAGCTTTAATATGAGATTTTTTTTAAAAAGTTAAAAATAAAAAAGTTTATATTGAAACTCAAGTACACAAATAAAGTCATGGTATTTGCACTGTAAGCACAGTGTACCTATTGTTTGCCTAAGTTAATTTTGGCATAATGTGATTCCCTAGCACAAATTATCTTGTCATATAAAACAGTGTTTTATAAAGACTATTCAGAGCAGTTATTTTTCCACTAAGTTCTACTAACACTGATTATCTATTCTATAGATGACCTAGGGATTGAGGTCACTCTACCTTCTCTTTTTTGTCATCTATTCTTTAGGCTTATCACTTTTTATCAGAGTGGGAATTACTGGGAGAGAAAGTCATAAAGGAACCAAAAATAAAATCTTAATGAATCAATCTAATTCCTTTCTTTGAACTCTGGTAAAAGAATGGTGTATATTGTTCCTTTGATTTTGCTTCCTTCACTTTAAAGGAGCCCATGAAGTAAAATCTTTCCAAATTTCTTTGAATTCGTCATTAATATACTTTTTTCACATCAGAAAAGTATCAACAACCAGATTTATATAATTATATTAAAACATTTTATTTAATTCCTATACAAAAAATAAAATATATAAAAGTATAATGAATTCTTGACCATCAAAGAATCTCATAGTGTTCTATTTTTGAAGCTTGACTCAAACTAATTTCTCAAATGAATACTACTAAAAAATTTGTATCACAATGTCAATGAAATCATGTAAAATGTATATGTGTGCCTATAAAATCAAGGAAAGGATTTGAGTTTTATACATAATCAAAATATGTATAAAACTTTTTTTTCATACTTTTCTGATGAGATTTTCACCTTGGAAAATTTTCTTGCCACAGAAAAACAACAGAGGGATAGCTTCACAATCTCTTTCAAATAATTTTCATTGTTAAAATGTATTTGACTGGCAGATAACTAGAAAACCTAGAAGGAATTCTCAATTTTCTACCGATGTGCTTTATTGTGACAACTACCCTGCTGATTTTAATTATCAATGAATATGGTTTAAATATTCATCTAATTTTTTTTCTTTTCAATCATTTTTTTATTTTTATAATTCAATTTTTATTTTTTTATAGTTTTTTTTATACTTCAATTTTTATAGTTCAATTATAATGAACTGAACATGGGAAATCTTTATCTTAAAGTTCCTCTAACACTGTCAGTGATTATTCTCTTTTCCCCCCTTAGGCAAAGATGCCCTTTATTAATAGAATATAGAATTCAATAAATACTTTATCAGAAATCCATGTATCAGGGCATTTTCATTTGAGTTGAATAGAATGTAGAAGTAGTAGCTATATTTTTACCTTCAGTAATTCTTCCAAAAGTGAAAAGGAGTTTGCTTGCTTCCTTACTCAAACTGAATAATATCACCTTTTCCCCAAAATTATAAATGGAGTTGAACATGACCTCAGTGGCAGTCAATAAAGTATATTTCACACACAAGTATCCAGCCTTTGCTTGAAAACATCAACTTGAGCAAATACCCCTTTTCTTTAGGCAGACCTTTGCATAGCAAAATTTTGAAGAAAATCTCCCTTATAGAAAACCAAAATCTTCCACAATGCATAGTAATATGTGTGTTAACCTAATCTTAACAACCATTTTCCTTCTAACCAAGTTTACATGTATAATCATAGAAACATCCTCAAAGTCTTATGACTGCCCTTTTCTTTAAATTGTTTAGCTATCATAGTAATATTGCCAGTAGAGAATGAGTAGTATCAGTTATTCTAATAATCATGTGTTCAAGTAATTTATAATCTAACAAAAGGACCATAATATTGACTTAATTAATAAATGTAGTATAGAACACCTAAAAATTGTTACTTATACTCCTTTCCCTTCTGCCCCTCTGCTCCCATTCTACAATATCTTTTTTGTATAAATTCTATTGAAAAGGAAATTTATAATAATTTTCAACTTTCCTTCCCTATAAAATCTCACTCTACTTTTTGTCAAAGTCTGAGAGACAAATGTTCTCATTTGTCTTAATGTCTTAATTACTGGCAATCAAAGACACATAGATATATGGATGATCAGTCCAATATGTTTGGCAACAGTTTTAAACAACTCTTCGCTATATATCATAAAATTAAGAAATATATGTGATTTTAGAGAATGTTAAGTCCCTCATTTTTACAAATGAGGTAACTAAGGCAACTAAAGCTTAGAGAGAAGTCTATTGACTTGTCCAATGTCATACAAGAGACAGATTTCTAGATCCCATATTTTTCTCCAGAGCTAAATCCACTGAACCTGTGATGTCCCACTATATTATATTACCTAATTCTTGAAATTTCTGGTACAATTGAGTGTGAATAAATGATAGAAAAAAATTTCTCTCAATATTTTGTCATTTTACTTTTGACCAATTCTTAGAGTCAAAAATATGTCCTTGAATAAAGATAAACAGAGGATTTTGTTCTTTGAAATTAAACAAAAAACTTTTTTTAAAAAAAAAGTGTGGCTAAAAAGTATAAATGGGAATGTCTAGGTGCCATAGATAGAGTGCTGACTTAGATTAAAAAAGATTAATCTTCCTTAATTGAAATCAGGCACTTACTACACTTATGATCCTGAGCAAGTCACTTCATTGTGTTTGCCTCAGTTCTTCATCTGTAAAATGAGTTGGAGAAGAAAACGGTAAACCAATCTAGTATTTTTGCCAAGAAAATCCCAAGAAGGTTCGCAAAGTCTTGAACATGACTTGAAAATGACTGAATGAACAGAAAAGGGGTATGTAGGAATGTATCCTGCTTTTAGATTATATCCTTATTCTTGGAAAGCTCTGTTCAACTTAGCTTGCTAAGGTATCTCCCTCCTGCTACAGAGGAGTGGGCAGAATTCATTTTTTTTCTGTGAAATGTGCCCTAATTCACTGAAAAAGAGTTAGAAACCCCACCCCTTCTACTGTGTGTTCTCTTCTTTTGTTAGTCTGTTAAATGCATCCACTTCTTTGCTTTCATGAAAAGCAATTATTTAATTTGTATATTCTTAGCATGCAGTTTTTTATGTGATTAATATCTCTTCCTGATTTTCTGTTTTTAATTAGGCTCTTAGAGGGCAGTCATCACTAGGAAACTCACTTAGAATGGCAAAGAGGCCAGTGTCTTAAAAAATAGGTGATTTTAAGTTTTAATGATAATGAAAAAAGAAAAAAAGGAATGTCACATATGCTTATGCATATATATAATTAATATATATTAATTAAATTCTAACTGAAATTTAGCATTTTATTTAATTATGAATATATGCAATAAAACATAATTTTGGGAAAGGGTCCATGGGTCCCCCTTGGTCTCTTTCACACACATACACACACACATACACACAGAGGTTAAGAACTAGTATAGATAGGTAGGAATATAGGAATGTGAAGGGTGGAAATTATTATTCAAATTCCTTTCTCATTCTACCTCATTCCCTTTCTCTGCAGTTCCCATCTCTGTAAATCCCTCTCTACTGAAAGCCAAATTTGTAATGCTTTTCAGCCTATCTCCCCTAGGAGATTTTTTTTTCCCTTTCTTTCTGTGAAAGTCTAAAAACAAATGTTCTCTTAATGACTTGGCTGCCTGGGCAGTCTCTGTCAGTAGTTTCTATGCCCTTCTCCCTACGAAGACAAGCTCTATTCTTCTGTTCAAGTCAAGGAAAGCCTTTTCTGCTGGGATTTGAAATCATCATGTGCATGGTGTAGGGGGCAATGCCTTTGTGTCCTTAACTAGATAAATGCTTTCACATTTGGCACAGACTGTGTCTACATCAGGACTGACCTTAAATAGAATATGAAGCAGGACATTTGTCTCTTCCATTGTTTGTTTCATTTTTCTCCTTTTCACAGATCTACCTAGATCCATTGCTCTCCTTCTGCCCTCTGGAGGCCCTGGAAGCCCCACGGTACATCTTGGCCTTTATCATTCCTTGAGTTTCAAATCTTTTCTCACCTACTTCTTCAAAGAAAATGCTTCTCACCAATAAATGTGAAGAAATGATAAAGTAATTTTTAATAATATGGTTAATATTTTTGCAATGACAGATCAAACTACTAACTCTAACAATGGGAATTTCAGGCATATACTAAGACAGTGGCAAGGCAATGTAGAATAGAGAAGACATTATGAAACAGATTTAGGAATGCCTGAGGTAAAATTCGACCTCTTACAACTACTAGCTAAATGATCATAAACAATTCCTTTTACTTCTCAGAGACAGCTTAGTAGCACAGTAGATAGGCCATCTACTGTCAGAAAGATTTGAATTCAAATTTAACCTCAGAAACTGATAACCTGTGTAATTGTAGGCTACCTCACCTTCACCTGCCTCAGTTTTCTTATCTGTAAAATGTAAACAATAATGGTACTTATTTCTCAACAATGTTACAAGGATAAAATGAGGCAAAGTTTGTAAAATACTTTATATCATTATGCTATGATTAATGAATTATTATTTTCTGAGTGTCATACAACTTTCTAAGGCTTAGTTACTGAATTCTAGATACATTTTAATCTTAAGCATAGAGGAAATTCCCTCTGTGAGGAAAATCCAGTTACTTGATTTACTATCATCCTAAGACAATAAGATAATTTTTTTCTGAGAAAGCTAGCTTTTGACTTCTCTATAAATATCATCCTGGAGGTGACTGTCTATTCTGCCTTTGAATTAGAGTGAACATCTACAATCTCATAAGAGCTTTTTTATTTTACTCAATTTTCTCTCTCCCCAATTAGTCAAATCACTTAAAATTTTTGGCCATTTTTCTAAAACCAGTTTTCCGGGAAGAAAGGATTTGTGTCTTATTCATCTCTGTATACCTGCTAGTACCTAGCATGTATTATGCCTTAGCCAATCAATTCATTCAGAGCAACCAAATCAGCTATGCATATATGAATACATCCTTTTCTCTTCTTTGGAGAAATAATCACTCTTATATTGAAACCTAGATGTCATGACACTGACATAGATGAAACTTGATATTATCACCTTGATTTTTTTCTTCAATAATGTGTGTATGCATGTATGAATCACAGTACATATACCAATCCATCCTGTGCAACTCTTCCTATAACTTCTCCACAATAGACCCATGGAATATACTGAGGGCCTCCCTTTATTAATCTTGACATTTTGTGACTAACAGTGGAGCACACAGAATGTCCTTCAGTTGTCCCTCCCTGTTGCTCTAATTATGGTATTGGGCTGTCCTTGTTTCTGGCTATGATGGTCTCCATGAGTTTCTATGGCTGAAAGAAGATCATCCCTTAGTAGTCATTTGAAAACCGTAAAATCTTCAAAATAGACAAGTTCACAAGGAGAAAGAATTTGTTCTAGAAAAGTGCTCTGTGTGTATGTGTGTTTAATTCTTTTCATTGCATTTTGGTTATGTCTTTTAGTTCTGTGTTTACTCAAGAAAGATAAACTTTTTTTGTTAAAGAATGTATTTTAGAGTTTTTGTAAATGCATAAAAATTTAAGTCTAAAGGGGATCTAAGAAATCATTCAGTCATTCCCTCCATTTTATTAATGCAGTAACTGAGACCCACAGAGACCATATGACTTCCCCAAAGTTATAGGGCAAATAGTAAAATCAGGATTCAAATCAAGGCAAATCAAGGTTATTTTAGTGACTTTTGCATTATTCCATGTTGCTTTATTCAGACAAACCAGTGATAGGTTAGATACCAGGTAATTCAATCGATCATTACCTGATCCTATTCATAAGAACCAGATATGGGAAAGTCATACTCATTTAGGATTGATGTATGTGTGATAGAGACCAAGAGGGAGCCATGGACCCTTTCCCAAAATTATGTTTTATTGCATATATTCATAATTAAACAATGTTAAATTTCAGTTAGAATTTAATGAATGTACATATGTGTGTATGTTCGTTTTATATATATATATATATATATAATATGCACATAATCATATGTTACATTCCCTTTTTTCTCTTTTCATTATCATGACTACCCTTAAGATAGAGGGAGCTCCAGAAATGTCAAGGTTTCTATGTTTCTCAGAGAACAGGCATGCAGTTACTCTCCAGATCTATCTCTGAGAAGCAGGTTTGGGATTATTGATCTAAGGGGTGAGGTCAATATAGACTTTCTTACTCAGAATTTAGTCTGAGCTTCTAGATGTGGAAAATGCTGCCTTCTCTTACCAGCTATGTTTTGCTAAGCTTTAGTCATGAGATGAATAGATAAATAAAAATATTAATATAATAATTTAATATCTGTCAGGTACCAGCCAAGGATAAGAATATAAAACTAAGCAAGTAAAGCAATTCCTATCCTAGAACAGCTTATCTTCTAAAAGACAGTGTTTAAAGGGGGACCACAAGAGTACATATACTGTGCCTTGGCTTTGAAATGGACAGAAAGTGGTATTATGGTCTAGATGTGAACAAGATAGAATAAAAATTCACTTTCCAGAGTCCAAGATACTAGGAACAAAAATCTAAGTTGTAAGGGGAAGAAGGGGAGTGCCAAAGTGCAGGTGACATGATTTGGAAATAACCTGTATGTAGCTTGTTCATTCTGATTCTGGAAAAGGTACTAAAAACTTACCAGGGACTAAAGAACAGAATCTGAGTTGTGATAGGAAGGGGAAGAGAATTATAATACAGCCTGCATGGTTTAGAGATGTCTGGGAAGTACATAATGGAATCAGCCACCCAAGCAGACAATAATGCTTAACTGTTAACTAGTTTACTCAAAAGCATAAAACCAACCAAAAAAAAAAAAAGGAATGAAATAAAAAATACTTCTACCGAGGCTATACTCCCATGGACTCTCCCAGACATAGGGGGTCTTTAATTAGACAATTGTCAGGGTTCAAACCCACGATTTCTAGGACACAGTCAAAAGTGCCTAAGTTTAGCTTCTGCTTCTCCCAGTGGAGCTGTGACCATCTCCAGTGTGGAAATCAACAATATCCTCTAATGTAAAAATTAGCACATTTGCACAATGCAAAAATGAACAATCTACTCTATCACAACCACTATTAGTGGATTCAGCCATTGGTTCTTCTCCTACCCCAATATTCCCTGAGTGGATACTAATGCTTGACCATTTTTAAAGTCAATTCTTTTCCATTGAGTGGCATATTGATGGCAAAGACCTGTTTTAAACCAGTTTTAAATTCAACTAGCATAACGTTGAGGGAGAAAAATAGGAATGGAGATTGGGATCTAACATAAAATCTTTTACTTCACATTTGATTTGTTCCCCTTGCCATCTTCTTTCCCCGAAAACAAACAAACAAACAGAAAAAAATATATATCAACTGATGTAAAGTGAAGTAAACAGGACTAGGAGATCATTGTATTATAGTAATAGCAATATTGTACAACAATCACCTACAAATGACAACTATTTTCAGCAATACAAGGATGTAAGACTATTCTGAAGAACTTATGAAAAGTACACTCCATTTAATAGCAGATTGAAGAATGCTTTTTAACTTTTTATATTCTTATTCCTTTATTTTAGTTTTTTTTATTTTTTCTTGCTCCGTGTGCTCTTCTGCAATATGACTAATATAGAAATATATTTTTTCATGGCTGCACATGTATAATCTATATCAAAATGCTAGCTTTCTTAAGAAGGAGATAAGGAAGGAATTTGGATCTCAAAATTATAAAAGATGCTAAAAATTGTTTTTACATGTAATTGAGAAAAATAAAGTAAAAACATTCTTTTAAAAATAGAAGTAAAAAAAGTAGCACCTTGCTCTTATAGATCTCTTTTGTGTCATATCCACTTCATGGATAAGATACCTTTTGGTATTTTCCACTTGCTGACCTTGCTTTTAAAAGGACAGTCTCAGGCTATTTATGAGATAAATAGATACAGGCACTTTTACAATAATAAGACAAGGTTCATTGGATTATAGGATTTGCATTTAAGTGCCATATAAGTCACTAGTTCAACCTTCATTTTATATATGAAGATGACACCCATACAGGTAAGATGACATGCCAGGTTTGCACAAAGACTACAGCTAGATTTTGATCATTGTGGACAATGAGCCCTCAGAAGTGGAGACATTATTTGAATTCATGTTACATGTTCCTACTAGACTGGAACCAGTCATCACATTTTATATAACTGTAACTTCAAATAGTGTTGATTTGTATTTACATGATTACTGCAGGCCTTTCATTACCAGCATTAATTGAGACCTAGATATGAATATTGACGCCTAAACACAAACTCAATTTCTCTGACTCTAAATCCATTGTATATTTCCCTAAGCTATGCTGCCTCTAAGATACCTAAAGTTGGGTAGTTTTATTATTGTTTATTTAAATAGTCAAATAGAGTAAATAGAGGTTCAGGAGGTAACCATGCTATATTCTGAAAATCTTCGTGTTGCTTTTTAATTTTCCCAGGTACCATTTCCGTCAACACATTACGTACACCCTACACAGCCCCTGGAGAAAGTGAAATCCTAGACCTGGATGATGACTTATACCTTGGGGGTTTGCCAGAAAACAAAGCAGGTCTCATATTCCCAACTGAAGTGTGGACTGCTCTCCTCAACTACGGCTATGTGGGCTGCATCAGGGATTTGTTCATTGATGGTCAGAGCAAAGACATCCGACAAATGGCTGAAATTCAAAGCACTGCTGGAGTCAAGCCTTCTTGCTCAAGAGAAACAGCAAAGCCGTGCCTTAGCAACCCATGTAAAAACAATGGCATGTGTAGGGATGGGTGGAACAGATATGTCTGCGATTGTTCTGGGACAGGCTACCTTGGCAGGTCCTGTGAGAGAGGTAGGTTTAAAGATGAGACACCACCTCATGATTATATTTGAAGTTCTCACTAGATTGTTGAACAGAGAGAGACTGGTTCATTGAAACTAAACTGATTCTTACTGGAGAATAGACTTTAAATCATGTTTTTTTGTTTTTTTGTTTTTTTTTAATTTAAAGGCAAGTGAGTGGCTCAAAGCCGATATCGGCAAGTCGCTGTGCATGCTGGGCAAGTCACTTAAGCTTATTTGCCTCAGTTTCCGTATCTGTAAAATAAGCTGGAGAAGGAATAGCAAGAAATTTCAATGTCTTTGGGGGAAAAAAACCCAAATGAGGTCACAAAGAATCTGACATTACTGAAATTTTGCCTCACTTAAATTTAATTCACACACAAAATGCTTAGCTTAGTGCCTGGCACATAGTAAACACTGTATACAAGTTAGCTGTTATTGTTACTATTAGTATTATTATTACAGCCATTTATGTCATGAGTATGCTTCCAAGCCCCAGTATAAATTGGGGGATCATTATTAATGTGCTAAATATTTGGGAACATTGAACCTAACATTGAAATACAAATTCAGATTTTTAATATTTCAGGAAACATATCTTAAAATGTGGTTTTGATTACAGAGGCTGTTTCTTTTACCTAGAAAGGTCACCACTTAGAGAAATAATGTCTGTGGCATGCTTATTCAGAAAAATGGTGACAAAGCAGAGTATACTTAGCTAGATTTATGATTTATGATATCATTTGAAACAGTATATTTTAGTAAATAGAAGGTTAGCTTTTTAGTAAAGAAGACTTCATTCTGTTTAGGTTATGCCTCTAGAAAGTTTTAGCTCTATGTCTGGGGATAAGTCTTTTAATCTCTTGGTGTCAACAAGAAACTCTTTAAAAATGATAGGTTTTAGAAAGTCACAGAAAAATTTTCATTCTAAACTAGTGAATGAAGTTCCCACACTGGGAGCTCTTCCCACTGATAAAATCACAGATCCAGATTGTCTCCCTCCTTTTGAAAAATTAAATCATTTTAGTGAACATATAAATAGAAATGCATTGATATTATTGAAGCTCTATATTGCAGTTAAAATGAGGTGGCAAATACTGTGTAAGCCTCAGAGTTGAGGGGGAAAATTTCGATTCAGTTCCTCCTTCTGCCACATACTAGTGCTCTGATCCTAAGAATATTATGTAACTATGCAAAGCCCCAGACAATTCTCTAAATTTATAAGGATCCAATCAGATTTGGCAAGGGCTTAGACTTACTGGGAAGGAGCTCCCTATACCAATGAAATAATATAGTTGGCCAAAAAATAAAACTATGAGGTACTTATCTTGATCTGGAAAGGAAAAGAAATAATAAGCATTTAGATAGCATTTAATTTGTTTCTAGGCACTTTGCAAGGCTCTTTACAAATGTTTTCTGATTTTATTCTCACAGCAACCACATAAGGCTAATGTCATCTCCACATTACAGTTGAGGAAACTGAGGCAAACAGGAGTTAATTGACTTGCCTAGATCTAGGGTCATAAGACAGATTTGAATTCAAGTTTTCCTGACTGTAGATCTGATATTCAACCCTTAATATGAAAGAAAGATATCAAAGCACTTTTTTTTTTCTGGAATGTTAACTAGATCATTTTATTCATTCACTGCCTCCCTTAAACTCATTTCACACACACACAAGTCTAGACATCACCCATCAAATCATGATGTCATTGTTCTTCTTCAAAAACAAAAAATAAACAGCAACAATCAATGCACTCCAGTGAAGTCCCAAGTCTAAGACCTAACCCACCAGTAAAGAACACCTTATGCATCATATATCTGAGCTCAGATCTCAGTCTGAATCAGACTATGAAACAATGGACCAGAATCAGCCCTGCTGTCTCTGGCAAGAGTAAAAAATTCTCTTTTCTTCCCTTTTCCTAGCCTCCCACAATATGTGTGGTAGGAAAGTGAGGAACATGGAGGCTATAGGATTGAATTGCGAGGGAACAAAAAAAAATGAAGAACAGTGGAGAAACAAAAGAAATAATTAAGAGTTTAGACAAGGGACATTTGGAATGCTGTAGGGAGTAGAAATGGGCAGCAGAGACAGCAAAAAAGGGAATACCCTCCTCTATCCAAATTAAGACCTCAGTCACTTCATCTTTTATCTTATGGTAGTGAATCCATTCTTGTTCAATAATTGTGCTAAAAATCAATTTTATAATCCCATTGAGTTGCATATTATCCTTTGTTAGTATGTTATAACTATATTTCATTCCAAATAAATATTGGGAACAGCAATAATATTATTCTCATTAAAATGTCCAACAACTTAAAAAATATAACATATAATTACCTTCTTTTTTATTCTAATTGCCCTCTGCCTAAGTTCTTCATCTATAAAAGAAAGGGGTTGAGCTCCAAGTTCCCTCCTAGTTTTAAAACTAATATGCTATCCACCCTTCTTTTTAAAAGTATATTTTAAAATATATATATATATATATATATATACATAAAATACATTTTTAAAATTTATGTTTAATATATTCACTTTATAAATGAAAAAATGTCTAGAAACTGAATGGGTACATGTATAACTCTGGTAAACTATCTCCACAAGGCAGAACAGCAGTTGATGGCAACAAATATCCCTAGCATCATAGATTTTGAAGGCTTGGAAGAGTCTAGATCAATCCTTTCATTTTATAGATAAGAAAACTGAGTCCAGAAAGGTTATAGGATTTGTTCTATGTAATGTTTAAGTCCATTGGACTCCCAAACAAGTCCTCCTGTCATTGTCTCAGGCTGCATTCTGCATATGTTCAGTTCACTGTAAACAGGAAATTATCAGTTTTGTGTTATGCAATCGAACAGGACAACAGACAAGTGCATGTGCTTGTAGCCGAGTTGTGTCTGCCAGCAGAAACCTAATCTCAGTGCCCGTGAGTTGGCAAAGGTAGTTATTTCTTTGTATAGCTTACTCCCTCTTACCAGACATTAAAAAAAATCTGTTTTTTGTTCATTGGGGAAGGGAAAAAATAATGTAACATGATGGAGAAATAGAAAAAACAAACAAAAAGGGGGGATAGTATTTAGGATATAGCATAGTCAAACCTGATTTTAAAAAAATATAAAATCCTGACTGAAGTGACCTAAAATGTTGCTTTTTCTTATTCTGTTGGACAAAGGCCAATTTGTTCTGATGCCTCTGGATTGTTTTATTCCTGGTTAAGTGATGCTGGAAGAGGGCATAACTGAACTGTCACATGAATTACAAAAGCTTTCAGTTAAATATGTATGGTATACCACCCTGTGGCAATATTCTGCTATTACATATGGCAAACATAAAAATAGGTATTGTATTTTTTTCTAGCAGAAGGGGGAGGGGGGAGAAAGGGAATATTTACA
>JAJPUD010003939.1:95309-186873 GCA_023553655.1 Myrmecobius fasciatus
ACAAGGAAGGCCAGGTTTGTGACTACCAAAGCTGGCTTCTGTCCATTGCCTCTCCATGGGCTTGTTGAATCAGCAAAGGATATAATGCCTGCTTATTGGATTTTTTAAGTCATAAGAAACAGCATTACATAGAATAAGATAAATAGGGTTGGAAAAGAACTTAGGGGCAGCTTGGTGCAGTGAGCAGAAAGTAAAACTTGTGGTCCAAAAAGCCTACATTTAATCTTACCTCAGGTGAACTTGGACAAGTCTATTAATTTTGATGGACCTCAGTTTCCTTATATGAAAAATGAAAGAATTGGACTTGATATCCCATACTCCTTCCAAATCTATATCTATGATCCTATGAAATTATATAGTATATTGTCTTCGTTTCACAGATGAAAAAAATCGAAACCCAGAAAGACAAATTTATCTGCCTAAGATTATATCTCAAATACGACAGCCTAAACTCAGGAAGAATGAGATTTTTTTTAAAGCATTGTATTTCAACTCAAGAGGATATGATTTCAAACCTCATCTCTGTTACTACCTATGAGTCCTTGGTGAAGTTCTCTAAAGAACTACATATGATCTCTGTTCTCCCTTACAGTTTTAAATCCCATGGTTATAATCTAATTTTCTAGGTATATAATTATTCTACCTTCATTTTATATGTGAGAAAATTTGTTTTATAGGTAAGAACAACTAGCATTTATAATATACTTTCAGATTTGCAAAGCACTTTGCAAATATGACATCATTTAATCCTCACAACATCCATGGAGAGTAGATACTATTGTTATTATTATTACCATGAAGAAACTGAAGCAGATTAAGTTTAAGTGCTATTTTTATTCTCATATTATAGTTGAAAAAACTGAGGCTGACAGAAGTCAAAGTGGTCATGTAAGTGTCTGAATCCATGGTTGAATTCAGATCTTTCTAACTCTAAATCCAGGGATGTGCCCAGAGTCATGGAAGAACTCAAACTCAGATCTTCTGTCCTTTTTTTATCTTATGCTATAGTGGAATGTATGCTGCGCTTCTCAACATAATACTCAAATCCCTTGTGATCATATACAAATGTAATTACCTCTTCAGGAAGGAGAAAAGCAGAAATTTGGATAAATTTATACTCTGTTATTACTAGAGAGGCAGTTTGATGTCAAGTAAGAGAAGCATTGATATGAAACCCAGAAAACCTGGGTTTGAGTTCTTTGATCATTAAACCATAAGCCTCTCTCAGCTTCAGTTATGTTTCTTAATCTGGAAAATTGGAACAAAACTTAAAGTAACTTCTTCAGGTATTGAGACAAAAGTATTTGTAAATTAACAAGTACTATATAAACTTGCACATTTTATTGACCTTTGCTGATAAGAGATAAGCCTTAATATGGGATATAGTTATAAATATTAAATGAAAGGAAAAGGAAAACAGACATTTTCATTTCAACAGATAATACAACTTTTCAGAAAATAAAAAAAATCATGTTCAAATAGTATATTCTAAATGAAGCCTATGGCAAATGACTAGTTTGTGTTAATATAATTTAAGGATATTTACAATAAACACAGAATCATCTCCCTCTAAAACTATGTGCTAATTATATACCAAGAAAACTCCATCTCAAAATATGTACATTGAACAAATCAGGAAAAACTCCCGAGAAAATGATAAAGTGTTGTCAATATTGAACCCAGGCTCCTGCCACCTGTTTTGATGAAGCATTTTTTGAGTAAAGAGAAACTGGAAAATTTTTGGTGATTTTAACATTTCAAAACTATTCTTGATTATATGTAAAATAAAAACATCAATATAATCAGAAGCCTCATTTTACTTGTTTATGAAAACTCCAACAGATGGAGGGACAGATGTCACAGCAATATAATTTGGCTTCTTCTCTGATTTTCATCGTAGATCACAATATGTGACTGCCTGTCGGCAGAGCCTGACACAGGTGTACACCTTAGGCTTTAACAAGGAATAATGCAAAGAAGCAAATTTATCAAACTTAACGATGAGGTGTAGAAGACAGAAAACAAAGCTGAAAATGTCTTGTTCCCTTCCCTTTTGTACTCCAGGGAAATAAATAATTGGAATAAGATTTTTCAATAATTTTCTTTTGCAGGTAGATTAGAAAATGATCTCACCATTAATTTTAACCAAATAGCATAATCTTCAAATATCAAGTCTTTATTTACCATTTATTTAACAACTCCCAGTTTTACCCTTGTCTAATTTCCCTTGCTCTTCCAAGTAAATACTTAATCTATTCATGATGAATCATGTAGAATTATACTTACATTTTGTCAGTTTGGGGCACATAAAAAATTTTTAAAGCTATATAGATGAATAGTGCCTGTTTTCTTATATATTTATATATACTAACAGATAATTATTATATTCCCTGCTGATTTAAAAAAGTGTTTAAGGTTGCTCATTTTTTTAATTTGAATAAACTTGATTCCATCTTAATATCATAATTATACTAAAGAAATCCAGGATTATTTACAAAGTTTAAAAAGTTACCTTTCAGAAAATGAGATTTTTTTCCCACTGAAATTATAGATAAAAGGCTGTATTTATAAGATGCTTAAATTTTCAAGATGAAAGTGGGGCAATACCATCAACTGTCCAGCTTTTTTTCCTTTTAGATACAAAATGCTTAGATGAACAATTTTAGTATTGCCTAGTAAGTATTTTAGTACCTCATAGAATTTAGATTGTTAGTTGTTTTGGAAATGAAATAGAAGTAATTCATTCTTATGAGAAGGATATGGTGGTGGGGTGGTTAATAGTTGGCCTTCATATGACACTTTTTCATAAAACATTTTACATACATTATGTCATTTGATACTCTCAACAAACTTTTGACTAAAGTCTTGTGAGTATCATTGTCTCTTTTACAAACAAGAAAACAGAAAGAAAAGTTAAATGACTTTCTTATGGTTTACACAGTTCATATCACTAGTGAAATTTGAACCCAAGCCTCTCTTGATACCAAGTCCTTTTTAAATTTCCACTAAGCTGTGCTGCTAAAAGTAATCAGTATTTTTTCCAACTTCGGAACAATGTTTTCTTCCTTCCTTTCTTCTTTCCTTGTCTCCTTCCTCATTTTCTTTCTTCTTCCCTTTCTTCCCTCCTTCTTCCTTTCTCCCTCCTTCTCCTGCCCCCTTCTCCTTCCTCTCTCCCTCTATTCCTTTCTTCCTGTTCCTGTCCTTGTCCCTATCCTTCTCTCATTCTTTCCTTCCCTCCCTCCCCCTTCTCCTTCTCCCTCTCTTTCTCTCCTTCTTCCTGTCCCCTCCTTCTTCATCCTTCTTCCTCTCTTCCCCCTCTCCATCTTCCTTCTCCCCATCCCACCTCTCTCTTTTTTCTTTCCTTCCTTTCTTCCTTCTTTCCAATCAGGGTAATATTCAAGTGTGATAGATAAAGGATGCCTCTACAGTCATATCTACCTATTTCAAATATGACCATGTTCTCAAAAGAACTTTCAAAAGTCACATTAAAGATGTATGATAAAAGAGTCAGAATATTCTTACTGTCTTCCTACTATGTGCTCAATAGTATTCTGGGCTATAAAAGAAGACCTTTACTCATACAAAAATTCACCTTCAGCAGTTAAAGGGGCTCTTTGCTACATAAATCTCTTCTACATTGGGCCATATCTTATGATCCATCTCATTATATTCCACTGAATTCTAACAATCCTCCATTCCCGAGTTTTAGTTGAGAATATGACAATGAGCATTAGTGAAAATGGAGGATAGTTTCCAAATGGTAACATCATTTCATCATACCTCAAACACTCCTCCCACCCTCCAGGGATTTTGACTGTGGTTTTTGACTCATAATCAAAAGACCTGGATTCAAATCCTGCCTCAGGTACCTAATAATCATGTGACCAGAGAGAAGACATTTAACAAGTCTCTGAGACTGTTTCCATCTGCAAACTTCTGATAATATTTATAGTACATACCTTAGAAAATTAGTGTGAAAAAAGCATTTTAAAAATCTTAAAACACTATCCAGATGTAAGTTAATAGTGTAGGTAAATTCCATGTGATATGAGGAACAGATTAGTGAATTTGGAATCAGAAGATAAATTCAAAACTCAATCTTTGCAATTGCTTCCTGTGCCAGCTTGAATATGTCACTCATATTCCTTGGGTCAGAGTTTTTTCATCTGAAAAGGAGATAATTGGATTTGAGTAAATATAAGGTGTAGTATTAAGTCTATGATTCTGTAATCTTATTGTGAAGGGTGAATCAGATTGGAGTTACATGAAGCAAAAACATTTTCAATCTTCACAAAATACTTGAGTTAACTCCATGAATGAAAAGTGGAAGTATTATTTCATATTTAATCATTGCAACAACTATCCACTGGGTGGGCTTTGTTATTTTGACAATTTTGGACATTGTATTGTCACAGTTTTTAAGGTAAAATTGCTTTTATTTTATTAAAAGATATATGATTCTACCAGTGTAGGTTCTAACTTCATTGATGTACATCACAATCTCTTTAAGATTTAATAGATAGTCTTTAAGCTTGCTGATATTAAAAAAAAAAAACAAAGCCATTGACTTTAATGCAATTCATCACCTTGTAACCAATTTGAAAATATTTCTCTCAACTTACCTAGGCTGGTTCTTGGACAACAGTCATAAAATATGTGACAATGGCCATACTCAATATGCTTCTAGCTTGGGAGGGTCTACCAGAGCTTTAGCTCCACTATTTTAGCCTTTGATAAGCCATAACAATGCATTAGAGTCACAGTTTAGTGAAATCAGAAGAAATATTTCTTAATTTCAAATAAGCCTTCTCTTATTAAGACTTTTATTTAGACTATTATCTATATTTACAAACTGATTTTTGGGAAGAGGGAAGAGAGAGGAAAAGAAGATGTAAATCAGTTGAAAACCTAATCATTTCAAAAAGTTAGTTGATAACATAATGACTGAATTTATTATTAATTTTCAAATTAGCTGATTAAATTCAAATATTTAAAAATTATGTTTATGATCACTGTCTAACTGATCTATCTTATGAAACTAATTGCTAGATTTACTTTTCTTAAACACTATCTATTATTCTTAATATTTGATGATATAATTCATGGATAAACTGTTTTACATTTTAAGGAGTGGATGGCAATTTAATATGGATTCCATTCAACAAAATACAATTCCCAAAGAAAATGGCCTTTGATTAGTATCTTGTCAATATTCAAGATTTAGATCTTGGTTTCTAAATTTTAACAGATTCTGTCACACAGTTTTCATTTCAAGATGAATTGTACAATATGATAAACACAAATTATATATTTCATATCTAATTATCAAGAATAGGAGACCACAATATTTTTAAAATTTTTTTTGGAAAATATATTTGAGAATTCATATGTCCCAAATACAGCCCTCTTAATAAATATAATTATGTCTGAAAACATTTTATCTTCACATTGAGGTCAGGAAAATATTCCCTAACAAATTGTGCCATACAAAAGTAGAATGGATTTCTTTGGGAGCTAGAGTGGTTCCTCTTCGTTTAAATCTTCAGGTGAAACATGAAAGATGCCAACTTTTTGGTTTTCGTTTAGACAAGATACTTATTCAGCTACAGCTTGGGCTAGGTGGCCAGTGACATTCCTTCCAATTCTAAATCTTGGGAATCTATATTTTCATTTAGTTGGTTTCACAGATAGCTATTGATGGATTAATTTAATTTCCAAATATTTTTTCCAGGTATTAAATAACGTTCTAAAATGCTAGCATTACCCAAAGTCATTTACATTTGTTTTAAACATTTCAGCACCTATATGATATAAATTGTCTTTTTTCTGAAACTAACTTTTTGCTCTATACTAAGTGACACTTCTCCAAGTGTTAATTTGCTAATACTTTTCCAATTTACTTCTGAAAATACTGCTAAAATGATAATGTTAATATTATAGCTCCTTTATACCCAAAGTTCTATTTCTCCTAGAGTGGATGTTTATCACCAACTTGTAGGGGTAACTAATTTCAGAAAAATGGAGTAGCAATACCTTGGGAAAAAATGGTATCATTCTTACTGGTAACATTATGCCATTATTCCCCACCACCACCCAGGAATTTGGCATACTTACTCAAGCAAACTGCATTCAAATCCTTCCTCAGATATTTATTAGTCAGGTGACTATAGATAATACATTTAAGAAATCTCTGAACTTCAGAAAAATGGAGTAGCAATACTTTTGCAAGGATGGTATCATTCCTGCTTGACAATGTAGAAAAACTATGGAAAAGACAGTTAAGTTACTTCTCCTTTTCCCTACACATCCACAGTACTCATCAAAGTGATTAGAGGGCAGCTATGAAATTCTGGTCAGGGCAGTAGACTTTGAGTCATATGAGATGTTTTCAGATGTCATCTTTGCTATTTATTCGATATGTAACTTTGATACCCTTGTTCATACTTTTTCCATTTATAAAATGAAGAATGGGAATTATATGGGCTCTGAAACTTCTTTTTGCTTTAAATTATATGGATCAATAAAGAAGCATTCCTAAAATTTTCAATTGCTGCATGTCTCAGATAAGGAAACTGAGTATTAGGCAAAGTAAGTGACTTGTTCAAGGTCACACACTTAATGACAGTCAGAAATGAAATCTTAATCCCTAGGCTACTTCTAGTGAAGCACTGCTATGCCTTTTCTTTTTTATTTTCCTCATTGGAAATTTTGTTCTACAGTTAACTCCAATATTATATAAACTATTCGAAAAAATAGGGAATGAAGGACTCCTACCAAACTCTTTTTATGATACAGACATGGTACTGATACCTAAACCAGGTAAAACAAAAACAGAGAAAGAAAATTATAGACCAATCTCCTTAATGAATATTGATGCAAAAATCTTAAATAAAATATTAGCAAAGAGATTACAGAAAATCATTCCTAGAATAATACACCATGACCAAGTAGGATTTATACCAGGAATGCAGGGATGGTTCAATATTAGGAAAACTATTAACATAATTGACTATATTAATAACCAAACTAACAAAAACCATATGATAATCTCAATAGATGCAGAAAAAGTATTTGATAAAATCCAACATCCATTCCTATTAAAAACATTAGAGAGTATAGGAATTAATGGACTTTTCCTTAAAATAGTCGGTAGCATCTATTTAAAACCATCAGCTAGCATCATATGTAATGGTGATAAACTGGAACCATTCCCAATAAGATCAGGGGTGAAACAAGGTTGCCCACTATCACCATTACTGTTCAATATTGTATTAGAAATGCTAGCCTTGGCAATAAGACAAGAAAAAGAGATCAAAGGAATTAGAGTAGGTCATGAGGAAACCAAATGATCACTCTTTGCAGATGATATGATGGTCTACTTAGAGAACCCTAGAGAATCAACTAAAAAACTATTAGAATTAATCCACAACTTTAGCAAAGTTGCAGGATACAGAATAAATCCACATAAATCATCAGCATTTTTATACATCACCAACAAAATGCAACAGCAAGAGATACAAAGAGAAATTCCATTCAAAATAACTATCGATAGTATAAAATATTTGGGAATATATCTGCCAAGGGAAAGTCAGGATCTATATGAGCAAAACTACAAAACACTCTCCACACAAATAAAGTCAGATCTAAACAATTGGAAAAACATCAAGTGCTCTTGGATAGGTCGAGCGAATATAATAAAGATGGCAATACTACCTAAACTAATCTATCTATTTAGTGCTATACCAATCAAACTCCCAAGAGATTATTTAACTGACCTAGAAAAAATAACAACAAAATTCATCTGGAAAAACAAAAGGTCAAGAATTTCAAGGGAATTAATGAAAAAAAAAATGCAAATGAGGGTGGCCTAGCTGCACCAGATCTAAAACTATATTATAAAGCAGTGGTCACCAAAACCATTTGGTACTGGATAAGAAATAGAGTAGTGGATCAGTGGAATAGGTTAGGTTCACAGGACAAAATACTCAATGACAATTGTAATCTAGTGTTTGATAAACCCAAAGAGCCCAGTTTTTGGGATAAAAACTCACTATTTGACAAAAACTGCTGGGATAATTGGAAACTAGTCTGGAAGAAATTAGGCATTGACCCACACCTAACACCATATACCAAGATAAGGTCAAAATGGATTCATGATCTAGGTATAAAGAATGATATTATAAACAAATTAGAATAATGTAGGATGGTTTACCTCTCAGACCTGTGGAGGGGGAAGGAATTTGTGACCAAAGAAGAACTAGAGGTCATCATTAATCACAAAATAGATAAGTTTGACTATATCAAGTTGAAAAGTTTTTGTACAAACAAAATCAATGCAGACAAGATTAGAAGGGTAGCAGTAAACTGGGAAAATATTTTTACATCCAAAGGTTCTGATAAAGGCCTCATTTCTAAAATATATAGAGAATTGACTCAAATATATAAGAATTCAAGCCATTCTCCAATTGACAAATGGTCACAAGATATGAACAGACAATTTTCAGATGAAGAAATTGAAACTATTTCCGGTCACATGAAAAGGTGCTCCAAGTCACTATTGATCAGAGAAATGCAAATTAAGACAACTCTGAGATACCACTACACACCTGTCAGATTGGCTAAAATGACAGGAAATGATAATGATAGCTGTTGGAGGGGATGTGGGAAAACTGGGACACTGATACATTGTTGGTGGAACTGTGAACGGATCCAACCATTCTGGAGAGCAATTTGGAGCTATGCTCAAAGAGTTATCAAAAAGTGCATACCCTTTGACCCAGCAGTGTTTCTACTGGGCCTATATCCCAAAGAGATTTTAAAGGAGGGAAAGGGACCCACATGTGCAAAAATGTTTGTGGCAGCCCTTTTTGTAGTGGCAAGAAACTGGAAATTGAAAAGATACCCATCAATTGGAGAATGGCTGAATAAATTATGGTATATGAATGTTATGGAATATTATTGTTCTGTAAGAAATGACCAACAGAAGGATTTCAGAGAGGATTGGAGAGACTTGCATGAACTGATGCTGAGTGAAATCAGCAGAACCAGGAGATTATACACAGCAACAAGACTATACGATGATCAATTTTGATGGACATGGTTCTCTTCAACAATGATGTGATTCAAACCAGTTGTGCTGCGATGAAGATAGTCATATACATCCAGAGAGAGGCCTGTGGGAACTGAGAGTGAACCACAACACAGCATTTTAACGCTTTCTGTGAATATTTCCATGCATTCTGTTTTCCTTCCTAGGTTGTTTTTTTTTCTTCTTCTCTTTCTAGATCTGATGTTTCTTGTGCAGTAAGATAACTGTATAGATATGTATACATGTATTGTATTTGTCATATAATTTATCCTATCTAGCATGTATTAGATAACCTGTCATCTAGGGGTCAGGGGTGGGGGGAAGGAAAGGAAAAGCTTGAGAAAAAAAAAAGTTTTTTTGCAAAGGTCAACGTTGAAAGGTCACTCATATGTTTTACAAATAAAAAGCTTTATTAAAAAAAAAAGAAATTTTGTTCTAGTGTGGTCCCTGAAATGCACACCACTAGCATTAAAAAGTCAGTCTCACTCTTTCACATGAAGTCTATTAATGTGAATTGTCCTTTTCAATTTTGAGAATCTGATCATTGAAAATGAAAGGTTAATTCCAAACAATCAGTGTGAATTGAGCATATTTCTAGTATTTTACCTTTCTTCCCTTGAAAAATACACATAAACTAAACCAATGCTGGAAATTTTATTTTCTTCCCTTTCTGCAGAGGCAACTGTCTTGAGTTATGATGGAAGTATGTTTATGAAAATTCAGCTTCCTGTGGTGATGCACACAGAGGCAGAGGACGTGTCCTTAAGGTTCCGATCACAGAGGGCCTATGGCATTCTAATGGCAACCACATCTAGAGATTCTGCAGATACTCTTCGTTTGGAGCTGGATGCAGGGCGTGTGAAATTGACGGTCAACCTAGGTAACAACCTCCCTTCCCCCATTGAACTAACATTTTTCACTGGGTTTGTTTTTGCTTGCAATCATTCACCAAGCAGCTTGTTTGCTATGGGAAGTAAACACATTTAATGATCTAATTTCCATTTTTTTAAATTATGTATTTACATTTTTCTTTAAAACTTTACTTTTGCATCTTTTTGGTTTGCTTTACTCAGCCTAACAACCTGTCATAGTGTAGCTCCTACTATCTTATTGAGTGTTCTCAAAAAGGGAGCCCAGTTTACCTTGGCATTTCCCAAGGAAATGTATAATTACTTTGAGTGTTGCAAACATAAATTTTCAAATTAATTAAATTTTAATTCACCCCTGCACTTGAATGTAAATAAATCTCCTTTATAAGCATTCCATTTACCAAATATCTCCTAGTGCTTTGGGACTCTCTTCTCTGATGGGCTTTTCCTTTGAACATTCACGCAAGGTAGTAACCCATCTTCTGTTTTGAATTACTGTGTGGTGGTATTTTGCTATCAAAAGATAACCCATAACCCTTCAATGCCCAAAGTCTGCGGCCCTGAGCAAACAGCCATGTGAACACTGAAAACACAGACTCTTCTACAGAAAAAATAATGCTTTCCTGGTTTAATTTTGCATTTAAAAAGAATACTCCTAAGTTGGCTACAGTAAAACCTCACTAATATGACTTAATATTGTAGGAGAAAAAAATCTGAAAATAAGGAAGTCTGATTTACAGACTCTATTCAGCTGTTTTTCTTTCAAAAATAAATATATAATCTAATAGATAAGATGGCAAGTACAGATGAAACTATAACTATTTTAATGAGTACATAGAATTGTTTCTAATTACCCTCTACCCCCCTCCCCCCAAATGAACCTACACTTATACATATTTTTTAAATGCTGGAGAACTTGGATTTCCTGGGTAGGCTAAATTTTATTCCCTTAATATCTTGTAGATGGTGGTGATTTCCTTAATGAATCTTTCTAGATAATGTAAAGAGAACCATGCCCAAGGTCTATAAAGATTACCATCTCCAAACTGGAGGGGTCAAAATTCATGAGGTTTTACTGTACTTACTATATTTTTTCCATATGGTGCTAAACTAACTCATACGATGTGCTACTTTGCTTATGATTTCAAATGGAAATACAAAAGTAATGAGAATACACAAGAAAGTTAAATTAAGAATGGCTTAGGTTTAAGAAAATAAGTTGCCTTTCACTTTTTAAGATCCTTGATTAACAATGATGGTATTGTGTCATGAGGTATACAAGGTATGAAAATCCCACCCAAATGCTCAATGCTCAAATTGAGCTAGACAGGGGTAGATTATAGAATATAGAATGTGAAAAGTCTGAATATATTTGAAAAGCAAGGGAAAGTCAACCTATGAACTCCTGCTTTTTTTCCTTCACTGTTCTCTTAGAGTTCCCTCTAGTGGCAAGATTTGATTACTACATAAAGATTTAAAAAAAAAAAAACTTTTAAAGGACTTGTACTTGTACTTTTAACAAAAACAAAACAAAACAAAACAAAAATCCCTATGCTGTATCCTCATTAAATGAGGATAAACCCTCCCTCAGCAAAGCATTCTGTGGAAAGAGTTGTGTAGGTGCTGGTCCCTGGCTGTTTGCAACCACTTTTCTGATGCGGTTGACGACACATGACAAACTCAGCTATATGGAAACAGAATCTAGGTTTCTATTTTTCATGCTCCCCAAAGGCATTAAAAGCACACACATCAAAAATCATCCCAAATGCCCCTTTAAAAAATTCACTGTCCATAAATATATGTAATAACCAGAAACAATTTGTTTATATTTGTATTTACTTTTAAAAGTTCAATAATCAATTATTATTCAAGAGCAATGTTCACACAAAAATGACATTATTAGCTTGCCAGAGAGGAAAGAATATGAAAGGAGACCAATGGAAAAAGAAAGTGAGTGGGATAAAAGGCTTTGGTAGCCTGAAGAAAGAGTACCCCTTGAGTGCCAATGATGTGTGAGGATGTCTTTCCTTGGCCTATTAACATAAGCCATAGAATACCACCTATAATGAACTGGTAATTTGTATCCTTGTATGTAGAATTAAAAAATGCCCTAGTTACTAAAGGAAGCAATTACAGCTTATTTTATTTAGTCCCTTCCATCTAGAAAGATCATGGAAGCCTTTGTGGGATACTGGATCTCAGAGGTCCAGGATGTCTGAGCCTAGCTGGGACTGCTCTGCACCCCATTGTGACGGAGCACTTTTTAATTATATGGAGACCAACTCTCTGTTCTTTCACAGATGGGAAAAAAGTTGCAGCCTAGCTAAGTGAAGCATCTTTGACAGTTAAGAATAATTTCTTCACTTAGATTTGTCACCATGTAGCTTTGTTTGAAATTGGCCATTTTTTATCTTTTATTGTTGTTCCAACAGTGAAGTTTTATGGCAATAATTCTGGGTTACAGCAGTATGTAAAGAAAAATGACTTGGAGTGGCCATATTTGCATGTGTCTGTCCCCGGAAGGGTGGACTGTGATTTTATTGGATGTCTGCAGCTATTACCTTGAAGGATAAATTTTCATTTTTCATCTATTCTTCCCCATCTAGATTGTATCAGGATTAACTGTAATTCCAGTAAGTGCCTATTCAAAATTTTTAAAATGTTATTCCTCCATTATAAAATGATGTAAGCTAGTTGAAAAAAATAAAGTGACGTGTAGAGTTTTGAAAAAACCATTAACTCACTCTTGAAGTACTCCAGCTCATCCTATAGGTGTAAAAATTCATTATGATCTTTGTCAAATTGAGCATTTTCTCATGATGATTCTTAAGCATTAATGAGAAAAAATGTTACAAGAATTCTGTAAAAGCCAACTGCAGAGATGCTGCATTCATTCCTTTGTAAACCCACAGATAATGGAAGCAGCATTTTAATTTATCTACTTCTAGTTAATGTTTCAGGAATGGCCAGATACCAGAGTAATCCCAGACAAGAAATTTGCTTGTCTCATGAAGGAGGACATAATACTATATGACCTATAAGGTCCTTTGCAATTATAAATCTATGATCCTATGAACTTCCTATTTCCTGGATTTTTTTTAACCTCATATTTCTTAATGGAGCCAGAATCACTTAGTTTCCATGGTTTTGTGATTTCCCTTATGAATTATCCTAAAAAAATAAACCAGTAACTTAGAAAGTTGTCTTTCTAAGTCTTGTCCATATGATTTTCTTAAAATGTTTACCTGTCAAAAATTAAATTTATATAATGGATTTTTACACCTTAATCATATAGCTATAAAAAATTCAAATCTTAACATTTATTATGCTGATATGCATGCCAATGATTATGTAAGAAAGTAAATGCATGGAAAGAGACTTATTTGAAATTTGAATTATGGCACATGAAAGGAGAGTGGACTGTGATTTTATTTGGGGTCTGTATCATTTACAGACTGTCTTTAAGTAATACTACATCATTAAAAACTTTATAAGTTTTTTCTTTAGGTTTTGTTAATCATTTTATAGACATTATAGAACATATTTAAACTATCCATCCTTTCTTGACATAGTAAACCAAAATATTTTCTTTAACTTTAGTGAAACAATGAATGAAAATCCATGGACCCAAATATCAAAAATCATTGACCATATATTCATCAATAAATTTTTGAATAGGAACAAATAGAGGCCTTATACTAATTTGAGCCAAAAAGAAGCAAAAAACCCCAAAACTTTGCTGATACAAAAGCAAAAATGGCTATTAAAATAATGTTAAGCATTTGAAATTCTATGATTGCTCTTCAAATGATTTACTTTATACTTTTAAGTATTGTTGCTTTATTTTCAAAGACATCTCAAAATTAAGAAACTGATTGAAGCATTAATTTAACTAATATATTATATACTAGGTATCACTTGTTCAAAAATCCCATAAAAATTCCCAAATGTCCCTGGTAGTGACAAATGTATTTGCCATCACCCTCCACCCTTTTTCAAAGAAAAAAATAGTTTTTAGGCTTAATACTTCAGCTCTAGTTTTGTTTTTGGTCCCCCCCCCAGGATTCCCAAAGGCCATGATGGCTCTCACAAAAATGTCTTTTCTCTGTAAATACTTTCTCTTCACAAATTATGTGGATGTTCTATATTTTTCTGATATTTATAGAAAAACCTTTCATGTCAGAGTAATGTTCTTTTCTGGACATTTTGGTTTTATGTATGGTAATTCATTTTAATTTAGAATAAATATATAACAAGATCTGAATAAATAATCTTCGTTTTAAAATAGCCATCTAATAAAGAATAGAATCACTGATGAAATTAAGAACATTGAAGTCACTGAATTCCATGTTGGATCTATATGAGAAAAAAAAAGCTATCCTTTTTGATACTCATAGCCATAATAAAATTATCTAATCCTTTTGTTAAATATTATGTTCCTAGTGGGAAAAAATTAAGTTTTTCTTCTTACTAAACCTATTGCTTTTCTCTGTATTTTCCTGGCATTTCATCTTTGGTATTTCCTAGTATTTTTTTTCTTTTATCTGTGTCTTTTGTACAAAATTCTTTACACATTTCCTTCAGTTTTGAAGGAAACCTGCTATTTTGTAGTTTTTCTCTCTGAGCTAAAATAAATTTATTTGTCCTGTACCAACTCCTGGAAAAATACTAGCTTATAGGTATGTATGATTTTCTGAAACCTGGAAGGCATATGTGCCTTTATTGAATCATAGATTTAAGACTATTTTCAGGGGGGGGAAATATTTCAGCAAAGGTTTTATGATATTAGCTTAACCATAAAACAAAGCAAGAAAAATAATTATAAAAAACCATAAAGCAAAGCAAGAAAAAAATTAAAACCAATTCTAGGTCCAATTGAAAATGATAATGTAATTTTAAAATTTGTTTCCAAGTTTTGATAGGAACCTCTATGATTAAATTTCCTCTTTTTTCCCTATCCAGCATTCCTCCAGAAATCTCTCTGCTTCCTCCTCTAGTCCTTAACTAGTCCTCTAGTTCCTTAGCAGGAAAATTTAAAAAAAAAACTAAACTTAAATTCAGATGTTTCTATTTTCAGAGTCTTTTTATGATAAATGGGAAAAAATGGAATGGAGAAGCAGAAGGAGGGCAGAGGAGTATCTGGGCACACATATGGACTTTTTAGACTGCCAGAGATTTCTGTCACCCTGTATCTGGCACTCAGATGCAATATCCAAATCTTTTAGAAATCACAAGGAGGAAAAACCTTTTTGTCACTTTCCCTAAGGGAAGACCAAATTTAAATTTCAAGGTATATTTCTGTTCAGTAGGTCCAGAGTTGCCACCATTTATTCTTACTAGAAAATAGTAACATTTAAAAACTTCAGAATAGTATAATTAATTCTGTTGCTCTTCCCACTTCAAGTTCACTTTCCTATGTTGAGAGAAGGCTTTTAAAAAAGGTATTTTCTACATTAATAGATGACATGTAGATGTCAAAACATAGGTATTAATAGCTAAGATTACAAACTGATCATCTTTGTACATATACCTAGACCAGAGTATTTTTACATGTATAATATCATTTATCATTATTTAAATGTGCCTAGAATCTGGAACTTGCAATATGCTTATGTGAATGACTTATTGGAATGAGATAGTATGCCTCATCCTTCTCAGTACCATTGTCATGGTGAGTCTGAGAATATGAAAAAGATAAGGAGTTGCTCTCATGCCATATGAGAATACCACTTTTCATTTTTTTTATCAAATATTTTAAAAGACAACCTTTCCTGATCAAATAATCGCATAGACATTCCTAATATAGCTTTGACATTTGAAAGAAAATGAGAGAACTTCCTTATTCTGAAAGTTCCTTAAACACATATGGAGCTTTGCATTATCAGAAAGATGAAATTGGTTCAGTAAAGGATTCATGTAAAAATACTACCAAACCATGATAATTTGTAGTAACCACAAAGGTGACCAATATGGGTTAGTTGGGGAAAAGGAATGAAAAATATTTTATAAGAAGCAGTCAATGAAAAAAGAATGAAGCTATACACAATAGAGAAGTGCAGTTTCATGTAAAATCTTTTTCTTGTACTTGATATTTGTTAAGTTCAGAATTTTTTAAATAGGAAAAAAATATTCTTCTCTCACAATCAAAAAAGTGGTATTGTTTTCAGATAACTAAAGCAATACCAATAAATGATTAATAAATAATGGGAATATATAAATCATATGTAATTATCCCACAGATTATCTTAGGTAAATGTTGGCTGACTTGATATTTGTACAAATTTGCAATCTTGTGGACATGATTAATTTTCTTAGCATTTCTTTCCCTCTTAGGTGATGCAAAGTAAAACTTAACCAAAGTTGTGTATAATTTACCACAAATTCTGAATTACTAGGATTCAAGTGATCTCTCACAATTATTCTGTGAACCAGAATTCTCAAAATAATGTAGTATAGATAAATGGTTCCACAGCTGAATTTCCCTAAAACATCTCTCAGAGATTACTATATTGTTAATCATTACTATTTAAAAGATACATGTTTCAAATTTGGAGACATCGTCATACAATAAAAACGATGATGCATCTTGAAACATTGATTGTGGGTTCAAATTATGGCACGCATTTAATACATATATAATCTTAGATACATTTTTCTACTCTTTGTACCTTATTTTTGCCATAAGTAATATAATTCTGTGGTCTTTTCCAGCTCTAAATGTTTAATCCTAATAGTACCCATAGTTACCTTTCTTTCTTCCCTTGAAACTTTTAGTGTTATAATCCCTTGATATTTACACACTTAGTAGACTTGAATATCTAGTTTGGTCCTATTAAATATAGGTTAAGACATGTCTATTTTCATATCATATAATCAACTCCTTTAAATATGAAACAGATGTCTAGTGCTATTTCAAATTAGTTTAAGGAATACAAATTTTCCTTCACCGGCATCATTAAATTGTATCTTCCTGCATGGCACATAACCCTGCCAAGATTTGATCCATTTTGATTATGAACAATACCCCTCAAATAACTTTCTTTTTAGAAAGTTTCTTTTTTTAAGTTTCTACCTCATCTTTTCCTATTACCCTCATGTCTTCTTTTCTTTCTTTTTCTAACTCATTCCTTTTCTCATTTTTATGTTAAATTATTGTCTTCTGTCCTTATATTTCCTCTCTGTCCTTATATTTAACTTTATTTTTTATTTCTCCCTTTTCTTCTTTTTTACCAAAACTTATTCAGCTTTCTTAGATTTTTTAAACATATAAATATAAATATATATACACTTAGATATACATGGAGGAATATTCTGTTAAATGTTTAACAATCAGCTCTCTCTCACACACACAAAAAGCAGACGCAATATATTTAAATTCAATCTGCCTCAGTAGCATTTACTTATCACTTCCATAAATCTAAAGAAATAAACCAATCCCTGATTTTAGAGTTTGTAAATTTCTGAGATAGAAATGCTTAAACTGAAAATTTAACAATCTGCTTTCAAGAGGCAGTTTGGACTGCCTGCAGCACAATCCTGCATGTGTTTGTATATAAACACATATAAACATGTCTAATGTTTTCTTTCACTATCAAGACCAATTTTGACTATTTCAAATTTCCTCAAATATAATTTGTCTAACTCAAAAAATTAGTTGGAAGGTACTTTTTAAAGTAGTCAAACTTTAGCAGTTTAACAAATGGTTATGCTAGTACAGAAAGTTAATGCTATTAAAATTAATACCATGAATAAATTCATGGACAAAAGATCAAGTAGTATATTTCAACAGCTCATATTTATTACTCAGTTCCCAAATATGGAAAGAATCATAATCTATGAATTCTAAGCTTCTCTACTTTGGCTAGAATGTAGTAAAAGAAAACTGTATTATGCTATTGGAAAATGTACTTTGATGGATTGTTCAAGTGGATAATAAAATCTATGTGTTGTCATTTTATTACCAGATGAAAAGATAGCCTGGATATCAGTTATTACCCCCTTTTCTTATCTTAATATAGCTGGGAAAGTAATAAAAAGATGAGAAATGTCAACCAGTAGCATTTGAACTATATTAGATTTCTTCCTTCTTACTGCATTGTCAGCATGCTGCTTAAGAAGACACAAGGGAAAAATAATATTTCTTCACATGAAACAAAGAAAATATTCTAGTATGATTCTAATGACCAAGAGCTAATCTCTAAAATAACATCTCTCTAGTTGCCTTCTGTACATCTCAGATAATATTAGCTTCATCTTGATCAAGATTTTTTCCATCAACATATTAATTCATCAGGCATTTATTATACACCTACTACTATATGCTAGGCATTTTACCTAAGCACTGTGGATACAAGGAAAAACAAAAACAGTTCCTACCTTGAAGCAGCTCATTATCTAATAAGGTAATTAACATTCAAACAACCTTGAACAAATAAGATATATACAGGATAAATTGAAGATGGTCCCCTACTGAAAGCTTTAACAATAAAAGAGACTAGGAAAGGCTTCTTGGATACAGTAAGATTTTAGCGAAGTAAGTCAAGAAAGCCAAAAGACAGAAGTGAAGGGAGGGAGCATTTTTGCCAGAAGCATTAAACCATGAAGGTGCAGAGATTTGGAAAATGAAGTGTCATGTTAAGAACAGCAAGGAGAGAAAGGCCGTAATCATAGAATACAGAAAGGAGGGTTAAGACAGTACAAGGTTATAAAGGGTTTAAAAGTCAAACAGGATCTTTTAATTTGATCCTGGAAGTAATGAAAAGATATTGACATTTACTGAGAATAAGGACACAATGATCAGACCAATGAATGGGGGATAAACTGGAGTAGAGAAAGATATGAAACAGGGAGACCAGCCAGAAGGTTATTGTAATAGTCATGAAACAATAGTGTCTGCCAGGATGATGATAGTGTCAGAGAAAAGTAGAAAGTGCATAGGAAAAATATTGTTAAATGTTATGATTTAGAGGAAAAATAATGATTTAAGTTTTGGATATGTTGAATTAAAGCTATTATGGGACTTCTAGTTCAAACTATTTGATTGACAGTTGGAGATGAGAATTAAGATGTCAGGAGAGAGAGGTTAGGATTTGAAAAACTGATATAAAATTATGCATATAGAGATGACCATTAAAATTTTTGGAGCTGATGAGATCACTAACTGAAATAAAATAAAGGGAGAAGAGAGCCCAGGACAAAACCCTGTAGGATATCCACAGTTAGGAGTTGGAGATCCAGCAAAAAGAGATTGAGGAGTTATCAGACAGGTAGGAGGAAAACTTAGAAGAGAATGAGAGTGATCAGCAGTGTCAAAAGCTCCAGAATAGTCAAGAAAATTGAGTATTAAAAAGAGATTATTTGATATTTGATACTTAAGAAGTTGATGGCAATTTTTGACATCTCAGTTTCAATAGGATGATGTAGTCAGTGGCTAGACTACACAAAGTTAAAAAGAGAGTGAATATAAGGAAATGGAGATACCAAGTATAGATGCCTTTCTTTAAGGGATTAGCCATGAAAAAGAAGATGGTATATAAGTAGATAGCTAGCAAGGATAGATGGATAAGTTTTGAAAACCATACAGATGAAAGATATCTCAAGGAGGGGGAAAACATGCAAATTTGTGCAGGCAGCAAGCAAACAGGAGAGAGAAAGATAGAAAAATAATGATAGCATGTAAGGATAGAGGAAATTATCTGCTGCAGAAGATTTGGATGGAAAAAGATCACTTAAGCATGTAGAAAGATTTTCCCTGACAAGGAGATGACTATCTATTCATATTAGGAGATAGTAAAGTTTTAACTTTACATCAGTCATCCACTAGGATAGTCATACCTGAGATCTCACCATAACCCATAACTACAACTGAATTATTATAAAGTTTCAAGCAAGCATAGACCATATTAAAGGTTTTTTTGTTCATTTCACTTATTGAAAGTTTTAGATGAAGAATAAGGAAAGGGAACGTTGGCAGATATAGTCATAAAAAGTTTGGGAGGAAAAGCAAGAGAGGCACACAAAAGAATGGGAGAACTATTCTCTTCTGACTAACATTTCCAGTTAGCTTGTTATTTTGTCCTGAACAGGACATTTTATTTGTGTAAAATGATGGAGGAGGAAAAGATGAATGGTGGGATGAAGGGTCAAAGTCCTCAAAAGTCTTTATCTTTGGGAAACATTGCTTGGGAAACGAACATTTTATTTTTTGAAAAATACCTTGAAGATTTTCATTAACGATAACATCAGCAGGAAGAAGAGAGTTGCTTCTTTTCTTAGAAAAGGAAGCATTGCTCTTAATGTTATTACCTCTAAGTTTATTGAAAACTGCCAGTGTATTCTGAAGCCCTAACTCAGCAGTTGGAAGATATTTGCATTGTTCTAAAATGTTAATGCTCTCAAAATTAAGGTGGGCAATAATTTTGCAGTGAATGTGTTAGAGAAATAATAGGATTAACATTTTGCAAGTTCATGGTCCTGATGAGCCTTGACACGATAGAAAAGTACATTGAGTTCTCTCTCTATCATACTGCTAGATAAATCCATTCGCTTGGCTTACTATTAGAACTTTAGACCTTTTTTTTCTTATTATAATAGAATCTCATTAATTCACTCTTTACTAATTCAGAATTTTAATCCATCAGACAGGCCCCAGCTAAATTATATAGCTATCTATGAAGAAAAGGATTGTTAAGCAAATTAATTGTGTAAACAAAGTTACAGGGGAAATTTTTAAATTGCTTAAGAGAAGGAACTTTTCAAGTATGTTCCCAAGACAGATTTATACAATTGTTATGTTAATTAGAAATTATTCTTATCTATAAATTGAAACCACTTCCTTCTAATAGGTCTCAAGTGCCTCTGTCAGCCTAGAATACTTGGAAAATTAAAAATTGCATTTTTGAAATAAATATTCTATACTTCAAAAATACCAGTTTTCACTTTCTTCAACTTCGGCTACAAGTAATATGTTTAATAACAATAGCTAAATCTAAAAATTGCAGAGTATGATAAAAATGTCTTGTAGCACATCAACTGCCCAATTTATATGGTAGCTCTAATTAGTTTCTAGATTTTTATTGAACATCACATTTTAAACAAAAAGAAGGCAACAAGAAGGGATATGTGGAAGGAGATAGGGAGATTTCCACTGAAAATTGATTCCCATTGATTCCACCCTCACCATTATTAACTTAGGTCCAATGCTGATATAATGATCTTTGCCATTTGAAAAGCAAATTAAGGAATACCAAACCTAGCTCATTGTATGGAAGAGAATTCTTTTTCTTTTTCTAATCTTTCCCTCCTCCCCCAAACAATACTGCATTTTCTTTTTCAGATTTCTATTTCCTAATTTGGTTTGTTTTTTAGAGCATCACAAACTTCCGGCTGTAATTCAGTCCACATACAGATTTGCAAGGATACACAGTGCACTTTTAAACCACACATATAATTTCATTAGTATGAGGAACTCTACCAAATGCAGGTTGACACCCAAATTCTAATATTTAAAAAAAAGTTGCCTGGGATATCAAAAAGTTAGTTGACTTAACCAGGGCCAATTAAAAGACGAACTTGAACCCAGGTCTTTCTGGCTCTGAGGACAGCTTTCTATTCATTTTGTCACAGTCTCTCATAGTACTATTGCAATTAATTTTTGACACTTATTTGTATTTCTTTAGTATATTATTAAGGCATCTAAAATCTCTTTAGAGATTCAGAAATGAACAGGCACATCATTAACAATATGACTTCAAATTCTTAGATATTTTCCTTATTTAAGTAGATGAATTCAAAAAGAATAATTGAGGATACATGTAGTCTCTGAAATTATAAAACAAAATCATATTATGTGATCAAGAAATGTAAAAATTACATACATAAATGAGAGTGCTTCTGGACAAAGAAGGTAGTGAAGTAATATAAAGACAGACCAACAGAGAGTAAAAAGAAATTAGTCATTTGAGTCACTAAGATAGTATTGATTCAGTTTAAACAAGCATGCTTAAAAAGGATCTACTCTTTTGGAAATATAAAACTATACCATCTAAAACAGAACAAAATGAATTAAGAGTTTTTCCTAGACAGAGGCAAAAGATCCAAATCTAGAAAGATACTGAAAATGGTATAGACACTGGATTAAATACTTTTTTTTTTCTTTTGTAACTCAAAATATTTGTTTATATTTGTGATAGTTTCATCTTTATTCAGTGGTGTCTATTTGCAAGCATTTGCCATTTGAAATCTGCTTTGGAATCAGGTGGAGGCATATAATAATATATACACATGCAGACATATATATAAATATATATGGGTATTATCTGCATAATATATATATATGTTTGAGTTAGGTCTATGCATATGCATGTATGTATATATGTGCAAAAATGTCAATTCAATCTTGACACTGATTAAATGTTTATTTTTCTTTTGTCAGATTAGCTCCTTGAATTAATTTCTCAGTCACAATGGTCCAGACAGATCTACATTTAGACAAAGTCAATGTTTTATATTTTTATTAATATCAGAAGGAAATAAATAGAAACTCAGAGTAATATTTTCCTCCTGAACAACTGGAACTAGATACATCAATGTAATTCTGAAACTATGTCATGCAATTTTGATTTCTAATACAGTGTACCCTTTTGTAAAAATGGCCATTTACTACATGGATTCCTATATTTGAAGCATACTAAATGTTTATATGCTTGTTTGAATTGAATCTGATACTTACTTGATACTTGGATGGATCAATCCATCTGTATGGATACTTCATCCATAAATGTAGCTCACAATCTATCTAAACTGCCTAGCCTAAGGAATTCTTGTCCATATTTTCCATTAAATCCTCCAAAGAGCTCTCTCTCATTGTGCTTAGACTTTCTTCTGCATCTCGGCACTTACTGCATAACAGTGTAGGGTGCTGGACACTCATAGGTTATTTATAACTTTTACTGCTTTTATCTTTCTCACTTATCTTTGATAAGTGTGTCTGTCTCTGTCTCTCTGTGTTTCTATTTGTCTCCCTGTCTTGAGTCTCTTTCTCTCTCATATATACATATACATATATGTATGCATATATGTGTGTATATATATACACAATATGTTAAATGACTATATACATATATATGTAGCATGTATAGATGACATAAAGAAGTTATTGACCAAATCAACAAAACCCATACGATGAGATTTGTATAAACCATTTGTCCATAAATTCAAATGTAAGACAGATTTCTCAGTGGTCTCTGAAGGTACCATATGAACATTATTCCAAGATTTTGGGAAATGTTCCAAATATGAGTGACCTTGAGTGTGCAGGTACCTACCTCTGTAAATCTGTTGTAGCCTTTGGCCAGGTGTTGTTCTAATAAATGGACTAAAAACCTAAAGAGCTAAATGAGAGCTGATATAATTTCTGTATAAGAGGACTGATAGAAGACAGGCATGCAGACTTTTCCTTTTCCTTTTAGTTAAATCAACATCTAGGACACTCCAAATTTCTGTCTCCTCGACAAATCAAACTGATTTGGCACATGGTTTAATTGTTGCATAGTCACTGCTACAGCTGGGTGACCACCTGTTTCTAAGTGCTTCCTAGGGAGTAAATTGAGTCATTGGTTTCAGAGGACCTTGAGTCAAAGACAATTTCAGACAAAAGAGTAACAGAAAAGTTTTTCAAATGGAGAAATAATAATTAGTAGGCAGAAAAACATGAGGTCCAAGCCAATGGCTAAATATAAATATAATATAATAAATAATAAATATTATATCATAAATATATAATAATAAGCAAATGGTATTAGATAGTTTTAAAGTCAGCATTAATAGATTAGATGAGGTTATTTTTAAGAAACAAATCAGAAAAGAGTTTCTATTTTTTAATATGTATTGATATTTTTTCAGAGTTTAGCTGATAAATACTAATTTTCATATTTTAAATCAGATACCTAAATCTGTCTTCTTTAGACTAGACCTTTTAAAATACATATGTAGAGTCTGCCATGATCAAATAATGAAGAATGAAAATAATTATATTCGTTGACAATTCTCAGAATTCACCTGATTAAATTAATTAGGAAACAACCTAGTTGATGTCAATTAATACAAAGAATGATATTAAACAATGTGATATGGTTCATTCCTCTAGGCTTTGTTTGTCTCAAGTACTTGATTGAGAGTATGAGTATCATACAAGGTTTTTACTAATTATTAAGACAACAATGTGAGCAAGAACTTTCAATAAATATTAAGGGGATTATTTGGGTAATTTGATTTCTTGCTTCTTTCCTATTTAGAAGAAAATAGAATATATTTGTTTTTATTTTTTATGTTTCTTTATCTTTTATGTATTTTTGTGTCTATCTTAAAATATCAAATATTAACTAATGCACAACTTTTAAAGTTTGGCAGGCCCAAATTTAGGAGTTGGTGAGAAAGTTACCTAATTACATACATTGTACATACTCACATAAAGAATTTTAATGCTGAGCTAATCTCATGGTATTCCTACAATAATCCTAAAATCCACACAACCATTGTGTGAAAGAAGAAATAGTATATTTAAGGTTATAAGAAGGTCTGATCTTTATATTGTTGAATATGAGTCTCTCTGCTCTGTTCATACAGCACCAAAGCAAATAACCTCCAAGAACGTGCACATAGCCAGCTATATTTTTGTCTTTCCCAATGATGTTCTGAAATTATGAAGAAACATCTTGAGACAAATATTTTTACTGGTGCTTTTATAGTCCTCTATTTCTTTCATCTCTTTATAACCAGTATGTTTTCAGCTTAAAAGAACAACCTAAGAAAACATTAAACATTTAGTATGTAACTTCATATCTGACATGAATGGTACTTTGTGCTAAATGAGAGTATTGAGTTAATAAAAGAATAGAAATACAATTGTACAAAATTCTTACAAATTGTAACAACGCAGTTTAACAAATTGTAAACAAAATTGTTATAAAAAGAAAATTGTACTGTAAGAGTATAAATTTAGTAAAAATAAAGTCACAGTCCAAATATTTCCTTTCATTAAAATTAGACCTTTTGAAATCTACTTATTTAAATTCATCAAAGATAGACTGATAAAGAAGTGTATTTTAAAACTTTCTCTTAGCAATATATATTTTTTTATTTTGTGTTTATTTACAATTGTGTAAATATGGTATTCAGAGAGGGAGCAATATCTTTAAATGTTATTTTTTCATGTTTCATGTTCAAATATTTATTGCTGAAATATTTATCTTGATGTGGCATAAATGGGCACAATCAATATCAAAGCTATTGACGCAAAAACGGGTTTCAGGATAATTTATAGCAAATTGTTTCTCTATCATTTTAAAAACTACAAACTATTTAATTAGAAGTTATAGATTTATATCATTCTGAATTCTAACTTGTCACATTTAAATTCCTGATGCCATCATACAGTTTGGGCATACCCATACACATGCATGCACACATTCACAGAGGAAGACTTTTTGACAGATTTTAAGAGGAAAAAATAGAATTATAACTGACACAGAGAAAAAGAAATAGGTCCTCACGAGATATTTCCATAAATCCATCAAATTAAAATCTATTAAACACCTGACAAATACAAGGGCATTTACTACCTGAGGTAGTTTGTTATAGTAGCAGGCTGATTTCAGAGCAAGAACTGTATTCAAGTTGTTCTTCTGACATATACTAGCTCTATATTGTAAGCTCTAGGAAACACAATACAAGTATAAATTACAGAGTTGTTCATCTGAATCTGTCAAGAGAGTTTTCCACACCAACAAAAGGACAGGTATGCAACAATTATTTTAAATTAAAATTAAAATCTTGAGCCACTAGGTATTATAAATAATATTTTTATAGATATTCTCTACAGGCAATAAATACATATTAATATGAAGATGAATCTTATTGCCTCTTCCCCAAAACCTAAGGTAATTTCTTTCATTTGCCAGTGTCCACATTGCTGAATTTGAAATCTATGAAATGAGATTCTGTAGTTTTTGCTTAGCTAAAAAGAGAAATGGAATATTTTTCAACTACTGCCTAGATTTCCTTAAACACTAAGAAACATTTTTCCCTGATATACACCCCACACAAAACTATCTATGGAATCAAATCAACAAAATTAAATGAGCATTTACTGTGTGAAAGGCATCAAGGTGCTGGAAGGTTGCAAATGATAAAACTGTTTCTGGATTTATAATATGACTTGAAAGAGAAAACAAAAACTTTTAGATATTTAGATAATAGCATAATATTTAAATACAATTCACATAATCCATCAGTGAACAAGTATTTTTCCTTATTTTTTATTAAAGCTTTTTATTTACAGAACATGTGAGTAATTTTTCAACATTGACTTTTACAAAACTGTCTGTTCCAAATTTTCCCCTCCTTCCCCCCACTCCCTTCCCTAGATGGCAGGTACTCTAATACATGTTAAATATGTTAAAATATATGATAAATCCAGTATATGTATAAATATCTATATCTTGCGGCAAGTGAACAAGTATTTTTTAAGATCCTACTAAGTATCAAAAACTGTACTAAGTTCTTAGGGTACAAAGACAGAAGCAATCTCTGCCCTCAAGAAGCTTATATGATATATATTGAGAGACTGTGTATATTATGTGTACATAAAAACATACACACTAAACATGAGACATTTTATGGTAAGGCTACAGCAGCTGAGGGGATCAGGAAAGACCTCATGTCGGAAGGCTGTGCATTAGCTGAGTCATGAAGAAAACTAGATACACTCAAAAGAGAAGATTGAGGAAAGATATGTTTCAGATTTGGGGAATAGTCTTCATAAAGACATAGAGAGAGGAGATATGGATTAATATATAAGGAACAATGAGACAGCCACTTTAACTAGATTGGAGAGTGAATAATGTAAAAAGTATAACAGTAGTACTATCAGTGCAGTGAATAGTATACAGGATTTATGCAAATTATTAATAATTTTTGATATAAATGTTCATATTTTATGTTTAACCAAATATTAAGTATATATAGGAAGCAAAATACCTCATTAGCACTATAAATTTCTCTATTTCATGAGTTCTTAACTATTTTTTGTGTATCATGGTAGTATAGTAAAAACTAGGGACCCCCTTTCAGAATAATTAGCTTAAATAAATATATCTCATTTAATAAAATGTGTTTCCAAAGAAAACTACTTTTATTGAAATATATTTATTTATCTTTTTTTAAGTTCATAGACTCCAGGTTAAGATTTTGTTTGCTCAAAGAGAAAAGTCAACCATGCTCTGATGTTGATATTTAGGACAGTTCTCAAATATTGAATTTCATCCAGGCTGTAGATCAGTTGGACGAGAATTGGGACAAGGAAAGGGGAAAGACTGCTTCTGGTGGCTTGTTCTTTTACAGTTGGTTAAATTTCCTTGTCAATAAGAACTTTATATCACTAAACCCCAGGTTAGGATTGACACCTTGCTTGGCCAGCTGGAGATGTTAAAAGACTTCACAATCACATCACTTTTATCCTCAGGGGCTGTTCCATTAAGTCTAAACAGCATGGGGAAGGTGACCCAGCTGTGTTTGTTACATGGATAAATGGGGAATTTTGCCGCCAGCCCTGTCTGACCTGCCTGCCACCATTTCTGGTTGCTGAATTCATAAGAGAAATTTAAGATGTGTGCAAACACATACAGTGAGCTCTGGTAATGTTTGAAAAGCATAAAAGACAACATTGAAAATGCTATTTATATGTCACTCTAATTCTAGATTTAATTTGCAATTAAATCTCTTTAGCTTATTTGGAAAATGTAAATAAAATAATCTTACTCGGCAAAGTGCCATACATTAAGAGAGAGAAAAAAGAAAAGATAAAAGATGGATTATAAAACCCAAGTCATAATTATGATTCCTCTACTTATTTGTTCCATTTATTCTGATATTTTAAAGAATGAGGAATTTTACAAAAAGTCAGGAACAAAATGACAAAGAAATATTGCAGAGGGAGGGAGGAAAAATTAAAACCAAAGATGCAATCCATCCTACCAGTCACCATCCTCCTATCATTGATAGGTAGGAAGTGCTCCCACTAGAAGAGATGACTCAGGCAATCAAACAGTGGTACCTCTTGCTCTGGTTTCCCCTTGTCATCGCATGTCTCATCATAGTCACAATGGCAATACTTCTTCTCAGCTCAATTCCCAATCAAGAGGTCTTTTGTCCTTGAAATCACCCCAGTAAATGCATTTTTCCATTACTTGAAAATGTTGCTATAGTTATTTGCCTCCTTTCAAAATGTTCCTACCCTACATACACATATATGCACATGTGTGCAAGTATACGCATATACACATGCAAACTAAGAAGATCTAATATTTGTTATCAAAATTTAAGACAAGCTTCTAGTCAAATCTCATAGTTTCAAAGAAAAATAATTACCTTGTCCAGGGTCAACAGACTATTAGTGGCAAAGCTGGCCTGGGGATTTACTGACTCTAGTGCTCTATGACACTGTCCTTCCACATTATGTACATATTTTAAGATTCTGACTATTTAGTGTGAAAGCATGGCAGGCAAGCCACAAAAGAAAAGAATAAAATGTAACCAAAATCGATATAGGTTAATGGGAGAAACAAAGTCTAAAAACACTCTCCCAATTCTAAAGATCTGTGATTCTGATTTTATAATTCTTGGTGTTTCCACTAAAGCACTAAGCTCATTTTTTTTTTTTTTTTGGTGAATTGGGTAAATTACCTTAATCTCAAAGGCCTTAGTTTCTTCATTTGTTCAATTAGCTAAGTTAATATTATGTAGGCTTAGGTGATCTCTATCAGTCCTTTTAGTACTAAAATTCTATGTTTTAGACACTTTGCTAAATTACCCAGTACTTTGGTCACTTGCAGTTAAGGAAACCTGGACCAGGTCTTTAAAAAACGGATTAATTTAACAAAACATGACCAATATTTTTATTATTCAAATGAAGCAAAGGTGTGTGTTTCATCATTTCAGTTCAGTTCTACAGCCATTTGTTAAAAACCTGAGGAAGATACTAAGATCAATTGATTTAATTCTGTCCTGAATGGCCTTTCAACACAATAGGATAGTTGATGTAAAAAAATACTGAACACAAATGCTTATAATCCAAAGTAAAATAAAACTGCACAAGGGAAAAAGATGACCACATTGTTTGGTTCTTAGTCTAGCTATGACTATCAAAAAGTATAACATAGAAGAAAAAAACTCTGAGCCAAAAAGTCTCAAACCCTGTAAAATTTACTAAATGATATAATAGATACATACATATAGATATATTCCCTAATTAGTATATCTAAATGTAGCCAAGTATTACATATATTAGTTATATGTTTGATAACATGAGGATATATATCTACATATTATATATGTATATGTGTATTTTATATATATATAATATATGCACATATACATAATGTTTATAAATATCACATCCTTATATCACATAAGGATTATTATACAGTATAACTTAGATACTTAAAGTACAAGTATCCTTATATAGTATGTGTATATATGTATATGTGTATATCTATCTACATATATATATGTATATCTATATCTTCTTGTATAGTATAACATGAAGCATAAGACTGTCTTGAGTTTCTAGGTAAATAAATACACACAAGTCCTCAACTGATAATTCCTTTTCCTTTCTGCTCCAGAATTTAAAGGTTTGTGGTAGTGGTTTTCATTATTTCTATGGATAGTCTCAGTGGCCAGTAGTTGGGCTTCATCCCAGAAATGTTCTCCCATCCTTGTCCAGACAAAACAGATCTGACAAAATACCTGATCCTGGAAAATTTTTGCCTGGATTCTACATTTGGATTATTGACTGATAAATTCCATCAAAGCTGACAGCTTGTCAGCTAACTCATCTTAATTGGCTTTGAGCTGCAGAATCATTTTATTTCTGCCACAGAAAGGTGAAGAGAATTAAAAGCCTTCCCTAAGGCAGATTCAGGATTCCTATTTTTTAGTTTTCCCTTGGCAGGGTCATAAGCAAAATTTATAACCAATACACCTTGCCAAGTTCCAGTGACCTATCAGGCAATTAGCTTTATACAAAGAGGCAAGCATAAAACTGTATTTTGAAGAATGAAAATCCAACAATTGTGGGAAAAACATCTATGGCCTAAAACCAAAAACAAGTAAATAAAAATATTTTTTTTATTTATCCCAGAAAAATATCATTTGAATTTTTATTGCACAGGAACAAAATACAGTTACAAATGCAATTTCTCTGCATGGCCTTCCCACATTAAAGAAAATTAAGTGTATTTAATAAAAATGGCAGGAAGAAGATTAGAATTTAATGATAGGGCAAATTTTATATGAAAGGAAAGCTGAGATGGAGACTTTCTCCTGTCTCTTTTTCTCATCAGCCCCCTCCTGTGGTAAGAAAAGTTTATTCCACAAAATCTACTGTTTGTGGTGATCTAGTTCAATAGATTAATTCAACTGGAAAAAAATACATCTGGTCATAAATTAAAACTTTTTCGTACTTTCAGAAGAAGGAAAGAGTGTTGAATTTAAACAGTCACTGAATACAGGTTTCAAATCCTTTCTCTGCTATATTTGCTCCATGTATGATTTTGATCAAGTCATAATTATCTGGATATCAATTTACTTACCTATAGATTGGGCTAGGTTACCCATAAGATTCTTTCTATCCATAAATCTGTAATTAATGGTAGATAGAGTACTCAAATAGAATCTTTACCTTGTCTTATTTCATAATACATAACTGAACTCCATCTACTTAAAGAGCAAGTTTAGAAGTGTGACGGCTAGAGTGCCAGATCTGGGATGAGGAAGATTCATTTCCACAAGTTCAATTTTGGCTTCAGACACTAGCTGTGTGACCCTAGCAAGTCACTTAACTCTGTTTGCCTCAGTTTCCTCATCTGCAAAATGAGTTGGAGAAGGAAATGTCAAGTCACTTCAATATCTGTCTCCTTCCCCCAACCCTTTAATAGTTATCCACTCCTTATTTTACTCATTTAAATCTCTAATTCTGACACTATGAGCATCAGTACCATGGACTTAACCTACTAAACATACCCTGGAGAAGAATATAGAGTGTCAAAGTAGATACCATGCTGGATTTATAGATAGGAAAACTTCAATTCAAATATTCATCATCATTTATTAGGTGATAGATGCCTTAAGGTTTCATAGCTTTTTATCCACTATGCTATGTTGGAAAACATGGGTCCAAGTCTTACCTCTGACATATGCTGGCTATGTCATTCTGGATGAGTCTTAAGGTATTATTATTATTATTAAACATTCATCCAAGATCTCTACCATGAGCTAGTCATTATTAAAATAGCATACCAATAGTCCTAGAACTTTCCTTAAACATAGAATTTTAGAACTCAAAAGAAATCAAAATGATTTAATACAAACAGTTTTCAAAATCCAGTCCTGTTATACCTGGGGCTTCTCAGAAACCAAAAAGTTTGAGAATTGCTAACCTAATCCAAATACCTGATTGAACAAATAGGAAAATGAGGCTGAGAGAATTTCTGTGGCTTTCCATAGGCCATTTAAATTAATTAATGGCACAACTAGGACTAAAGAATTGTTCTATGAGTCTAGGCAAGTCAGTTATCCTCATTTCTCAGTTTCCTCATCTAAAAATTAGGAAATTGAATTAACCCTCTCTAAGATTATTTGCAGCTCTAAATATATGAGACATCAGGATGACCTCTGTGTTTCAGAGTAGTGGAGAGACAATGTATTATATAGCTTCCCATGAATGTTGTAGAATGTTTAAAATAATAAATGAAAATATGTTTTGAGATATTCCAAAAAGACCCAATGGAGATAGAAAGATATTGCTAAAGATGTTAAAGCTGAAACTAAAATTTGAAATTTCAAATGGCAAATATCAAGTAAGAGAGTATATAAGTATATAAGTAGTCATTTATTAAGTGTCTGATGACATCAAGAACAGTGCTAAAGAGGGAAAAGATGGTACCTGCCCTCAGGAAACTCACAATCTGATAAGAGAAAATTTTAAGAGGTAGGTCATCTTTCCCTAATAATTATAAATATTCACCTCTGCAAATTATCTAGCATTCAGTCCAAGTTAATTTAAACAACAGTGGATCTTTCATCATTCCCCTTTCACAGCAATTCGATTCAATAAACTTTTATTTCACTAGCTAGGATAAGCATTTTAGCCTAGAAAGGACCTTAGATATCATTAATTTTACACAACTGACCTTTTTGATTGAAGTGACTTGTCAACAATATCACAGATAGTTAATGGCAGATCTGGTTCTAGAAAATATAAATGTTAACTAGTGCATCTTGGTCCTAGATCCAAACTTTTAAATGGAAAGGGAACTTAGAGATCATTAAGTCCAATGCAATTCCTTGAGTCTATCCATTGACATTTTTTAATCAAATAAATCTCCTCAGGAATGCTTAATAAGAGAAGAAGAAAATCTGAAGTCAACCCACAAATTTTTTAAAAAATGAAATGAGCATTTGTAATTCTGTAATCACAGGAAATGTTGTGGTAGGACTTCATGACTTTACTGAAAAATCAACAAGGTTGTATTAACATGGTTATAACGATCTAGCCTTAATACATTTGTTACTTGACAAGCGAAAAATAGTGAGAGTTGTGGAAAACTATTTAAGAAGTAGATATTTCTGAACATTTTCTCCACTGTAAAAATCTAATGTTTTATTTCATATGTCAAAGTGGAAAATGACCTCTGTTGATACTGGTAAGCTAAAAAGTTGTAATTTTTTTTTACATTGTTCAAAGAGAAAAGATTTCTTTTGATCAACAGCCAATATTTATATCTTAATCTGAAAACATTTTAATTTCTCCTTTGTTTAATGGCTCCCTATAGTTGGGTAGTAGTCAGTCTCTCAAAATATGATCTCTGAAAGTGTTTTTATTGAACTATCAATCACTAAATGTATTTATGCTACTATGTTTATTCATTTTTTAATCAGAGGAGACATATCCTACATAAGCTAGGTAGCTCATTTGATGTACTGTGGGCATAAAAAGGCAATTCTACCCCTGGGTGCCTAAGCTCTATCATTCATGTAGTCAAAGCCTCATTAGAGGCCCATTGATAACTGAAGTAGTGAAAAAAATAGAACTATTTGCTACTACTTTTAATCTAATCAATTAAGCAAATACATGAAACCCAATAAGTGTATTTCTTGAACCACTTTTATGAGTAATCAAATTTGAGAAATTTACAAATCCTTTTGGAATTGATTAGAAGGAAACCTAAATTCAAAACAACAGTGTAAATGTTTTATCTTATGATTAACAGGCTACAAAGACTGATGACTTTCTAGTAAATAATATAATTGCAACCTTGCCCCTTAATTTGGAAGAACTGGGCTAAATCTTTAATGTTTCTTTAATACCATTTCAATATTTCACACATTCCAATTATTACCTTGTAGAGACAGAGTGGAATAGTGAATAGAGTCAGAAGTCATGAGTTCAGATCCTATCTCTTGAACTTATTAGATAAATGATCCTGAACAAGCATTTAAGTTCTATGTGCCTAAGACAAATCCCTGTCTCTTATAGACTTCTCAGTGTTGAAATTCCAAATTCTTTACTATTTGGTTATCATTTCTCCACAACACTGACAGTTTGCTTTCTCCTTTCCAAGAGTATTTACCAGAATGCCATTTAATTTCTCCCTAGATTTACAGGTTGAACAGCTTTCTAACCCAATTATGTTTTCTTAGCTTCTTTCATTTTCCCAGTAACCAGGGAAACTTGTCTTTCTGCAATTCTTGAAGATCATTTTATCAAACCTCCATTTCTTCTTCCCTTCTTTTACAAATGTTGGGTTTTTTTTCTTCTCACTGAATATAAAGCTTATGGCTATCACAATTTTCCCTCAGTACTCTTACACAAAGAGAATATGTAGGTTTAGAAGGAAAAAATATATTAATTTCAGGATGGCTTTTCATTTAGTTTGAGAAACAAAAGTAGTATAGTGTATGGCAAAAAAAAAAACAACCAAGAAACTATAATTGAGGAACATTAAAGAAAAAATAGGTGTGATATATCCATTATATAATATATTAATCTGGGTAATTAGAGCCTATTTTCAATAAGTTGTTTTTAAACTGTCTAATGGATAAGATAAAATCTGCACAATCCAATTCCAGTTCCCTGATGAAAATTAGAAATTAAACTTTAAAGAAAAAATATGAATCACTAACTATATTTTTCATTAAATATGTTATAATTGAACATTGAAAAAAATCTATATGTAAATATGGAAGCCTTTAGATTCAAATTAAATAACATATTGAATTGTGCCTATTTATGACAACTTGATTTCATGCCTTATTTTAGATCAATACCTAATGCTAAAGATACTTCTTAAATGGTTATATCTATATGTTGAAATGTAAGTTAACTCATCATTTTTCTTGCTTGCTATGGTTCTAAACATGTTTTAACATTGGTCCAGCGAGTCTCTCTTTTTCTCTCTCTTTCTCTGTCTCTCTCTTTCTATCTCTCTCTCTCTCTCCACCTCTCTCTTTCTGTGAGGTTCATTTGTTAACTGATTTAGAGTTTCCATAATGACTGTTTGGCATATTCTACAGGCAAAGGTCCCGAGACCCTTTTTGCTGGCAATAACCTCAATGATAATGAGTGGCACACAGTACGTGTGGTTCGAAGAGGGAAAAGTTTAAAGTTAATGGTGGATGACCAGCAAGCCATGACGGGTAAGTAGTATCACTCTGCCCCTGCCAACCTCCTGAGGCATCCTACCCTGTACCTTGTGATCATGATTTGCGACTGACAGCTGCCTGGAATACAACAGGATTCAAGACAGGAAGAAACTACCCATGATTCATTTCACTTAATCTCCTATAAATAGGATCACTTTATTAGAGGGAAACTTGGGCCCTGAACTGTCACAGTTGTATAAGTGTCATGGACATTTTACCTCAACAAATCAACATAGTCATATTTATATTTGAATAAAGTAAATACTAATTAATTTTTGCAGATCAATACCAATTATGGAGTGTAGTAACAAAGGAATTGGGGAAGAGAATTGGATTTTCTTTGTATAATTTGCTTTTACATTATTACATATTCTTTAATTTATTATTTAAAATGAATTAAAATTATGCCAAAGATTCATAGAAATTGACATTATTTACTCACAGAGGTATCTCCAGTACATGTGTATCAAAAGATTTTATTTTGGCTAGTATGAGTAGTTTTGAAAAATGAAAAAATCTAAAATCAGAACCTATGGTTCAAATCCTATTTTAATCACCAGCTTGTGTGATTACACTACCATCTCAAAACCTCATTTTCCTTATCTGCAAAATGATAATCTGATTAGGGTGAACATTAGAAATTACATCTATAGGTTGGTAGATACACATCTTTTAAGTCCTTGGAATTTCAAACCCTTTAAGGCTACTAAGAATAAGGAGAAAAAGTGTGATTTAATCCCTGCTACTGAAAAAACAAATCAAAACACCTGACCTACTGGTGAAAGAAAGAGCACAATATTTGTTATTCACTTAGCACAATACTATAAATGGTCCTAGTATGGTAAAGGAGTGAACTGAACTCATTTCTTACCAGAAATAGATTGAGAAATAATAGGACTCATGGATATATCAAAATTGATTTGCATAGGATTCTGTCAGATCAACAAACCAACAATGGCATGCTAATCAATCAAATGTATTAATGAAATATAGTCTATAAATTCTATAATTTTCATAACAATATCATATACACGATCCATTTTTTCCCTCATAGCAAATCTTTCAATTTGGTAAAACAGATGGAGACAGCAAATTTACTAGAGCAACAAGGTAACCAAGTGAATACTGAGCTTGGAGTAAAAAAAAAACTTATCTTCCTTAGTTCAAATCTGATCTCAAATACTACTAGCTTTCTGACTTTCATAACACACTTAACCATGTTTGTCTCAGTTTCCTCATATGTAAAATGAACTGTAGAAGAAAATGGGGAGTCATTCCAAAAACTTTGCCCAAATAAAAACAACTGGGATATGAAGAGTCAGACACAACTAAACAAATGAACAAGGCAAAAAACAAATGTTTTTCTCCCATTTTTGAATGATTTTAGGGGGCAGCTAGGTGGCGCAGTGGATAGAGCACCAGCCATGAAGTCAGGAGGACCTGAGTTCAAATCTGATCTCAGACACTTAACATTCCCTAGCTGTGTGACCCTGGGCAAGTCACTTAACCCCAATTGCCTCAGCAAAAAGCAAAAAACAAATGTTTTTAAAAAATGAATAATTTCATATTAAAAGGGTTGGAATTAATTTTTTCTGGATTGATCTGATTAGTAAATGGCAGAGGGAGGTCTAAAATCTGGGTTTCATAATTCTTTGTTTAATCTAGAGCTTCTTGATTACCTGTAGCCCTGATGGTGGAAGACCTTAAAAAAAGTATAGGTTTTAGGAAAGAAGAAAGGACAGGGACATGTGTTCTAGGTGACAGAATGCACATACACAAGTCATAATCTTGAAGCAGTGAACAGAATACTAGTGATAACACACAAGTTTGAGAACAGAGCTTAATCCCACAGCTCAAGTATGTAAGGATTTTTCATTAAGATCAGATATAAATGAGTACCTAAGTTTCCTTTTTGATTGATGAAAAAATCCCCTATGACCTTTTTTTTAGCAGAGATTTCCAGTACAAACATTAATGATAAGGCTGAAATGGCAGTTCCTAAGTGAAGAAATCAGAAACTGACCTGTTTTCTGCTCCCAATTTTTGTAAGATAGGACTTCCACATGTTTCTCCTTTAGATCTTCAGAAACAACGTGCCCTATTTCCTGAGTTTTGAAACTCTCATTTTGGAACTGAACTGTCTTGAGAGAGAAAGAGAGAGAAAAGAAAGGAGAAAGAGAAGAAGAGAGACAGAGACAGAAACAAAGAGAAAGAGAGACAGAGACAGACATAGAGACAAACAGAAAGAGACACAGAGAGAAACACAGAAAGAGAGCCACAGAGAAAGAGAAAAGAAAGGAAAAAAAGGAAGAATGGAGGGAGGGAGAAAGAAAAAGTATTCATTAAGTTCTATTATGTGCCAGGCAATCTGCTAAACATAAAGATACAAGTAGAAATATGACAAAGTACCTACTCTTAAGGTTCTCTTACTCAAATTGGAGAAAATAGAAAAAAATTCATTTTCAGGACAGATAGAAATGTTAAAGGTTCAGCAACAGACTGAATGGCAAGGCCCAGTAGTTCCTACCTTACAAAAATATATTAGTACTGCCAGGAGACAAAAAGAAGAGAGACAAGGCAGATGATAAAGCTGTGTGACCCTCTGTCACCAGAAGGAGTAAAATCATCCAAGATAGGTGGACAGTCAAGCAACAATGGTGAAGAAAATCAAGATGGTGTCAAGTTTTTCCACCAACTGCCCTCCAAGGCCAAAATAGTTTACTCTGTTAAAAGGAGTATAGAAAGGAAAAAAGGAAAGTGGCACATTTTTGTTGCCCAGTCAGTCTTGGAGTTATTCAAAAAATGAGTGAGTCAGTGCTAACTTATTAAAGCTCAACATAGCTAGTCCTAGTTAAGATCATTTTCCTTATCCCATATAGTCATCTTCCTGGACCAGTTTGTTAACTGCTTTATCATCACATAGAGCTACACCAATCTCTTGCTCTGGAAACAATTTGTCCTATCAATATGGCCATTGTTTCTTTTTTTTTAAGATGTCAATTGACTACCCATGTATCAATTTACCATCCTTGTGACTCTCCCGGTGAATAATGGCCATTATTCCCCTAAATGTGTGTGTGTGTGTGTGTGTGTGTGTGTGTATACACACACATATTCAGGAAAAATCCCTTCCCTGACAATTATTCCCCTATATATACATTCATCCATAGATATCAATGAATATACACACAGATATGTATCAGTGGGTATATATATATATATTTATATATATATATATATATATGTACACACATGTCTACATATATAAAGATATGTGTTTATATTAATGTATATATGTGTGTGTGTTTATACTTGCATGTATATGTATGTATATGCATACATATACATATAGGAAAGTGATTTTTCATCTGGGCAATGACTGGGATGTAAGTTGATTCATATGGTAGCCAAGTGATATCTTTTCCTGAAACAGTGGCAGTCTTGATAAGACAATTGTAACTATAGAAAGGGGGAATAGAGGATGAGATACTTACATATGTGTATATACACATATACATGTATAGGGTTTTTATGTACGTGTGTATATATGTATGTGTGTATTGCTTAATATACTACCTGGTGCATGGTAAACCCTTAAATGTTTTCTATTTTTTCCTGGAATCTTCTGTATTTTTAGCTTTTTAAAATCTATGCCAAAGTTTGTTCTTTTGCCTGGAGTCACTATCTGGCAAGTTGGAGATTTTAGGAAGCATTGATTTTCTAATGTATGTACTATTAATTTTACCCCAGTGTAAGAAAACACGAAGCAATGATTATGTTGGAAAGGATGTAGATTTAGAGTCAAGGAACCTGGGTTCAAACCATAGCCCTTCTACTTAACAATAATAGCTTACTTATAATAAATTTAATCTATCAATTCTGGCCTCTGTTTGATCATCTATAGAGTGAGAGTCATATGCCAAAATCCCTTCCAGATTTCAATTCTATGATCCTAAATACATAAAACTAAAAATGGAACTTAATTCTTTTGTGAGGGCATATGAGTATTTGAAGCAATAGCAGACATAAAGGTATATACCCAATAAAGAAAGACCACATTAGAGAGAGCTTTCAGAGAATGAAAGTTTTGGCTCTGCCAGATAAAATTTATCTTAGAGTATTTAGAACTGGACATGACTATAGAGATCATCCAGTTCAATCCCTTCATTTTACAGATGAGGGAACTGAGGCCTAAAGAGATAAGTGAAATGCTCAAGGTCATACACCTAGCAAGTAATAGAGAGATGAGATTTAAACCTCAGTTTTCTGCAAAATCCTGTGCTCTTTTCATTATATTAGGCTGCCTTCAATCATCCATAGCCTCAACTTTGTGGGTATTTCCTCCCCCTTCCCATATCCCTATGTCAGATGTCACATACCATTTACTTTCTCTCTCCTCTCTTATTTCTATCAAGATGTGCCCTAATGTCCTTCTGTAGAGATATCTAATAACTCCTCAAAGATTGACTCTTCTCAGGGTTGTTTACATTTTCAGAAGCATATTTTCTTCTATTTATTTTCTTAAATACTTTTTTCTTAATAATTTTATATTATTAATATTATTATTAATTGTTATTATACATTATTAATTAATAATAATTACATTTCTTAATAAATACTTCTTTTCTTAAGACTTTTTAAAAAGCTTTTTATTTTCAAAACATATGTATAGATAATTTTCAACATTCACTTTGCAAAACCTTGTTCTGAATTTTCTTCTCCCTCCCTTCCCCCCACTCCTTCCCTTAGATAGCAAATAATCCAATGTATGTTAAACATGCACAATTCTTCTATTTATATTTCCACATTTATTATGCTACACAAAAATCACATCAGAAAAGGAAAAATGAGGAAGAAAACAAAAAGCAAGCAAGTTGTTTACATTTTTTAATAAGGATCAACATCTTCAGTTAAAATTTCAGAGTTCATTTTTACTACATATCATATACTAAACTATATATCATATACTGGTCAATTTTTGACAGTCATGGCCCTATTTTCCCCTAGACTTTTTATTTTAATTTTTTTAGATCTTTTCATATTCAGCTTCCTCCCTCCACCACTTTCTATTTTTTTTTCTTTCACTCTCCCCAGTACCAGTTCTTTCACTATTGCCCTTCTTATTCCATAAATAACTAAATTCCTCTTTTGTGAGCAATTCATGAAACTGTTCTGCACAGTTTTGGCTCAATAAACTATTGGTTAAGGTTGCCAAAATTATGGACAAACCAGCAAGGAGGAATAGTTCCTTAAGTCTTAGTCTTTGAGATAACATAGAATAATGTGAAATGAAGAATTCTTTACTATTTATGAGAATAAGTAATATTTACTCCTGGCTATTGCATCTGAACTTTAAAGCAAGTCCATATGATTCTAAGAAATGAGGATTAGGTATATAGTGCATCTAATGTTCAATATCAAAACATTTATTAAATCCCTATTATATGTAAAGCACTGAAGATACAAAGGCAAAAATAAAAATCTTCCCTGTCCTCAAGGAGCTTATATTTTACTGAGGAAGGACCAGAAGTAAACAAATAAATAAGTTGCAAGGGTAATGAATGAATGAAAAAAATATTAAATATAATCTATGTGCCAATCACTGTAATGTAGGAAGGGAAAGGGTATAAGCATTTATTAAGTACTTCCTATGTACAGGATGCATATATTAAAAGCTACATAGTACTAGTCTGAGTATAGAGGATGCAGATTGGGGGCTGAGGACTAATATGTAGAAGTAGATCAGGAAAGGTCTCTTGTTCTGAACATTGAAAGGCTGAAAGATCCCAAGATCAAAGGCTAATAGGGCATGGATTCTAGGCATGAGGGCAGTTTGCGTGAAGGCACAGAGACAAGAGATAGAATAATGAGCCTGAGGAGCAGTAAGCAGCCCAGTCTAGCAGAAATACAGTGTATGAGATAGAATCATGTTAATTCAGTCTACAAAGAGGTGGGAGCCAAATTGTAAAGGGTTTTAAATGCCGCTAAAAGTGGGCATGGATCCAAGCTGTCGAGGATATAATTTTGAAGCCAAGAAATGTTTTTCCTTGAGATAAAATTAGGCCTTACTATTTAATTTTCAAAGTGAGTGTGAATGAAGCCTAAACCTAAACTCCAAAGAATTCTGATTTATCTTTTCCTAACCTGGGCTTGTTCCAGTATGCTTTAATACTCTTACCAAGCAAGTCCTCTCCTCATTCTTATTTCTCATTTTGAATTTTTAAGTTTCCTTAACTTCCTGGGATTAGGCTGAGTAGGTAAAAGTAATGTTCAATTAATAGAGTCCCTTCAGTCATAAGTATCAAACTGTAAAGGCTGTCAGATTACTTCAATTAACATGCAATCTTAGAAGCTGAAATATCAGACAGAGGGGCTCTTTTTGGTTTTCTCTTCTGCTTTGCTAAGAAATATTGAAAATCAAGATTCACATAATCAAAGTCTGTAGGTTAATAAGGATATATATTGAATAAACTGTCTTATACAATAAAATTAGAAAAAAAATTTCCCTGAGCTCTGTGCAATTTTAGGTCATATACAATGTAAATATTTTCCTGTTGGTTCAATCTTCTGCCAATTGAATCTTCACAGCTTAGTACTCATACAGATCAAATTTTGAAGAGATAAAACTGATCAGTCAGGCTCTTCAAACTTTTTGATTCATAGTTCATAAATCAGAATCCACTTTTGTAGTCTCCAAAACTCTTTGTTGAATGTAGAGATAGGACAATGTAGGGGATAATGTACTGGACCTGAGTTCAAATCTTGATCTGATACCAATTGCTTCTACAAGTAAGTCTTTCAATCTCTTAGGTGTTCTGTCCTTATCAGTAAATTAGATATGATGATTATATACCCTATTTTATAATTTATGTATTAAATTTGTAGTAGATTAAAGATAAAATGACTAAGGAAAAAAGGTTCAATCTTCTAGCCATCATTTTTTAAGTGATAAATGCTAATTGATCAGCACAAAGGGACCAGACCTCCTTAGCTTTGGTCTGATTCCAAACACAAGGAGAAACTGACTTTTATACATTAAAAACAACTAATCAAATAAGACCAATTAATTACAAGAAATAAACAACAATAGGCAATATGATTTCTAATTGGAGTAAAGATTAGGACTTTTCAAGTTGGGACAAGGAGAATTAACAGATGTGTTTTCCTAAATTCAGAAAAAGAAGTGTCCCACTCCTCCTTAAGGGTCTGCAAACAATTAAAGGAACATGGAAACAATAACTGATTGATCAATACGGGAAGAGTTTTCAGATAATATATTTCAGTTGCTTGAGATGTACAATTGTAAGAAAACTCCTTGTATCAATCTTTGAATGTAGCTTGGTTTCTGAGCAGCATAACATGGTTCCTTGGTTAAGAAAATAAAAGCAGGAAGAGAAGAGTCCAGTTTCCCAATCATGCAGGACTGGGTTCAAAAAACATAATAAAATTTTCTTCCAATTCCCACTATAAAATAAATTTTTCTCACAAGACAGAAATTGGACTAGCTCATAACTGCAGAGAAACTAAGCTAGCTCCAAAATTGAGATACAAGATAAAGTCAGTGTGGTTCATTCAATTCTCACAGTTAACTACTTCCTTTCCTAATTCCTTCAATTTCCTCAAATGTCAGTTATAATTATTGCTCTGGGTTATTCCTAATGAATCTGCAAGCAATCTTAAATTACCCACCATCATAAACAACTAAACTGAGAAAAGAAAGTGGAAAACCTCACACTTTTGTTACTTTATAATGTGCTTTGTTCTTATATAAATTTAGAGATCATTCTCTTTTCATGGAAAGTCTTTTATTAAAAAGTAAAAGTAACAATACAGTGACCTCAACTGAAACTGTATGCAATGATCCAAATATGTAGAAGTAATTACTTCTCTATTTTTAATTAACATAAATATATTTTCTTTCCCTCCCATTCTCCCTCCCTCTTATTGGGAGGGGGGAAGGAAAAGAGAAGAGAAATAAATTTCTTATAACTAAGATGCAGTCAAGCAAAACAAATGCTCCAAATGGCTTAACTCCATATTGAGTCCAGATTTTGATTTCTTTAACTCACAATCCTTCCTGGCAGTTAAAATATTTGTTGCAGTTTAATGCAGTGAATGAATCTTGTGAGATGTCAATCTGTGGAAGATCTAGCATTTAGTATAGTGCCTGGTATATAATAAGCACTAAATGTTTAATGATTATTGATTGATCCACTGTAGTTTACAAAGAATGCTGAAGGCTGTCAGAATATAAGATCAATGAGGAAGAAAGAATCATCTAATTTAGTTCAATAAACATTTATTTTTTCCCTTTCTTTGTTTAAAGCAGTATGACATGGTAGATAGAAAACTTGAAGTCAGAAAGACCTAGTCATGTTAGATGTTGTGAATATTAAAAGGCATAAGCTAGCTCTTCTGAGTTGGGAGAAAATAATGGCCTGCTATTCATCACTATCTGATACTTTTAACAAACAAACAAAAACAGGAAGGAAGGTAAAGTAGTTTGAAGGATAATGGTAATGGTTTGGTCACTGGTATAAGGGACTAGAGAAAGAATATCAAAGTTGAGTAGGAGTATATGTGTTTAGGGATAGATTATGTTTAAATATAGGGAGAAATTATTTGTAGTCATAAATAGGCAAATTCAATAAGATAAATAGTTTTTTTTATTTGTTGGGGTTTTTTTGCAAATAACATTTTAAAATATGGGTTTTGTGTGAATTTCTTTAAATATCTAGTTTTTGCTATTTTAATTAAATGAAAGAAAATGTTTTAAGTAACTGAAGGAATGGAATCAGAGAATCCATCACTGATTAAATAGCAGCTGTGATATAGTAGAAAGAGAATGAAAGAAGAAAACAGGACAATTTAGTTCTAAACAGAACAGCACTAGCTAAGTGACCTTGGGTAAGTTATTGAATCTCTCAACTCAGTTTCCTGGTGTGTAAAAAGAGGGATAAATTATATTATACCAAAATTAATTATATAAATTCTATAAAGGAAGACACTATCTGCATCCAGAGAAAGAATTGATAAATAGAAACATGTAAAGGATGATTTGTGCCTCATGGTAGCCATCTCTGGGGGGAGATGGGGAAGAGGTAAGGGAAAAAAGTTACGTGATAACTTTATTACATATTTAAAAGGAATAACAAATTATACCTAATAGATTTGCAGTTTCATGTGCAATCATCTTTTTGTCTATTATATTATGAAAATGCTTGTCTTATTTCTTAAGTTGAGGATAAAATAAATAAAATTTAAAAAAAGAAAAGAAAAGTGAGGGGTTGACTAGATGGTTTCCAAGGTCTTTTCACTTCCAGCATTTAAAAAATGTTAACCAGGCTAGCATAGCAAGTGGAAGTTCTCAACAAAGGGTAGTCTAACACTAATTAGCATTTTCATTAATGACACAGATGATGGAATAGAGTATGCTCGGTAAACTTTGCAATTACACAAAGTTGAGTGGGGTGAGTAGCACCTTGAAGAACTTGATTAGAAGTGAAAATGACTTTGAAAAGTTGGAGAAGAAACAAAATATAAACTATAATGAGCAAGTACATTTCGGAGATGTAATAGTTATCTGTATAAAGGCAAAATAGGACAAGATGGCTTTATATGGATCATGACTAAAAACAATCTGAGGTCAGAATAAATCATTAAGTAACTGTTCAATGCTATTGTATGTCTTTGTTTTTGTTTTTTGAATGATCACAACTTCATTCAGGAATGGAAAGAAGACCATAATATCAAGGTCATTTGAAATATTTTTGCTAATGTGCTCCATATTTGTTATTTTGGGAGAAAATAGTTTGTATTAAGGAGAAATTGAAATTTTGAATGCAAATTGGATAGTGTATAAGATCTAGAACAGTGTCACTTACAGATGGACTGGGAAAGTTTTATGTAAAAAAATGAAGAAGCATTATTATTTGTTTAAAAAAAGAAAAGAAGTTACAGCAGACAACTGGTTAACTTTTAAAATGTAAGTAGACTGTTTACGTGTGGTAAAGAGCAGCTATTCCTCATTTCCACTGGAAATGGTAATTTAGCGAAATTACATTGGAAGGGAATCAAGTTGCAAAGTAAAACCTTGTGAAGGGGAAAGCTGGAATAAGCCCATAGAAAGCTAAATGACTGATTGCAGCTCCCATGGCCTCAAAGTTCTATTTCTCTCATCATCCTTAAACTTTCCCCATCAGAATTAGCTTACCCACAATCAGTCTAGTTTGTCATTTTTAATCACCTCCAAACTGTGCCAATGAAGTTGTACCCCATCCATTCTTTACTTCTCTCTCCCTTGATACATTATCTCCCCCAGTTAGAATATAAATCTTTTGAGGGCAGGAACTATTTCACCTTTACTTGTATCCCTAGTGCTTAGCATATAGTTAAGTACTTGATAAATACCTCATCATTCATTCATTCACTAAGTTCTAGGTTTTTTTTTTTAACTTGGACTGAAAATCAAAGATGATTTTTAATAGGACACATATAGTTAAGAATGAAATTACAAGTTAATAATGTTGTATACAGCATTCACTTCCTTGTGTTGTTCCAACAATATATTCTGTTATATGAAGACTATACTAACTTAACTTGAAGATTATCACCAGAAATTTCACACAGAAATTGTAAAATGAAGAAGCAAGAAGAGGAAGAAAAGGACAAAGAAGAGAAAAGATGGACTTATGTACCTAGCACAACTTAAAATCAAGGAGGAAATGGTCCCTTATGTCCAAAAAAATTATCTGTGGTAATTTTGAAAGTGATAACTTTTTAACATTTTCTCAACAAAACATTACAGTGATGTTATTTTTTTTTCTCTTTCTAGGCCAAATGGCAGGAGATCATACAAGGTTGGAATTTCACAACATAGAGACTGGAATCATAACAGAGCGGCGGTATTTGTCCTCTGTCCCCTCCAATTTCATTGGCCACTTGCAAAGCCTAACTTTTAATGGAATGGCATATATTGACTTGTGTAAAAATGGCGACATAGACTATTGTGAGCTAAATGCCAGATTTGGCTTCAGGAACATCATAGCAGATCCTGTCACTTTCAAGACCAAATCAAGTTATGTTGCCTTAGCTACTTTGCAAGCATACACCTCTATGCATCTTTTTTTCCAGTTCAAGACAACATCTCTAGATGGATTGATTTTATACAATAGTGGAGATGGAAATGACTTTATCGTAGTTGAATTAGTTAAAGGGTAAGTGTATATCAAATGAAATATGGTACAATGAAAAAAACTCTGAAATTTGGACTTACACATTAGGAGATCAAATCACAAATCTTTTTACTACCTCTATGAATATGGACAATTCATTTGACCCCTACAAAGCTCAGTTTTCTCATCCATAAAATGCAAGCAGTTGGACTCATAATGTCCATTACAGTTTTAATGTTGTGGTCTTATGGCCAAGTATTTTTAAAACCCAAATAATAAGAATATAACTAAATACAGCCTTCAATTTCACAGAATTCTTTTGTTGACTTCCACTTTTAGAAGAAATGATGTCAAAGTCATTAAACAGAGACTAGACACATACTTCTTAAGGATGTGTTGAAGGAAATGCTTGTTTAGGTGACATTTGAATTAAATAGTTTCTGTCCTTTCTTTCATATGACATTCTGTGAAGAAAAAAAGGAATTTTTTTTTTGCTCTATTATGTCTGATTGGCTTCCTATTTCTGAGATCATTGGTAGGTAGATATCAATCATCAGTATTACATGGAAGATGGCAATTTCTACTGTAAGGCTTTTGGCAGATTACAGAAGAAAGATGAGAAACCAAGCAGAAGAGGGTACAAGATAGCTGGAGATAGCTAGTCAGAAAAAAAAGTGTGAAAGTCACTTTTCCTGTATATTCAATAATTCAGTTCAATATTAGTAGATTGTCTATAATAATTTAAGAATAAACCCAGAATTTAATTTCTGATCAGTGACCATCATTATATTGAGGGGAAATTGAATTTAAATATTTTAGAAAGATATTCAATAAGGAATGCAGGTTGAGTGTAAGGCGTTCTGAATTTGTAGTTAAAAGCACTGAGTTCAAGTCATATCCTTGTCATTTAGTATGTAGGTTTCAACAAGTTACTTTATTTTTCTGAGCTTTGATTTCCTCATATAAAAGGAACCACCATATATTTGTCCTCCTTGATCAGATAAGATCATGCTCCTAATGAAATAATATATGTGGAAGTATTCTACATAAGAAATTATGCAAATGTAAAGCATTATCATTAAGTCAATTAGAAAATTAAATTGATCTAAATACTTAATTCCTCCAAGATCCCAGCTACTTAGGATTTGGCTCTATATCATAAAAGCAAGAAGAATGGAAAGAGATGAAAATTTGAAATTCAAGTGGAATATCATGTTTAATGTTTCAAAGGCATTATAGAAATTTTTTAAACTTAAAAATAGTTTCTATTATTTCACAATGTAATTCCATCCAGCAAGCATTTATTATTCATGTATCATACACTGCATGATACTAAGAATATAATGATAAAAAATTTTTAAATAGTCTTTTTTATCAAGAAACTTACATTCTACTGGATACAAAATGATCTAATTCTCTTGTTGCAAGAATGTAGTATCTTTTTCCAGGCAATTAAAAATGTTTTCAGCTATACAGTTCATCCAGGTATCTTACTTCAGCCACTCAGAAAGCCCTTCCATCACTCATCTCTCTTGTTCTTTCCTTAGATACTTGCATTATGTCTTTGATTTGGGAAATGGTGCTAACCTCATCAAAGGGAGCTCAAATAAGCCACTGAATGACAACCAGTGGCACAATGTGATGATCTCCAGGGACACTAACAATCTCCACACGGTCAAGATTGATACCAAAATCACCACCCAAAGCACAGCAGGAGCCAGGAATTTAGACCTGAAAAGTAAGTGTACACAAGTTTGGGCCACAATTTCAGTCTCTTTTAAATAAGGAAGTTATAAATTCTAGTCTAGTCAGAATGACTACTATTAATAATGCAACACAAAATCTTGTCTTCTCTTTTAATGTGGCAGAAATATATATTTTTTCATAGTAGGTTTCAAAAAAAAAGCCAACATCTAGGATTGCTTACATATATGGTAAAAGTTTGAAGAGTTAGAAATAATACATTCTTCTTGAAGTTAGGAGAAAAAGAAGACTAAGTATAAGTTTCTTGTTATTGTTTTTTGCTTAGTTGTTTAAAAAAAATTCCCAGCATTCTTAACAAATTTGTGCTCAAGATGGCCAATATACAAAAAGCTTATTAGAACCTCCTGGTGAGGCTTTCCCAAATATTTACAAACCATATGACAGAGAGCCAAAAAGCTTAGTTAATACTCCCATGTCTTTAACAGTAAACCTCACCCCTGCTGAAGAAATGACTCTTCCAACATCTGCCATGTCAAGAAGGGAAAAATTGTTGAGACTTTTCTTTCATGTAGATTTCTTTGGTCTTGGGAAAGCAAGTCAAAATTCCCCCACTGAGAGAAGGTAAGAGTGGGAAAATACATCAGAAATATATGCTAAGAAATCCCTTGCTCAAAGACAACTTTGAAGTAAAATTTAAGTTTAGGTAAGCCTTAGCTTTATATTAGTATAAAAGAACATCTCTTTCCCCCTCCCTGAGTCAAAAGACCACCTTAGAGATTTGGATAACTGTGGAGATAAACCCAAAAGGCTCTTTTCCTTTTAAGTACTGAGAGATACTTCTTTGAGACATGGTAAAAGAAAGAAGAAAAAGAAGCAAATATTCATCATTTAATTTGAAAATATATTTCCAGAGAATATAGCTGTCCAATATATAAACTGCATTGTTGATGACTGCCTACCTTTTTTCACAGAATAAGTGCTGTTATTCTCAAAGTGTGTCCTGTTTTTACTCACCCGGCAAAGGATTTAGTTAAAAAAGTAAAATGCTGGTTAAAAGGGCAGATACATTTTCTTTTTTTTTCCTTTCCCCAAGTGCAAAAATAAGGTATTTTTTTACCTTCATAAGCTTAAAGGAAATAGTGCTTATTGTGCACAGCAGTCAGGTGGCAATTGTCAAATTACAGGGATTTGGAAACTCAGTCAGCTTGTCAGGTAAGCCACCTAAAGGGCATAAAGAAAGTTACATGATTTGAGAGAAGAGGAGAGAGAGAGAGAAAGAGAGAGAGAGAGAGAGAGAGAGAGAGAGAGAGAGAGAGAGAGAGACAAAGACAAAGAAACACAGACAGAGACAGAAATAGAGAGGAAGCCTCAGAAATAAGGAAAGGGCATGATTTTATGGAGACTTCCCATATAACTCCAGGGACTGAATGAAATGGCTGAAAAGGAAGAAGTTTATAACTTTTTAAAATGATAGATGTTATATATAAATACATATCCTGACTCTACAAAGAGAAAAAACAAAATGGTAAATATCCTTTAGTAAAAACGATCTCCTGGGTAATAAATGTTTCAGAGAAAGATTTACCTATTTAGACCTGGAAAAGATCTCATGGAATCAAAAATCTAGATCTAAAAGTGATCATAGGATTTATGGAGTTCAATCTCATTATACAAATGAAGAAATGTAAGCCCATTTTGGGGAAGTGACTTGCTTGAGATCACAAAGTAAGTCAGGAAAAGGGGATGAAGCCTATCTCATCTAGTTCCAATTTCAGCCTCATTTCCACTGTACTATACTACTTTAATTTGTCCATCAGTAATTGAGAAATAATGATAGAGGAAAAATCAAAGAAGCCCTATGTGAAAGTTCTCTCTGATTATCAAGTGAGAAATAGGTTCAAAATTCAATGGATATCTTTAAGCGCTTTTCAAAATAAAATATATGATATTTTATGACAACAAAATTATGTGGGAGCAATTATAGGGGACCAACAGAAGCAAGGCATCACAAGAATAAACACTACAAATAATATATATGTGGCATGTGATAATTCACTCCAACCTCTGAGTTTATAGAGCTCAATCCAGATATTCAAATACTACCTATCCCCAAACACATCATCTTCAGCTCATTACATCCCTAATAAAAAAAAGTCTCAGAATACATATCCTATCCATATCTCCAAAGATGTGATTGCCTCTATTAAACATTCAGGATAACTATGAATATTGGGTATAAGACAACTTTTACTTTTTCTCATAGGAAATTCAGAAAATACATAAAAGACTGAGAGTATTCTACAATCAATAAAATTCTCCTTCTTTTCCAATGAATTTCTCTTTCCTTTCAGAATCCTCTCATGTCCTCTAGACTTGTATTGATACTCCATGCTTTAGGCTCTATTTGGGAAGAAAATAAATCTGTGGTTATTTTCTGGGCAGCCATCCAATATTACAGTGAATCAATCTCATGTTCTCTCCAAAATTATATATAATCATCCATCTTTATGGTACTATATGAAAGTTTGTATCTCTCCTGGAAGGGAAAGTGAATTTGGGATTGCTAGAGAAGCAACAATATTACCATCTAACCTGCCCTTTCCAAATAACTTACAGCAATATTAGAAAGTCCAGATCATTTGTTCCCCCATAGTATAGAATCTCCTCCAACTAAAGGGAACACATGGATGTAACTCTTTCTCTCAAGAGACAAATATTTCCTGGAACTTTCTCTTATCACATTAACATATTGCATTCTGGAGCTCTTAAAACATGGGATCTTACAGAAACAATCCCCGAATAGCTGTTGCCCTGAAAACTTCCTCTGCTCTCAAGAACTCCCACTATTTAACATCTATTGATATAATATAGTTGAGAACATGTGCAGATTGCAGATATCTTTTCTAATACTCTGCAGAGTTGAATCATGAAATTAGGAGATTAGGAACACTTAATACTTCACTATTATCCTAATTACTTCCATCCCTCAGGTTTACTTCTATGACTGAGAAGAAAGAGAATGTCAGTCCCCACAGGACTGTGCCACAGTGTAGGTACTCCTTCTTCTAGGGACCAAAGTTCTCTATCAAATATCTGTTAAAAAAAACAGTGGATTGAAGAATCTTAATGTAAAATATTGGTTCTTCTCTCACACAATAGTTTGAACTAGCCTTTTTATCCCCAATTGATAAACTGTAATAAATGCCTCAAAGAAAGGCTCATATCCAGGCACAGAATGAGTATTTAATAAAAGGGTATATGTTAATTAATTGACCTCACACATTAGCATACTATGTGCTGATGCCTTAAAAGTGAATTGTCATAATGAGTTATATATTGACTCTCTCTCATGACTTCCCAGGCTTATAGAATAGAGGAGGAAGGGGTTTCACAAAACATCCAGGTGTAAACAACATCTAATATTTAATCTAAAATCCCATTTGCCCTTAAATATATCTTGCTAGTGGCTATACAAGCTTTGTTTGATGACCTCCAGTAAAGAACTTTGCAAAGCAGTCCACTCTAATTTTTTAGGAAGCATGTTTTTTGTTTTGTTTTGTTTGTTTTTTCTTTATTCATTTTATTGCATCTAACTTCAACATGCTTCTTTGTATGGCAGAAAAGTTAGTGCAGGATGGATACAATTTGATTTCAGGAGCCTAGTTTGGCCAGTTCTCAAAGGATGTGGAAAGGGAAATCATGAGATAACACTGAAAAGGCAGGGTGATGCTAGTGAATGGAAGGCTTTTAATCTTGGATTGAGTCTATACTTTTATCCATAGTGGCTGAAGGGTTTTAAACAGAAAAGTGATATGACTATATATATATACACATGTATATATATATACATGTGTATATGTATATCTTCTTTATATGTATATACATGCACATATATGTATAAAGAAGATCACATGCTCCTTTTCATTCATTCAACAAATATTTAATAAGAATATATTATGTAAAGGATATTAATAGAATAGAAAGGAATTCTTGATAATGTGAAAGTTTGATAAGAAAAGACTTTCCATTTGTGGATTGTTTAAAAGATCAATTTAAAATAACTTGACAATTAGGTCACAACTCTGTGCAAATGATTACAAATATACAAATTTTTTTGGCCAATGACTACATAGATTTTTTTGCCTTTTAAAAAATACATCTAATTTAGGCCTACCCTGCTTGCCTCTATTCTTATAGGACAGATTTAATCCTGCTACAAATGTTGCTTGAAAAATCTGGCTTTGAGAATCCAAATGATAAGATTGTTACCCCTAAATATATAATATTACCATAAGTAACCTTATTTGGGAGAACTTTTATATTAGTACAGTTAGGAAGAAATGATAATCTATACTGGTATAATTGCTATAGGATAAGAGGGATGATCAAAGAGATAAGAAAATTATGGAAGAACCATAGGGGAAAAAGAGACTTAAAATACATGGAAGAGGTGATTCCTGGAACAAGGCCCTTGAGGAGTTAGGAAGAGAAGGGATCATGGGAACAAGTCAATTGCTTTTAACATTAAGTAATCACTTATCTAAGCAAATATCTTTCCTCAAGGGAGCAAAGGGGAAAAATAATGGGTGATGCTAATGAGGAACAAAAGAAAAGAAATGATAAGTTAAGGCAATTTATCTCATATATCTAATCAGTGAATAAAAAAATTATTAAACACTGAATATAAATATATTGTGTGTTGAAGATGCCAAAGTGGGGGGGGCGGGCAAAAGGGGAGATTATGAAAGCAGTCCCTAGCTTAGAGAAGTATCAATTGATCTTCTAATAGGAAAGACAAAATGTGCCAGATAAATATATATATATATTTATATTTATATTTATACACATATATACATAAATACAAAATGCATATAAAGTAGATAAAAGTTAGCTTTTGAAGAGAAGGTGTTAGTATCTGATCACATTTAAGCTAATTTTTGAAAGAAGCCCAGGATTCTAAAATATTTATGGAAAACTGTTTTCTTCTATACATGTGCTGCCAATCATTTCCTGTCATTCTTTCCCAGGAGTCTCAAACCAGAGGTCTCTCTCTTTCAAGAGACTCTGGAACTAATTCCATCCCTTACACAGTTGTCCGGCATTATTGTATTGTATTCAGCCTTCTCTGCGTCAGAAGAAGTCACTTTTCTGTGTGTATGTATGTAAACACCATTACACAAACCAACTCAGGATTGTTTGGAAGCCTGGGTTACATATGCATTAGGGACTATGCAAAGGAAAAGAAATAGGAAATCAATGTGTAAGGAATAGCAAGGAGATCACTGCAGATAGACTATAGAGTATTTAGGGAAGAATAATATCAAAATAAAAAGGCTGGAGACAAAAATCCAGGTTATAAATGACTTTAATTACCAAACTAGGGTTTATATTTGATTCTTGAGGTACTCAATGATGTTAGATACTGGGTCATCTGTAGTGAGTGTTAGGAGAGGAGAATTTGTGGGGCTTTTGAAAGAAATCAAAATGTCTGGAGCAGTTACTATGAAGAATAAGGTAGTGAGACAATATGAGAAAAATCTTTAGATTGAGCATTGTACATATGGAGTAAAAAAAAGTCAATTTTGTGATTATCTCTATTGAGTTTCTCAATAACCTCTGAGTAAAACTGGGGAAATCTCGTGGTGTGAGCAATCAAAGTTTTATGATTGGCAGGCAGACCATAAAAACATGAGGAGTAAAAATGTTTTGACTCATGAAATCACTAGAGACACTAAGCTAGTAAAATCATAAAAGGGGCTATGGAGTCAATGTCTAGAATAGAGGCAGGTAAATCTAGGTGAAGAATTAGGGAGTAATGGTAAATATTAGATTGCAAAAGTCCAAGTACATAAAGAAGAGATTATATTTGTTTTGAGAATAGAATTTTTAGATCAGAATCTTTGTTAAATCCTAGGTGGTATTCTGTTTTATGATGACATCTTTGGTTCAACATGCTAGTGCCAAAGTGGGAAGAATGCCTTTTACCCTTTAATAGTTGAAGAGATAACTGAAGAAAATCATTGAAAAGAATGTTAGAGGGGTCAGAAATATGAATGTAGGTGTTTCCAAGGAATATTGAAGGCTATAGAGTAGAGCAGAAGGTTGGGAACTAGGTGCTAAAGTCATTCATAAAAGTTGAGGGCATAATTACTATGTCACATGGTGTCAACAACAAGAATCAAGAGATGATGAAAGAATCCAATTATGTAAATTTCAAAATAATTGAAATTTCCTGACTTGTCACAGGTTAATAGAATTTGAAGTATTAGGGAAGAATAAGAAGTATGTAACTTTTCCTGATGAGCCAGTAATGTTCTTTCTGCCCCTCCTCTTGGTGGCGGTAGAGAGAGCAAATGATACTGCTGGGGAAAATTGGGTTTCAGCTAAGGCAAAAAGATTGGGAGGAAAAAAAAAACACTTGTATAAGAAACTTTAAATTATTTAAAAGAACTTTAAAACATGATTAAGAATGAAAGACAGCTACATTTTCACTTGTTTTCCCAAATTCAGCAGTGAGTTTATTTTGTATTTTTCCTCCAAATCCCATGTGTCTGAATGATTCATAGGGTAAATATGTTGGCAATGAACTTCAAAAACATGAGGACATGCAATATCGGTGCCCTGCGAACATCGGAATTATAATTTAGCTCAGACCTTACCTATTTTCTTTTAAATTCTGTACTAAAATCAGATTGTTTGTGGTTTTGAATGGATTCAATGCCCAATATTTTCCACATGTTGCTATACCTCATGAGGACACTAGAGGGTACTACAATGCCACAAAACATAGCTCCATAAAAGCATGTGAGGGGAAAAAAAAATCTGGTTTAATTGTTCTAGACTATCTACACTTCTATTTTCTGCACATCTGAAGTTTCCCCATATGCCCTTTTTAGAAAAAAAATGTATCATTTTTTGCAGATTTTTAAAAAATCATCAGTACAAGTCTTCAGTATTGAAACATAAATAAGATAATGTTTTCTATTCTAAGATTCAACTTGTTAGACACAATCAACTACTATCTAGTTCAATTTAACCAGGTTTTTTTAAAACAAGTGATAATGATAAAGTTGATGAGGATGACTATAAGGAAGAAGAAAAGGATTTGATCCATGTATAATTGATCTAATTGGTTCTTTTTTTATTAAAAAAAAAAAGCAAACTTGGCATGGGATGGGTGATCCTTTGGGCTTACCATAATGTGTCTATTTTGGGTTTTATTTTTTCCAGCTATTTGCATTCCATTCCATTTGAGCAGTTTGTGTAAATTGCAATATTCAATAGAAGGAGTTGAAAATGTCTAGCCTCTAAAAATGTGTACTATAACCCTTCGTTTTGCATCAAAAAACTACCTTTTTTGAATCTGTCTTCTCTCAGGCTGTTGGTTTGTTGGGAAGGGCTATTGACTACCTAACTAATCACAGTTGTATCCTGAGCTTTTTTTCCTGGTCACTGGTGATAGCCTAGCTGGAGAAAAAGAAAAAAAAAAGATGGAGTGAGGGGTATCTTAATATGTGCCAAGTAAAACAGAATGATATCAACAACTTTTCAATACCAAGTTTTCCCAAAAGCAGTTTTTCAATTATTTACACTTATGACTTGAAAATAAGGCAGATCTAGAGATTCAACAGTATACCATAAAATGTTGGAATAAAATACCCTCCTGTGCCCACTTTTCACAACAGAAGTGATGAGTAGTCATTCCATTTGGATTTTTAAAATTAAACCACATTGTTCCTATTGTGCTTTTGTTTTGTTTTCCTAATTTTCCAGTGGGTTGTCTATTTAGTAATTCTATGATAATGTTGTTCAATCATTCAACAACAGGCAAATTTGTAAAGCAGATAAAAACCTTCTGGACCTCTCTTTTCAATTTTCCCTTCCAAATTCTCAGGCCTTTCTCCACTTGATGTTGCTCTGATCATAGTCCATTGTTTTCTCCTGTCCTCTGGATAGGAAAAGCACTATGATCCTGGCCCTATTGTTTTTTCCTATCTTTTGATTAGGAAAAGCACCATATTTGGGTGGCCCACTCCTTCACCACTAATGAATTTTCTAGGTAAGGTTCTTTCTATCTTATTCTTATCCTCCTCCATTACTGCTTCACCCCTACTTCTAGTCAAAATTCATATTCATCATTTAGATCTGCTTTTCACAGAAAGATATAAATGCCTTCTGGCTCCATGTCTCCCAAAGTTATTGTCTTTTTTAAAGAGAATATTTGTTATTCTGCACAAATCTCATTCCTGGTATGCTATTCACAATGACAAAATAAAGTGAACAATTTTACAAATGGATGAAAGAGCTTTGCATATCTCATCAAATCATCCATATTACCCTCAATAAGATATTTCTTACCATTTAAAATGGATACTTCTGTGGACTCATAATCTCATGGATGTGTACCCTTGTCCCTTCCCCTTTCTACTTCTTCCCAGTATAATTATATGTATCTTCTCATTTTGTACAATGCATATTTATCAATCCTCTAGGGAAGATCTACCTGTAAGACTGAAGGCCTTATTCTGATGCTTTCACTATTGCAGGATGTTAGGGAAACATTCAAGGTAGCTATCTGTTATCTTTCATTCCAGATATGTGACTGGGACTCTTCTTCCTCCAGTTAAACGTATCTTCATTGTGTCTTCTTGACATCAATGTCAAGATATTTCAAATATGGACTTTGGTAGCAGGGAAAGACACTTGGAGTTCTTGAAGTCACTGCACAAAAATCTCAAAAATGATCCAGGCTATCTCCACTTATTCAGTTCTGTGTCCAATCTCTTGCTCATTTACAGTGTCTATCATAGATAAATGTCTTGATAAACAAACAGAATGCATTGTCCAAATTTTTGTATTTTGACTGATTATGGGACTGACATTTATATCATATTTTATAGTTTTTGGTGTTCCTGTGATCTTCACAGCAATCTCCAGAGATAGAAAGAGCAGGAAGGCACTATAATTCAGAAGACCTGTGTACAAGGTTACATTCTGTCACTTATAAGCTATGTAATCTTGAACAAGCTGATTTATCACCTTTGGGCTTCATTTTCTTTCATCTCCAAAATGATAGGATTTGACAAAGTGATCTCTAATATCACTGCTAACTCTAATTTTCCAAAGCTCAAAAAAGACATATGAACATATATTCTTTTTGAATATCTGAGAAGACTTTAAATCATAGGTGCAAAGGCCTCAAGCCTTTCTTTACTACTGGGCTCAGCATATATACCATGGAAAAGTTGTTAGGGACCAGGCAGGTTACTCCCTGATGCCTTCTCACAACCAGCCTCTTCAAGTAAGAAGACCTCAAATCATGGAGACACAAGAACCCTGAGCCTTCCATCTTCTGCTGGGCACAGCATGTCCCCTGAGAAAAAACTGCTAAGTGATAATCAGGATATCTTTCATCTGCCAGAAAGCATCCATTTCCATCTATACCAGCACAAGAAATTTTTCACATCCTGCTCTTTTGTTTTTGTTTTCATTTTTTAATCCAGGACTTTTGTAAAAATTAATTAATTAATTAATTTTTAGTAGACATTGCTTTATGAATCATGTTGGGAGAGAAAAAAATCAGAACAAAGGGGAAAACCATGGGAAATAAAAACAAACAAACAAACAAACAAACAAAAACAAAAAAGTGAGCATAACGTGTTGATTTATATTCAATCTCCATGGTTCTTTTTCTGGATGCAGATGGCATTTTTTTCTATCCAAAATCTATTGGGATTGCCGTGGATCACTGAACCACTGAGAATCAAGTCTTTCATAGTTGATCATTGTACATTGTTGCTGTTATTGTGTACAATGTATTCCTGGTTCTGTTTCTTTCAGCATCAGTTCATATAAATCTTTCCAGGCCTTTCTAAAATCAGCTTGTTCATCATTTTTTTTAAAATAATAATATTCCATTATCTTCATATACCATAACTTGTTCAGCCATTCTCCAATTGATGGGCATATATTCATTTTGAAATTCTTTGCTCCCACAAAAAGAACTGCTAAAAACATTTTTGCACAAGTGGGTCCTTTTCCTTCTTTTATAATTTCCTTGCAATATAAACCTAGTAGTGATTTTCTAATCAAATTCTCTAGTCAATAGGGATTTAGAGCACTTTTTTCATATAGCTATAGATGGCTTTAATTTTGTCATCTAAAAATTGTCTGTTCATATTCTTTTACCATTTATCAATTGAGGAATGACTTGTAGTCTTATAAATTTGGCAGTTCTTCATATATTTTAGAAATGAGACCTTTATCAGAAATACTGATTGTAAAAAATTTTTCCCAACTTTGAACTTCCCTTTTAATCTTCTGTTGATTTTGTTTCTGCAAAATCTTTTTAATTTAATGTAATCAAACTTATGCATTTTCATAATGTTCTCTAGTTCTTTGGTTATAACCCTCTCTTCTCCAAAAATCTGATAGATTTATCCCATGTTCTCCTATTTTGTTTATGGTATTATCCTTTATGTCCAAATCATGGATGAATTTTGACTTTATTTTGGTATGGGGTGTGAGATATAGGTCTATGCCAAGTTTCATATGTACTATGTACCAGTTTTCTGAGCAGTTTTTATCAAATATTGAGTCCTTATTCTAGAAGCTGGAGTTTGAGGGGTTTATGAAATACTCAATTACTATAGGCCTTGATTATGTGTATCTAATCTATTTCATTGATTAACCATTTTATTTCTTAGTCAGTAGCAAATAGTTTTGAAGACTGCTACTTTATAATATAGTTTTAGGTATGGCACTGCTAAGCTACTATCTTTTGTATTCTTTTTTTTTACTATTTCCCTTGATTTTCTTGATCTTTTGTTCTTCTAGATGAATTTTGTTGTTATTTTTCTAGCTTTATAAAATATTTTTAGCACTTTGATTATTATTGCACTAAACAAGTAGATCAATTTAGTCAGAATTATCATTTTTATTATATTAGCTTAGATTACCCATAAGCAATTGATATTTTCCAGTTGTTTAGATCTGACTTTATCTGTGTGAGAGGTGTTTTGTAATTATGTTTACATAGTCCCTGAGTTTGTTGTTTTTGGTTTGTTTGTTTGGGTTTGGACTCTGCTTATTTTTGTAATTGGAAATTTCACCAAATTTCAGAATCTCAGATCAAGAGAGATCTCTCATTTATCCAATAGATGAGCAAAAATCCCCTCCACAGTATAGTCACTAGTATTCATCCAGAGTTTCTTGAAGCTCTCTAGTGATTTGATTTTTGAAAGGCTATCATTTTAAGCTCAGAAAAACTTGAGCCTGATTATGTATGATTTTAAATGTAAGCCTCAGAAGTTTATATTTTGTCCTAGAGGAAACTGGGAAGCATCAAAGATTTTTGAGTAAAACAGTGGCATGGCCACACTTTTGAAGATTTGTTTTGGGTTGAGGATAAAATTGGAGCAAAGAAAAACTAAAAACTGGAAGGTCAATTAGAAGTCTCTTATTATAATAGCTCTCATGAATGAATGGTAATGAGGATATAAAATAGGACAATAACTGTGTGAGCTGAGCAATGATAAAAGAGACACACGACCAAAATATACAAGACTTACTGGCTATGGGCCATAAAGGAAAGGAAAGAATGAAGGGCGAGTTCCACTTTGAAAACTGAGGGAATGGAAATATTGTGGTACCCTCAACATATTTAGTAGGTTTAGAGGGCAGTTGGGTTTAAGGAGAAAGAGCATCCATTCTATTTGCACGTGGTGAGTTTGAAATATCTGAGGAACTTCCAGATTGATATGACAAGGCATTTTGATGATATTGGACAGAGAACTTGAGAAGGAAGGTTTAAAACCTTATTTGTGAAAAGTCTAATCAAGAGTCAATTGAGGGGGCAGTTAGGTGGCTCAGTGGATAGAGCACCAGCCCTGAAGTCAGGAAGACCTGAGTTCAAATCTGACCTCAGACACTTAACACTTTCTAGCTGTGTGACCCTGGGCAAGTCACTTAACCCCAATTGCCTCAGCAAAAAAGAAAAAAAAAGAGTCAATTGAGAAAAAAAATAGCGGTTTCCCATGTTCATGTGAGGGTCATGTTGAGATCATACAGTTGCATAAATTTGTAATGCACTTAGTCCAAATAAATAAATCAATGTTCTTCTTGAGTTTTGTAACTCAAGTTTTATAACTCAAGTTTTGTAATTTTAACTTATATGTACCACTCTTTTAGTTTCTTTTTTTATTTCTGTCTCACCCACCCTGGAAATCCAGGTTCTCATTATGGGATCAGGATCACCCTGATCATCCCAGGAGCTTTGATCTTCCTTTTCTGACTTAGACTTTTTCATTCATTCCTCAAGCAACCTGGCTTGCAGACACCCAATCCAGTTAGATCACTGCAGCTCAGTACTTCTGATCTCAAGCATTCCACTAGCCTCAAGAATTACAGTTATTACAGAAATCCATTAGTTTTCATGACATTTTTCTCTCTTGGTACTTCTCTTATTTGAAACTCCTTTAATGATTAATCATCTTTTTTCTCCACTTCCTAGCATATTCTTCCTCTTCATTTTTCTATTTCTGCTGAAGATGCCATAGATTGTTTTAGTCATCTAAACTTGTGTCCCCATAACCACTGAAAATAGACGATAGCAAGAAAACATCTTTGACTCCTTCCTCTCTTCCATCCCCTATATTTGGTCAATTCTCATATCTTATGAATTCTGTCTTCCCATCTTTCACACCTGGCTCCTTGTCTGTACTCCCATAGTGAATTAGACTTCATCACATCTTTCCTGAATTATTGTATGAGTCTTGCGAAGGGTCTTCCCGGTTTCAGTATATTCCTTCTTCTATCCACCCTCCACATAGCTGCTAAATTGATTCATTGAAAAAGAAAATGTAACCATTTTATTCTTCTACTCACATGTCTTCAGTGGCTCCCTATTGATTTGAGGATGAAATATACACCCTAAATTTGCTATTTAAAGCTCTTGGCAATTTGACTCCCAATTACTAAATCTTATTTCTTCCTACTCTCCCTTCATGTCCTATCTACTCTCTATATATGATATTCTTTCTTCTTCTTTTGATTCTTGTACAGATTGTCTTTTATATCTGGAATTCACTCTCTCCTTTGTTTTGCCTCTTAGATTCCATAGATTCCTTCAGAGAAAAATTCAAGTATCACCTCCTAAAGTGAAAGGTGGAGGGAAAGGAAGATAATCTGCTTTCATATAAGAATTGTCTATGTGGCTCAGTTATTTATGAACTGTATGATCTTGGACAAGTCATTTGTTTGCCTCAGTTTCCTCATCTGTAAAATGAGAATAATAATAACACCTGCCTCTTAGATATTGGTGTAAGATCAAATGAGATAATAAGGTTAAAGTGCTTAGCATAGTGTCTGGCAAAGTAAGCACTATATAAATGTTAGCTTTTATTATTATTACTAGATTCATATTTTCATGACATAAAATGTTTTCTTCTCTTTCATTTTGAGAAAGTTGCATTCTTACATTATCTTATTGTAGTGATTAGTTAATACCCTATTAAGTTGCAGTTGTAGTTACGACTTATTTACTTCCTTGAGTTGATATCTTTCTTGTGTTTTTGTTTAATAACCAATAGCCTTCACACTGGTATACTGACAGCCAAAACTTGTGACCTTAGTCACTTTTTCTGAGTAACATCATTAGTGTCTCTCTTCCAAATTATCATATTCTGTGAATTCATACATAGGTCCTGTGCTATTATAATTCCCTCATTATACTGCAAATATCTTGAAAAAAGGACTTTAATCCCAATCACATAGCCCAGTGACTGATGTATAGTTTGTGCTTGGTAAATGTTTATTGACAGTGTTATTATCTCTTTTCTTTTTTATGCATACTAATTATAAGGTTATGCTTCTTGGCCACTATACAAAAACAACCTTCTCTTCTTCTCCTTTTTAATGTCTAAAAGTCTCTAATCAAGTATGGTTTTCTTAGTTCTCATTCATTTAACTTTAACCCAAAACTCATTGTTCTTTTCTGTTAGGCCCTAGTTGAGAAATCTAAATTCTCTTCTCCTTTACTATTGTCTTAGTCAACTATTCATTTTTCTAATTCTCATTTCTTTTCTAAAATCTACTTTGCATATGTATAACTGATTTTTAAAAAAGGCATCACCTATGTTCTTAAGGTTTTCAGTTTCTTATACAGCAATTCATTATTACTCCAGGTCCTTAGCTGTTTCTTTCAGGTGGTATAATTTTTCTTTCTATAATCACCAGAATTGGCTATTAGTCAATTGATTTGACAAGTGTTGGGAATCTTTCCATCACAGACTAGATAGATTGCTAAAATGACAAAATATCTCACCACTAATCACAGTCTCTTGATCTATAGCTACATCTATATCTTTCAACAGGGAGTTTCTGACCAAGTTATATCTATTTTTCCTGAATAACAGATGCCCTCATTTCTTTTAGTATCTGTATCTCTCTTCATTACTTTTTTTTTGCTTCTTTCAAAAGTTTACAGATCCATTCTCTATAGAAAAGGATTCTTTCTTCCTACTCTTTCTTTCATCATATTTATCTGTATTTCAAATTCTTAACACTGATTTAGATTCCCCCCTCTCAGTTGTCTGTCTTTTCCTTTGCAGTGTTATCTTCTTGAACCATTTTTTCTACCTGGAAAAATAACATTTAATTCTCTCTGATAGGCAAGAACATAGAAACAGTATTCCTTTACTGCTTTAACCTTCTCACCCAATTTGGAAAAGGTTAGAATCAACAATTCTATTGCTTTCAGGTGTCATGGAAGACCACTGGGTGTCACTAAATTCCCTGCCACTATATCCTAACATCTTCTAGGTCCCAGTTTCTTAAACTATGAAATGTGATCTCATATGAGTCTTGTAACTAAATGTGGGGGGGGTGAAATTATGATCTATCATCAGTAAATGTTTGATCTGTCTACCTATTTCATATAGCTATATGCCCGGGATCAAATGAAAATTTCTTAGGCAAAAGGGAGTCACAAGTGGAAAGTTTAAGTCCTCCAGGTCTTAATTTTATGACTTACAATTCTTAAACATTGTGGTCTAACATGCCTTAGTAACCTAAAGACCTCTGGAACTTGACATCCACACTCCCAGTGAATCCTTAGAACTATTGAGCCTTGCCCTTTGTCCTGTAGCTGGACTTTCTTTCATATGTAATCTAATTAAGAATGTGATCTCCTTGAAAGAAAGGATCATCCCCTCCCTCTTTCATAGGTTCACCACTTAATGGAAAATGGAAAGACCTTACTAAATGATTTGTCATTTATTCATTTATTACTCCATCAGGAGGATCAAGCTACCTATTATAAAGTCTTTGAGTGATCCTGAAAGACAAACATAGCATAATATTTTTCATTGGCAAATTGCTTTTATCATGTATACTTGTAGAAAATTGAGACCAATCAATCTCTCTGTCTCTCACTGGCACCCCTCTCTAAGAAAAGTCATGGTTCTGATCATTGTAGCACATTTTCTGTCAGTGACAATGTCTAAACCAAGCTTTTTAAAAAGAAATTCTCCTACTTATTGTGCATCATCTAGTGCTATTTTTCCCAGTTCAGTTAATTAGCAATTGATAATTTTTCTTTTGTTTTGTTTTAGCCATGTACTAAATCAAACAGTAGAAATATTCAACAATTCTCTGCAAGAATTTCTTCATCAAATGATTCTGACTCAGGAACTTGACATCTTCCTACTCTCTTTTCTCTGCTAATCTTGCTGATTGTCACTGGCATCTATGATCCATTAGTTGGATCATATACTTCATTTTGATATATCTTAAGTATATGCTTTTTTAGTATGATTTTTATTCTTACAGAATCCACAATCTTAATCTTGAAACCTTTGAGCAAAACATCAACATAACCTATTAGAATGTTAGTGTAATGGGTATGTCTACACAGAAATACTGATACATATAATATGATTTATGTTTCATGTGTTCTGTAGATCCTTTTAACAAGGACTGTCTATGTTATATCAAGAATTCATAGGTCTTTAATTTCTGTGAATTGCAATGAGGGAGTGCCAATGGTTAGGACCTTATCATAGGAGATTATAAATGTCAAATTTGCTAATATCAAAAGAAATGTGATGTGAATTGTGCATACAAGGAAATTCTGTACCATACAATCTAAGAAGTATCCAAAATTGCAGTGTTGAGGTAGATGTCAAATTTCTGCATTATAATCAGCTACATCACCATCAGGCTGTTGATTTGAGGTATATAATTTAAATCTCAGAATAATGACTGATGGAATCAGTGAAAAGTGCGTTTTCAACAATCAAACAAGTTTCATATAATGTGGTCTTGGATAAAAGAGAAGTGACGAAACATTTTACTATGATATATGTTTGGTTTTCCAAAACATTTAGGCATTTAAGGCATTTCTGTTTAGGATTCTCTTTTTTTATTCCAGATAGAAGCAAATTATTCTGCCTATGAATCTAAGGAAGTTGGAAGCTGGACAATAAATTCTAGAATGCTTTAGAGCAATCTAAGTCTGACCAAGTTCTAGGATGAAAGCCATATTTAGTTAATTGATTAAAATATTTGAAAGTTGATTTGAATAAGCTATAGCAATCTGTTTTAACTGTGTCCCATCCTCATTCCCCAAATTAATGCTATTCCATGCATCAGGAAAAAAGAGAAAGAAAAAAGGGTACTGCAATTTGATTGTTTCTTCATTCTCTAAAACCACTCTAGCAATCACTGAAGTGTAATTATGGTCATTCAAAAAATAGGAAATACCAATAGGAATTAGAGAAAAATGAAATCATTCAGTTCCACTATAGTGTCTAAGGTATAAATATATTATAAAGGCATAGTCATTTATCCTGGTTTTTTTTTAAATCAGTTTTCAAGTTACCAATAAAATACTACTCCCTGCCCTCCTTATTTCTTTTGTGGTTTGCGTTCTAAAAAATCCAAGGGAATCCATATCTCTTATCTGTCAAAAAAAAAAAAAAAAGCACACTCAAAGCAGTCTCTAAGACATATACGTTTATTTCTTCCCTGGTCATATACAACCTTTGTTTCTACCTTGTATCATCACTTCTCTGTTGCAACCGTGGAAACATCAAGTATTTCTCTCCCTTCTCTGAGCTATCTGCTTTGGAGAAGTGGAACAAGTCCTTGAGGTAATGATGCTGGGCCTTAGCAAACTCCCCATCACCAAAACAAATTACTCAAGTTCTCCAATCCAAGAAAATTCATTCCCTGACTAGGTACAATTGCTCCATGTTCATTTTTCAGTTAGAATTCTTTTTTCTAGTTGTCAGTGAAATGGAGATTCCCAATGACACACTGAATTTCTGGTTTAGATTTCTTTTAGATCAAGGTACCATTTGTTCCCTGCCTCTATAGATAAACTATTCAAATTCATCATATTTGAATGTAGATCAACATACCTGAGGAGGAGAAGAAAGGAGGCTAAACATTCTTAAGCATGAGGTTTATATTTAATAGTGTACAACTATGCTTTTTGAGGCTATACATGTACATATATATGTATATATACATACACATATATGCATATGTATGTCTAAGAGAAAGATATAAAGCAATCAAAAACATTAATTAAATGTGAACTATGTCCTTGCCACTCTTCTTTTTTATAAAATTATATTTTATTTTCACTAATTAAATATAAAAACAATTTTTGACATGTTTTTTTTAAATTTTGACTTCTAAATTCTATCCTTTCCATCTTCCCACTCAGAGAAGGTAACAATCTGACATGAGTTATATATGTGCAATCATGTAAAACCTTTCCACGGTAGTCATTTTGAAGAAGGAAATTTAAAAAAAAATAAAAATAAATCTTTATTCAGACATCAACAGCTCTTTCTCTGAAGATGGATTTTTCATCATAAATCCTCTGACATTGTCTTGGATCATTGTAATGCTGAGAATAGCTAAGTCATTCACCATTGTTCATTATGCATTGTTGTTGTTACTATGAACAATGTCTAGGTTCAGCTCACTTCACTCTGTATCAGTTCATGTAAGTCTTTCCAAATATTTCCTGATATCATCCTGCTTACCATTTCTTGTAGCCCAATAATAATATATTATAGTCACATACAAGTTGTTTAGCCATTCCCTAGCTGATGGGCATCTCTTCATTTCCAATTTTTACCCACGATAAAATGAGTTGCTATAAATATTTTTGTACATACAGGCCCTTCCTCCACTTTTGAATAATCTCTTTGGGATAAAGACCTAGTCGTACTATTATCCATTTATTGTTCTAAGCACTACAGAAACTCTCTATCCAGTTAGATGGATCAAGAAATAGATTAATAGATTGAATGTGTTTATTGAGTCATTAGTTTAGATAGATATAGATTGATTAATTCTGTGAAACAATACAGATATGATCCATATTCCATAAATCTTGGTCAGACAGGGGTGCAAGGGTAATAAGTCAGCCCCAACATTGAACATTAGGAAGAAGGAAATAGTTTAAATTGTTTTTGATAAACCATACATCAGATTTAATGACCTCAGAATTTTTCCTGAAGAAAAAAGCCTATCTTTTCAACTATCATTATTCTAGTAATTCTTTATGGCTAAAAGGCATAGACTACCAGTTTCCAAATAATTCAGTTGGGAGCCACTGAAACGGTGATAGTAATACATATATTATACATAATGTGAACTTCAGTAGATTGCAATAAGCAAATAGCTGAGGACTGTGTAAAAGAAGCGACATGAAATACTTCCCTGTAGAAATGAGTGACTAGAAAAAAAAAGTGGGCCAGTTTTGTGGTGAAATCAAGAGGCAACTTATGTAGAGGCCATTTGTTCTTTTGCTATCTATACAATGTTAAGAAAACTAGACACCTTGGTATAGGTTAGAATACCACGTGAAGGATTTTCAGGAAGACACAAATTTGAAAATAGTGTGAAATGAGAAGGCATGAATTCCCATATATATGATACCTGTATCCTTGGAGGGAGTCCCCACAAAGAGGAAATAATGAATCAATCAAAGTATATCTGGAACAAAGAATTGAGGATAGCATAGTGTGATGGCCAAAGTAATAATCTTGGAATCAGAGAAACATGTATTTAAAACTCAACTTTGACAGTTGTTGGTTTTTTTCACCATTACCATGTCACAAGATTCTCTGAAAGACTTTTCTCACCTATAGAGTAGAAATTTTAATATTTGCATGACATTCCTTCAATTAATCAACCAACAAGCATTTATTAGAAAACTCCTATGCTGCGTATCATTTAACATTTGTCTGCTCATTTTTTTCAGCTTATAGGATTTTTTAGCTATTATAAGGATCAAAAGATATATTTGTAAAGCACTTAGTATCATAGCTGGCACATAGTAATAATATCTATATAATGTTTATTATATAACAAGCACTTTACAAATATCATTTTATTAGATTGTCATGACAACTCTGAAAAATAGTTGCTATTTCCAGTTTTCAGATGAGAAAACTGAGGCAAGTAGAATTTATGTGAGTAGCCCAGGATCATGTAGTTGGTAAGGTTCTAAGTTTGTATTTAAACTCAACTTTTCTTGACTCCAGGCTCAGTTCTTTATCCACTATGCTGCTTTGCACCAACCTATGAAGTATCTGTTAGGTGGATGCAAATGCTTCCTTGTTTCCTTCATTGCTTTCCATATCCTGTGGTAGGTGCTGGGGCTTCAAAGGCAAAAATGAAGTAGTTCCTGTCTTCAAAGGACTTTCATTCTTTTGGGGGAAGACAATATGTGAATAAATACATACAAAATAAGTTAAAAATATGGTGGGGAGGGGAATGTGTTTTTTGACAGAATTCATTATTGTGCACAAATCTCTTTGTAAGCCATTAAAGGCAGATGATATAAATGCAAGTAGTTATTATTCTGAACCTATTACACATTACAGTGCTACCAAGTTAAGTACTTCTTTATTCACCAAATAATTGTGTCCCTGTACATGTCTTATGTCCCAACTTGGCTTTATGCCCTTTGTGGGCAGGGATGATATCAAATAGAAGTTTTGTGCACTCCTCTTCAGTCTCCAGTGCCTACCCTTGTAATAAGAGAAATTTGTTGATAGAATATTTGAAATTTGGCAAATAAATCAATCATCCAAAAGGTCTAATTGAACATTCTGCCATCTCCCTATTATTGTTGATGCCACAGGGGAAAAAAAGACCATCTCAATATACTACCTTTCCTCAATCAGTCTTGAAACAGGGTTTATTCTCCCCTACCTCCTTCACACCTTCTACTTTTTTGTGTATATAATTAATTATTTGCATTTCTTCTCATGGACCATTTAATTTAGGATGGAGAAAGCATGCATATATAAGCTCAGGAGAACCATCCCAACCTGATTGTATGAAATGACCCAAATGAGAATATTACATCTTTCTGGCATTGATGGGATTGATGTTCAGAAGATGCTAGAAAGTTTGCACAATAATAAGTAAACTTGCATCCATTTACATTACCCTGCAGAGGCTTTGCACAATGCCTACCGACTTCTTTGTATTGCTAATATCTTTTTGTCCTTTAGAGCAATCTAGAAAGCTAGTGATAGATTTTACTTTTTCTGTTCTGTACATTTGAGAATATTGGCAGGTACAGAAGGACCAATTTTCTTTGAACAGTTCATTATCATAGGAAAAGTATTTTACATTATATATCATTTTTCCACCCAAAATGAATATTGATTATTGTGGAAGAGAGAAAACCAGATACTTTAATAGAAATACATAAGAACATAGGAAAAAAATCTTATGAATTGGGATTGCCTCTGTTTCATGATTTGCCCTATTAATATGAATCTTCATCAAAGAAGTTTCTAAATACATCCATCAAAATCATCCATCTCATATTGCAGATTTTCAAGAGAGTTTGTTGAATTAAATTGAATTGAACTTCTAGAATTCCAATTATGTCTGTAGATGACTGATTCCATTATATGCCAAAGGACTGGAGAGGAATATATGATGATGGCAGAATTGTTAGTCTAAAGGTGGCAAAATCAAAAGGGGTGGTGAGGTATAAAAGGATTGACAATACATTAGTCCCTATTTTCAAGTACATATAAATTTATAGGAGCAATAAGATGGAGGTTGCTCAATATGAATTTGGTATGCTTGAACTCCTCACCCCATCTGCTGCAGAGTAATTGCCATATAGTCGATTCTACAGGAGATGAATTACCCTAGCAAATTAGATTTTATTATTTACTATTTAGCATGCCCCACCAACTTTCCCTCACAGTCTGTTGGACAAACATACTGCTTCAGTTTTAAATCCATTTTATTCTTATCAATCTAGATGACTTTTACTTTATCTTCCCAGCACAATGCTTATAGCAGATCCCAGGTAATCAAGAAGACTTAATGATTTTGAAAAATCTAAGCATCTCTTCTCTTCCCCTCCCACCCTGCCAAATCCCTAATTTAGGGCATTTTTCTACCAAAGTATTTTCAACCTAAGTCAGGAACTTCAGAACTTTGGAAGCACACTCTATATAAGTACATACATAATTTCCATGAATAACTTTCACATTGTTTCCCATACAGAGCAGAAGAATCTTAAGGTCTCAACCAATATCTCACTGGAGTCATCAGTTCATAAACCAGACTCCCACAGATAGGAAACCAGTGGGGTTTTTGCCTATGATTGGAGTATTAGCTTGACCCCTAGATGTATGCAGGAAGCAGATTAACCTCTCTGTGGTAGGCAGCTGCAATTTGGCAGCTGGATCAAAAATCTTATTTTGCTATAATAAGACTTCTGCTGTACTCTTCAGTGTTTTGGTGCCTAATATTTAATATTACAGAAGCAAATTGACTATGTCTTCATAAGATTACACAGCTGGCATGAAGCTGAAGCCCCAGTTACCTTTAGAATATGCTGTAGCTTTTCTGGACACTTGCTGACACTTATTACAATTGCTCTCCTAACTCTGCTAAGACTCTCCAGGAATTTCCCAAGATTTATAGAAGTAGAGAGGAAGAAACAATCCACTTATATCATAAAATTTATGTCATTATTGAATGGTAGCTTATTACTTTGGCCACTGCAACCCTTGATTTTGATTGCCAAGGACCCAATGCAACAAGACTTCTATCCCATATCACTTGGCTGTGGGTACTTCAACATTTTCCATTAAATGGTCTCAATGATATTTTCAAACTTCAGTATCTTGACACCCCCCCACCCTCAATCAGTGCTAGAATGACGGATGCCAGACACTGTCAGAGAAAACACAACCAGACCATAATTGGAAATAAGAAAAGGAAAAAAAACTTCCTAAGACACTGCAGGTTTAATTCAAAAGTAAGAGTTAAGATTCTTCTAGGAAGAAAGGCCCAGTGACTAATCTGGTGCCCTCCTATTGCCACAATTAGAGCTTAATAACTTCAGGTGGCAAAATTACTGTGATAACCATAGTCACAGTCATGTCAACTGCATAAAGCCTGAGTGGAGAAGTTACATTTCTTCCATTCTGTGGACACAGATGAATCTCTGTCCCTAGGAAACAGGTCCACAAAGAGACAAGAACGAAACATGCTGTAGTTGACAAAGCAACTAAAAGTCAAGAGATTTGAGTAAGACCCCTGTAACTGACACAATCTATATGATTGTGGGCAAATCACTAGAGGCAGTTAGAAAAGAGAAAAGGATATAAAGTGTTGGACTTGGAGTCAGAAAGATGAGTGTTTGAATTCTACCTTAGACACTTAGTATCAACAGAATAACTAGTGTTATCCTGGTGATAAACAGTAGCATGTATTGCTGAGCAACATAGTTAATATATGTAATCTTTAGCTTCCTCATCTACAAAATAAAGCTTATAACAGTAACTACTGTAAGAGGTTTCTGTGAAGATCAAATTAAATAATATATGCAAAATTCTTTGCAAACCTTAAAGTCTTATAAAATACTATTATTCTTAGTATCATTTACTTCTATAACCTGTTTGAGCCTTTATTTTGATGATTAGCACTTTATAATAGTTTGATATTTGATACAGTAGGCCACCTTTTTCACATTTAAAAAAAATTAATTCCCATAACATACTTAATCTTTTATTCTTCCAGATGAATTTTGTTATTATCTTTTCTAACTCTATAAAGCAATATTTGGTAGTTTAACTGATATGGCACAGAATAAGTAAATTAATTTAGGTAGAATTGTCATTTTTATTATATTGATTCAGCCTACCCATGAGAAATTATTTTTTCCAATTGTTTATCTGACTTGATTTTTGTGAAAAGTGTTTTATAATTGTGTTCATATAGTTCCAAGATTTGTCTTAGCAGGTAGTCTCCCAAGTATTTTATATTGTCAACAGTTATTTTAAATTAAATTTTTCTTTCTCTTTCTTGCTACTGGACTTGGTTGATAATATGTAGGGATACTTGTGATGTTTATGCTTATTTTTGTACTTCAATTCTGCTAAAGCTGCTAATTATTTCAACAAGTTTTTTAGTTGATTCTTCAAACATACTATCATATCATTTGCAAAGAGTAATAATTTTGTTTCCTCATTGCCCATTCTATGTTTTCAATTTCTGTTTCTTCTCTTATTGCTAGCATTTCTAGTACATCATTGAATAACAGTAATGATAATTAATATCATTGCTTCATCTTGATTTTATTGGGGTTTCTAACTTATCCCCATTATATGTAATGCTACTTATCATTTTAAGCAAAACTTTATTCCCATGCTTTCTGATATTTTTAATAGGAATTGCTTTTATTTTGTCAAAAGCTCATTCTGCATATAGTGAGATAATTACATTACTTTTGTTATTTTTGTTATTAATATGATCAATTATGCTGATAGGTTTCCTAACATTGAATCAGCCTTGCATTCCTGGTATAAATTCCACCTAGTCAAAGTGAGTTATACTGGTGATAAACAGTTTTTGCATCAAGATTCCTTAGGGAAATTGGTTTATGGCTTATTTTTTCCCTCTTTTTTTGCTCTTCCTGGTTTAGGTATCAGCACCTCATTTATGCTGCAAAAATTCATTTGGAAGAACTCATTTCTATTTTTCCAAATAATTTCAATGTTATTGAAATTACTTTAAAAATATTTGATAGAATACATTTGTGAATCCATCTGATCTAGGGGATTTCTCCTGAGGTAGCTCAATTTTGATTTGTTCAATTTCTTTTTTAAAAAGATAGGTTTATTTAAGTATTTTATTTCCTCTTCTGTTAATTTGGGCAATTTGTATTTTTTTTTAAATATTCATCAATTTCACTTAGATTGTCAGAATTATTGGCATACAATTGGGCAAAATAACTCCTAATTGTTTTAAGGTCATATTCATTGATAGAAAATTCACACTTTTCATTATTTATACTAGTAATTTAGTTTTTTCCTTCCTTTTAAAAATCATATTAATCAATGTTTTGCCTATTTTATTGTTTTAGTTTTAGTTGTGTTTTTTTTTCTCTATAAAACCAGCTCTTAGTTTTCCCTGGAAGTCTTAGGGCAAAGGGCTGATAACTACTTTTGGTAGGTGCTTTGTACAGAAGTAGGTTGGAATAGATCAAAATTTTTTAACCTATTCTCCATAAACTTTAAAAAAAAAACATATTTTGAGGGCAGCTAGTTGGTGCAGTGGATAGAGCACCAGCCCTGAAGTAAGGAAGACCTGAGTTCAAATTTGGCCTCAAACACTTGACACTTCCTAGCTGTGTGACCCTGGGCAAGTCACTTAACCCCAATTGCCTCAGGGGAAAAATATTTTAATAACTATATTTCAATATGATTTATTTTACAGAATATAATGATCCTTTGTATTTTGTTTTATGCATTTAAAACAATTTTATGAGAAGGTTTCCTTGGACTACCAAAAGTGTCCATGGCACAACAAAATATTAAGAACCCCTGAATTAGATGGACAGTCAAGTACTAACCAATTCCAAAATGTTATGATTCTGTTGAATATGTACTAAATGAAAGAAGGAGTTGGGGACCTTGTTACATTTTTGGAAACTTATACATGAGCTATAATTCAGCTTTTTCTGGAGATTTCTCTGTCCAGAGGCAGTAATATTCAGAGTTTAGTAGGAGGCAGAAGCAAATCATTCTAACTAGAAGAAATAACTACTTCTAGTGCTGAGGTATGTAGTAAGGATAGATATTAAAATGATAATTGGGTCAGTAAAAATTAAGGTCAATTTTAATGATTTTATATACCTACCAAAAGAATGATAAACATTATATTTTAAAATACAAATAACAATTGTGCAATGATAAATCTAATTGCATTGACTTATAAAGTTATTCTAGAAACATGACAAAGTAATGACTATAAGATGCTTTTAAACACTTGGAGAAAAATGAAATAGAAAAAATTAGATATAGCTCTAGTGGCCATTGAAATAGATAAATGTTTGTTGACAATAGTACTTTTGTCTTTAGGCCATGGACAATCTAGGCTGTAGCAAAGCCTATAAAATCTTTTCTGCTCCTTAGAAGAATAGGGAATGACGACAAAAATAAATGAAATTGCTATAACATTTTTGTAAATGGTTCTCAGAAAGGCTCTTCAAAAAGAATTGAGGTCCTGAGTCTTCCATGTCAACCTGCTATGAATTTGATTGGCTTTGGTCTTTCAGCAAGGTTATTTGTATGAGAAGGAATATTGTGGTTTTCTCTGAATATAGGGGGAGTAGATGAAGGTGGTGTCCAATAGAAAAAATAGAAAAATATAATGAGTTAGACTCATCTAGTTTCTCAAATGCCACAGATTTAGTTGATTAATGTGATTAATGAATGTGAAGAAAAAGAGGTAGGTAGGACCTTACTGCTTCTTTATTCACTGTCTTGGAAAAAATAATAAACTGGAGTCAGTAAGCATATATTAAGCACTTAATAGGTGCTAAGACTACATTAAGGGTTGAAGATAAAAATAAATTTAAAAACTCTTCAATAAGCTTATGCTCTGTTAGGAAAAATAACATAAACATTTAGGTAAATATAAGATATATACAGAGAAGACAGAAGGGACTCAAGAAAAAGACAATGTTAACATTTGGGGTGACTTCAAAGGACTTCGTGAAGTAGATGAAACCTGAGCCAAGTCCTGAAAAAAATCAGGGAAAGGAAGACATGGAGTAAGAGGATAGAGGATTACATAGATAGGGGACAGTTATTAAAGGAGACAAATGATGGACTGTTATGCTTAAAGAACTGCAAGCAGGCCAGTGATTATGCTATATAGAATATGTAAACGAGAAGAAAGTATAAAAATTGAAAGGTAAAAAGGAAACAGTTTTCTTTGGTCTGGGTACCAACTTTATTTAGTATGTCAGCCAGCTCTGCCATCATCACTCATCAAAGAATTATACTGAATTCATATTTTGTTACTAATAACAGTAGAGAAGATTGCGAGCATCCTTTTGTTTTTAATCCAGTTTTGAGGTTTTATTATCTCAGTGATGTTACTTGAATAGAGAAGAGCTCTAGTGAAGAAAAATATTCACCCATATTAAATACAGAAGACTCTGATCTTTCCTTCTAAATATATCTGAGTGCTCCACAGCATTTAGAAGTAAAGTAATAAAGTAGAGAACTGTCTTCAATGCCCTCAGCCAACCAGTTATATCCCCTGATCTCCTTTTTTTTACTGTTTAACATGGGTATTCAGCATTCTATACTCTTTCTCCTTCAAAGTCTGTGTAGGATGATCCAAAATCCTTTTACCTTAATGTGTAAGTTGTAAACAGCTTTAAGTTTTACTTCTCTCAGAAGGACGTGCCTTTAAACATGTATCAAAGCTTTAAATTAAAGAGATCAGGTATAGGATAGTTTTGTGTGTGTGTGTGTGTGTGTGTGTGTGTGTGTGTGTGTGTGTGTGTGCGGTTTTCTTCTAGAGCACAAGAATAAAACTAACCATTATTGCTTAGTCTGTTCCATTTCTATGAAAGAAAGGCTCTAAACTGATCCCTACTGTTTCTTCTAGCTCTGATAAGCCATACTTAACTACATAATCTGATTATCTATCCTTAAATGTTTCTTCTCTTGTGCCTTTATAATACCTATCCACTTTTGGAATGTACCAAAGCATGGAGGGAGAAGAAAGCTCATTTTAAGGTACATGAAGGTTAAACAACAGCTACTAAAAAAACCTGACACATTTTCAAATTCTTTGAGGTAGTAAGGTGGCAGAATGGTTAGAGCACTAGGCTTGAGGTCAGAAAGTTCAAATCTAGCCAAAGACATTTGCTAGTTATATGACATGAGCAAGACTTTTAACCTCTGTCTGTCTCAGTAAAATTGGGATCATAGTAGCACCTACCTCACAGTATTGTTGTGAGGATCAATAAGGTGAGATCATTGTTGGGAGATAATATTTCTAAAGAACTTAGCACAGTGTCTGCCACATAGTATGCACTTAATAAATACTTATTCCCTTCTCTTCTTTTTTACAAGTCAAACTTGTTTTCAGGATTCACATGTTTGTAAAGTTCTTAGAATAGTGCCTGACACATGATAAATCTTCAATAAATGCGTGTTTGGTCTTTCATGATCTTGTGTAATATTAGGTGGCCCTGAGAAATTTTTTTTAACCTTTCCATGACTTAGTTTCCTCATTTGTAAAATGAAGAGGGTTGGGTGTGGTGCCACTTTATACCATGAGAGATCTCATTTGCCTCTAAATTTATGATACTATAAATCCATTTTTAAAACTATCTGACATTCACTATACATTGATCTAATTTCATGTACAGCAAAAGCAATCTTTTGAAACCTTCAAACTGGGGCTATGGATGATTTTTGTTTGGTTTTCGTTCTTATAATGAGGCGCTATTTGAAGGATCAGCTTCACTTTATCCTCAATATTCAATATTTCACATGTTCCAAATTTAGGAATTTTCCCATTCAGTAAAATGACCGTTTATTCCTAAGTTTTTTAGACACATTGGTTGTTCTTAAACTCTACATTGGGTCTCTTAATTATAGAATTATGAGGGGAAAATTAATTTCACATATAGTTTTATTTTTAGTAGACCAACATGATTCATTTAAATAATTGAAGGAAACAGTAGTTTTAATTTTCTCTTCTTAATAAGTAAGAGCAAGCAATATTACTAAGACCTACCTATTTCAAATATTTGCTTCCTTCTTGGGTGCTCATAGACTGTTCTAACTTATTTTTAAAAGAAATTTATGTTTTACTTTCTCCCCTTTAAATAAAGCTGTTGTGATGGATATAAGGCAGTCCCTTACTTAAAATTTTTCCTCTGCTTATTCACTTCATATATAGTTATGCAAAAGGAAATTAAATTAGAGGCAATGAAATTCTATATCTCAGAGTATGAGCTGATTTCTCCCAAGAGATAAAAAGTGGAGCTCTTCCTGCTGAAATAGCATTTCACAATTAACCAAGGGAGCATATTTTTTTTAATTTCTAGCCACAGTTAGAGGTGAGAGAAATTTCATAGTGTACCAATGCTTGAATATCAATTTCATTAGAGAATCTGATGAATTCTAACACTGAGACAATTTACAATTCAGTCAGAAGAAACAGAAGCGATTATGCACCATGATAGTCTTTTCCTCACATAGTGACAGGTTTTTTTGCAAATGTTTGTTTTACTTTGTTTTCTTATTTCTCTTGCTACCTTGAGTTTTACAAGAGTACTATCACAGTAATTGCCCTTTTGGGAAACTTTTAAAAATTAAAATAAAAGACATTTAAGAGATATGATATCTCTTAATGAGTTATGAATAAAAATCTAGATAATAATATGAATTAAATAATTAAGATTAATAATTAATTTTGTTAATTAAAATTGCTAATAGGAATTGAAATAATTTCTACTGCTTTAAAATCATACTTGGACATTTCCACTCTAATTCAATTATATTCACTTTCTCCTAGACATTCAGACATCATTTAAAATATAATTCAATTCCAGGTTCATATTACTAGTAGCCTACTGGACTGGACCTCTTAAATGCTCTCTGATAACTCAATTTCCGTGTTTAAATCCTGAATGATGATGAAGATTCTGATAGTTCGAGGCTCAATGGGAATTTATTACAAATATAGACGATAGCTCATGGTCAGACACAGAGACAGAAGGTGGAATAGCAAAATCAGGGAACATCTAGAAAGCCAATTTTGTAGGAACAACAAGTGAGTGTAATAGGAAATAAAAGCTGGGAAGGCAGGATAAAGTCAGGTTACAGATAATGTAGAGATAACACAAAACCAGGCTCTAACTTTGAAAGATTCTCTTTCTCTTCTGTGTCATTTACCTCACATATCTTTTGGGTTATAAAGTTTTTGCCATTGTTTCTTTCTATTATATTATAGTTCAAATTACTCCCTACTTCTTCACTACTGCCACTCTAGTATGTTCTCCAATTTGTTTACCTCTAACATATATTCAATAGCTTCTTCCTGGTTTCCAGATTTTAGGTTCTCTACAACCAACTCATCCCAGAAATTGCTTCCAGTTAGGGAAAGCAAAAAAAGGGAATTAGGGGGCATAGATATATTACGATGAGTAAATGAAGTGTGTGTAATCAACATATTGCAGCACTATTCCAAGACTATCCTTATCTGATATTTTCACCAGTGGCGAAGCAATAGAGATAAATGACAATGAAATAAATTGGTGGGATCATCCATTTCAAAGCAGCAATGAACAAAAATTAATGCAATAGAAACAATGAAAAAAGTATTTATTATATGCTTATCATATGCCCAAAACAGCTAAGTTCTGGAGATATAAATAGAAAAGCTAAGGCTTTGCCCTCAAAGAACTTGCCTTCTAATTAGGAAAAAAGCATTTACAGGGAAGGGGTCATTTTGGTTCAGAAAATCAGAGTGATAATGCATGGAAGTAAGAGCTGGGGAACAGGGCAATGTAGGGGTGAAAGGCAATGTGATAAGGAGGTTGTTATCAATTTAATTGTTGAAGATTAGGTCAGAGCAGAGGGGATGAAGTAAAGTTAGAGTAAGGCATTCCTGAATAGGAGAGATCATCAAAAATCAGGAGAATGAAGCTCCAGGGCTGAATTCTATTCAGGACATGATATTTGGTATGATTGATGACAATGAGGAAGTGGTTCAAGAGGTATCCTAAGTAAATGGAATGAATTAAAGCATTGCTGGGGGTAGGGGGAGATTGGAGTTAAAGGATCTGGATTCAAATCCTAGCTTCTTTACTTATTACCACTGTGACCCCAGGGCAAATAATTAAAACTTCTTTGGATCTCACTAATTCTCTGTAAAACTAAGAGTTTGGACTAGATAACATCCAAGGTTTCTTCCTGGCCCACATCTCTGACCTTTCAATAATAATCCTATGAACCTTTATTCCAACTAACTAAGTACCCATAAACAGAATAATATAAAATATAACATAAACAAAGCATATCGCATAGAATATACCTTTCCCAAACATCCATAAATCATATTTATTGATTGATCACAGTATAAATTTAGGCTTTCAAAGGTAAAAATAAAACTTAATTATGCCTCATTTCTTAATAACCATACTGCAGAAGTATATATGTATATGTGTATATATACACACATTTACTCATACATACATACACATATATCTTATATAAAATCTAAGGACATATATGTGGAAAATGGCATACAAATGAATACAAAATTAAGTTGTTAATTTGCAGTGGTACAGGAAAGTGGGTAGAATGTCAACAAGTATTAAATATGTGCAAGTCAATCTACTAATAAATGAGGATACAAAAGAAAGATGGATTTCTATCCCCATTCCACATTCTTAGAAGTCCTTGCCCTCAAAAAGAGTATATTCCACTAAGCAAAAAGGTTTCTGATTAAGCACCTATAAGATAAATAGAGAATATATGGAAATACATGAACAAGGAAGGTTCAGGTAACCAACTGGTTTCCTATAGAAAGTGGATTTTGAACTGATTCTTAAAAGAAAGCAAGGAAACAGAGATAGGTGAAGAGACAGCGAATTTCAGGCATGGGGCTAAAGCTGGAATAGGAGTATAACATTTTTGAAAAGTAGATAAAGAAATTTTGACTAAACAGAAGTAAGTTCTGAGGCAGGACATAGCAATCTTCAGGTATACACAAAAGATTATTGGAGGGTGGTTGTCTGCAAGACAAAACAAGAGAAAATGAATTGAAATGTAGCAAGAGAATTGGATTTGGATACTAGAAATAATTTCATAAATGGAAGACCTTTCAGAACAGCAGTAGATTGAGACTTGTTAAAAAAAAAAAGTTATCATCCTTCACTAATGCCACCTTCATGGAATCTTTGTAGCCATTTTTGGTGGTTCTGTAGGCATGAGAGGAATTATCTGAATATTGTGATGTTGGTGCCCTTGGAAAAAAAAAGACAAAATCTAAATATTTGTGTTGATTTTACAAGTAAAGGAATAAGTTTTTATTCTCTACCTTTCCACCTCTATTTTAGAGTCAATTATCCCTTGCTCCCTTCTAAGTCTTTTTTTTTCTATCCACAGGTGACTTGTATATAGGAGGAGTCGCCAAAGAGATGTACAAATCATTGCCAAAATTAGTCCATGCAAAGGAAGGTTTTCAAGGCTGCCTGGCATCAGTGGATTTAAATGGACGACTCCCTGACCTTATCTCTGATGCTCTTTTTTGCAATGGACAGATAGAAAGAGGATGTGAAGGTATGCCATCTCCATTTTCACACACTAGAAATTTCTATTGTAATATAGAAACAAATACAAAACTTATACAGGAAAATCTCTTTGCACATGCTCCCCTTTCACTTTCTTTGCTAATGAGAGAGAGAGAGAGAGAAAGAAGGAAGGAGGGAGAGAGAAGGAAGGAGGGAGAGAGAGAAAAAACCTTTTGTATTTTTTTCTTTACTTTTCTTATCATTACATCAACTTAAACTTTGAGCTTTTTGGAAACCCAATACAAATGCTTATATCTTATTAGGAATTACATATTTCACATCTTAGTAGTTTCCTTTCTTACATTTTCTGCAAAGAGTGATTTTAAAGTTCAATTAATTATTGCTCTTTCATTTATAACTCACCTCACTTTAAAATAGAAAATCATTGCCTCTGCGGATGAAAAAACAAACAAAAAAACTTGTATATTGACATTAGGAGTCATGAATCAGACTGAGAGCATTATTTAAATACCCTTTTTAATAGGCTTGAGTTGGAAAATAATTTCTCATATTCTCTATCTCCATTGGATATGTGACTATATTGGCATTTTCTCTTAATATTGTCAATACTGTCTGCTATATGTACTATTTGTTCATGCCTGAATTAATCTGACATGATATCGAATCCAGAAGTTTTCTCAAGCACATCTATTATTTAGTCTTTTTTGTACTCTTCAGAAGATGGTCTGGTGGAATACTTTTTTGAATCCTGAATTTATTTCAAAGGTTTTTTCAGTTGCACTAATCAGATTATTTTAATAATTTCTCCATCCATAAATATAATTTATTCACTTATTAAGGTACACTTCCTTTAACTTTGGAGACATTTTTGAAATTTCAGTCTCTTACAAAGCAAGTTCATGCTAAAGTAAAAAGAAAAAGAATAAAAGAATACTTATTCTTAAATGCTTGAGTATATATCACTACTCCCTTCTGCTCAACCAAAATATTGACTGCTTTATATGTGACAACTTGAAAACAAGATAGAATTACTTTTGGCCATTATTGTGGTTTAATTACTAAATACAGAATTACTTTGGGTTTAATTGTTAGTTATTTGGCTTTGTGAAATACATGGATTCCAAAAGAGTTACTTCTATTTCAAGTAAAATCACATTTCCACCACATTGGTGAGTCTATTTAGAGGAAACTTGTAATGTGTGTGTGTGTGTGTGTGTGTGTGTGTGTGTGTGTGTGTGTGAAGTGAATAATGATCACTAATTTATATGCTTTGTAATTTCAAATATTTACATATCAAGTTTTTACCAAGCCAGATACACATTTTTTTTACTTTTAATTTGCTAACACAAAGAAGAAAAAAAGTCTCTCTTTCAAATGAATAAACTCCTGTGATTAAATGCATAGAACATGAGGCATAAAGGAAATGATCTAGAGCTAAGGGACACAATTCATAAAATTGAATGGAAGACATAATTCAAAAAAATTGGAAAACTATTCAAAAACAAAACTAATGGAAAACTTGCAATGATTTAAAGACAGAATTCTGCAAGCAGTTTTAAAATAGCCTCTTGCCCTAGAGACAGGAGAGGGAAGAATTGAGAGAGATATTTTATTCCCTCATTACTCACCAGGGTAAAAGCTTCCTGGTGAAATGATTTTATAATAGTTATATTATTTATACTATTCACCATAATGGTATAATATGTAACCTGGTTCAAAGGAGTCTTTAATATCGTCTCTTATTAGCTTTGTCTAGTAATCATTTTTAGTAATTCAATGGTATATGGCATTGTTCCCCTCCCCCCTACGCTATATTGGTTTTTTGAGGACTCCTTAGATATATGGCCAAATCAAATCCTTTTCACATACGGTATGAGGCATTGTTTTCTACTTTTGTCCTTCAAATATACCTTTAATGTCTGGCCCAAACAAATCCTTTTGACCCTTAGTTTTTTCTCTAGTTTTCTCATGCTTAAACTCTTCTTTATTCATAATATTTCAAACTTTTGATTTCTCAACATCTATCTTTCCCTGACATTTTTTCTTCCCATTTATAGGTTAACAATTTTGCAGCATAATTCACTGTTAATTCCAGGTTCTATGACTATTAAGAATAACATCAATTGTAATTGCTAAAAACATAAGCAAAGAAACATACATTATGTCTTTGTGTTTGATAATCAAATTCTAGATATTGAAGAAATGATCTCTCTAAACTTTCCTTTAGCATTTAGTCTCTTGAAATTCATATTATCTCCAAGCAAAATTGGTACCACTTGTCTTACAAATTACTTGGAGAATTGTAAACTATATAATCAGGAAAAAATCTTATCTTGATTCTATATCTGCTTCACTTACCAAAAATATTTCAGTCTGTCTAGTAATGGAAACATTTCCTATGCTCCCATTCAAAAGTCACTGGACTCTAATCATAGGAAACCCCTTTTAGTGATGATTTCCTAATACCATTCTTAGGTTTAATCTCTGCTAGAGAAGGTCATACCAATTTCAACTGATCTTCCTTCACCTACAAGAGAGGATAGTATTAGATAATTATAATTCATGACAGTTTCAATCTGATTTAATATCTAACCAAGATGCAGTTTTTATATATAGTAAGGGAAGAAATCTTCCTCATTTTCATTTGCCTTCCTTACATTGTCATCTTATTCCCTGACATCTTATGTGCTTAATACAAAAATCCTTTTGACTTGTTGCCTCACTATAATTCAGTGATAAAATAAGTGAAACATTATGTGAGGAAAGTGTAAATAAATTAAGGAACAGATCATGTGCAAATACCTTCAGATGCTTATATGGTGCTTCTATAAAATGTTTGAGAAGATATTAAGGGTTTTTCTTGTCAGACACTGGATTGTATTAACTGTAATACCTGAGATAAAATAAAAATGTTTCAAATGGTTCTTTTTCTTCAAAACCTAAATTAAGCAGAATCATCCATTTGGTGTGTCTCTAATCCTTCATAACATATGATACAGTAGAAGGATTAATTTTAAGACTAAAAGATGAACATTTGGATGGCACTATGGTATTTTCCATTCATTTATCAAAAACAATACAGCACAATTTTGAAATTATTGTTAAAATCTTAAAAGTTTTAGTCTTGCCTTTCTTGCCAGATGAGGAAGAACACATAGAATCCCTGTCAAGGTCAGCAACTAGACAGAAATGTGGCTTTTTCTCTGCTACCTAGTTCTTTGCTTAGGCAATAATTGATCTTTAAAATGTTGCTCTAATAACTTTCAAATAATGTTATCCTCAGTAAGTTTCTCAATAATAACTTTACATAAAGAATTTCAACCTCATAGGTGGTCTCAAAAAACTCACTTATAGGTTCTCAATTTCCTTTGGTCTTTTGCTAAAAACTTGTACAAAACTAGAATAATGCTGCAAGTTTCTTAGAGCCTTTTCCTTTACAAGAGGAGTAATAATACATTACATGTTCATTAATTTGTTACCTGATAAATCACAATTTGGGAATATTAAGATAAAATTTGAGTCAGAATTTCCCTTTGCACTATATATAAAAATGAGTCTGCTAAGTAAATTAATATTACAGATAAGATCTTAAAGGGATGTTTACATAATATAGTTAAGAAGATAAACAATTTTGCAGGTCTTAAGAGACAACTATCTACATATAAGTACATATTATTCTGATTTCAAATAATTCATTAAAATTGGTCCCCAAAGAATAATTACTTATTACATTTTTGTGAGCCTAGTTTATATTGCTTTTTTGTACTTAAGTGTTATACAACTGTTTTAAAAAACTAGTTTAAGATATAGATTTTTCATTAGTTAAAACCATTTCCTTCCTTTCTTAGTCCAAAATTAGCAAAGTTTAATGACATTAGTAATTAACAAATTAGATGAAAATAATAACAAATAAAGATTTTTACAAATTTTTAATGACCTCAGATATTATTAAGGCTTATACAGATCATAGAAGCCAATTCTGATCAGCCCAAGTAACAAACTATTTATATTATGAAATCATGCAAAGATGTCCATCATGAAGAACTAAATGGCATTTTTTTCCTTCTGACATATACAGACTATTCATCCATTGCTCCTAAAATATATAGTCATTTTTTTTTGCATTTGGTAAAACATTCTATTAATAAAATCCATTTGGCAGTGGGTAGTTTACAAGACATGTTTAAAACTTAAATGGAAATGCAAGATAAAAGAGATAGTGAAAAAAGATGGAAAGGAGTAATTGGCCCATTAATGGCCATAGAACATACTGTATCTGAAAATGACAAATGGAACGGCCCCTCCACATAAGCAAGGCAATCATTCTGGTAATGCATTCATATCACTCCAGAAGGGGGGGGATCCTTTTAATTTTCTTTCATTACATGTCATCAGCTCAATTAACCATTATATTTGTAATAAAATACTGGCAAATTACTGCTTTCTCACTCTGGCTTGCCTTAAGATTGATGGCTGTTAGTATTAATTTGTTTGCTTTTGATGGCATTTCTTCCCCTTTTATAGCAGCATGCATTGGACTATGAATGTTCTCTCTGTGTTTGCTCCCATTTCAGTATTGCTTACTAACATTTAATATATTTTGCTTTTTTTTTAATTTTGCTGACAAAGTTGCATTGATGAAAGCTGACTTGCAAGGTAGATAGCCCTGTGTGTATCAAAATGAGACTGAAACCCCACAATGCACAGTGGGAACCCAACGCAAACTGTTTTTGGATTTCTGTATTAGATCATGTTTGGGTTGAGATTTCCTTCCCTGCCCCTCTATATTAAACCTGCTTTTGCAGCATAATTTGCATAAAGGCTTTCAGTCTTGAATATGTTTGTACAGTGATTGCCCTAGTGCTTTGATCATATTTATTAGTTTTTTTGTTTGTTTTTCAGTGATCTACTTATGGTTCCTTAGAAGTAGATTAGCTTTGTTTTTCATTTGTATGTCATTTGGGGGCATGCCAGGTCATTATTACTGAGATTTTTCATTTTTGTTAATTGCATGTTATCATTAAAGCATGTGAATTGATACTTGCCAACATACCTGCCAAGAAAAAAAAGAAAACAAAAAAAAACCCAGTATCATGGTGCCAGACCATTTTTGCAGGGTAACTCCTGGAATCTCAGTAGCTTGTTTTTGCATCACTTTCTTCCATTATTTTCCCAATCTTTTTCTCAATTTCATGAAGTTTTAATCCCCATTTTCATGATGCCGCTATTCATTCATGAGGATGCAGCTTGAGGAAATTAATACCAAAATACCTTACAGAACCAGCTGATGGTATAATGAGATTATCTGATGCCATAATGAAAATAGCCATGGTACTCTTGGATTAACCATATGCTTCTTTTCAATCAATGACATTAATGAACTGTGTGGTATTCTGGGAACTGCAGAAAGCTTTGGCAAGGCAGCTCCTTGGTTCCTAAGTCAGCAAAAGGAAGGCTAACTTTTAAAAACAGTTTGTTCATGCAACTTGAGGTGTTGGCAACTACTACATGTGATCTAGCTCGTGTGCAAAGATCAACCAAAAGGGATGGTTGTTGCTAATAAAAAGTGCAAGTTTCCTCTGAATTTGCTTACAGGGCCCAGTACTACTTGCCAAGAGGACTCCTGTTCCAATCAAGGAGTATGCTTGCAGCAGTGGGATGGATTCAGTTGTGACTGCAGCATGACCTCTTTCAGTGGCCCACTATGCAATGATCGTGAGTACTTTACCAGTTCTCTCTCAATTCTATATATGTATATATTACATATGTATGTATGTATGTTGTATTATGAATCAAAGGCGTTGATTTCTAAATGCTATGAGGAGAAAAAGAAACTTCGATTTTTCTTGCTGTTTGTATGTATTACTAATGCAATGATAATAACCTTGTTGAAAAGAGCTTTTTTTCTGCTTTCCTAAATATGACAATTTCTTTTTCTGATTTTAAAAGAACCTTCAAATTGCATTATATTAAGTGATATTTAATTTCATAACATTATATCCTGAGGCCTGTAATTTCAGTTAACAGTTGACAGGTCTCATTATTTCTCTCTCTACATTTCTTTAGGCACTTCCCTCCCTCTCTGTATAAACAGACTCACATTCCATCCTCCAAGTTCTTTATCCTAAGTTTCAACCAAGTACTGGATTTTATTCCCCCTTAGGACCAGAGGAGTGTGAATATAACCAAAGTACATTTTACAATAATAATCCATTTTTTTGCACTGAGTCAAGATGCTAGGACTGCAAAAAAGATGTTTAAGAGGAAAATTAACTTTCATATTAATGTGATGGTGTTTCTTAGGAAAAAGATGGGTTCTGCCTTGTGGAATATTTTGTTGAATTATTTCACTCAAAGTTTTATCTTTTGTGGTTTTGAGAAAAATTTTCTAGGTTAACAACTTTTGGTTGGCTGCAAATGAGTTCCTGCCATGTCTGATCTAGTACCCCTTCATATTTTTTATAACAAAAATTTATGGGTAGAAAATTGGGGATCAAATTTGTAATCAATTATGTCATGTAGACTAGGTAATTGGAGATCTTAAATTCCTTTGAGGTTAGGCACAAAGTGAAATAGATTTTGGGAATATATCCCATTATAGATTTATATAGTATATTTCCCTTCATTTTCAAAATATCTGATTATGATTAGGAAATATACTGTTTTATCTCTGGAACATTTAAAATAAGGTGCATACTTTATCTGTAAAGCTAATCTGCATTTTTCCAGTGCATCAAGTATGTATTGAGAACATAATAGAAAGGAAATATTCATGAAATTTTAGGAGCCTTTAGAGTATCATTTCTAATATTCAAGTCATCTTTTGAAAGTCTCAAAACATTGTATGACTTCCAAAGTAGTTCAATTTAGGATCATATTGTAAGCCTTTTCAACATTTGGTTTACTTGGCATCATTTAGTCAATGAATCAATGAAGTTGGTGAAAATAATGAGATTTTTTTTTTCTCATCCAAGTTCATGAACGCTTTGAAATCTATCCATAGAGTTTTTTAGGCTACCATGGACCCCAGGTTAAGAATCCTTGTCTAAGTCTATAAATTGCTGAAAAGTGCTAACCTGCGGTGGTAGAAAAAGATCCTTTACTAAGAGTTCCCTATACCAATGAAATCACAAGTCTTGTCTCCATCCCCATATTTGAGTCTGTGTCTTTCTCTCTGTGTCTTTCAATCTATCTATCTATCTCTCTATCTACCCAATAGTAAAACCTATTATGCCATAACTATGTGGTTCACCTAAATAAATAATATTGCACTGACTAAATAACAATTGCACTAGACCAATCTTCAAATACTTTTAAATCATCCTTTCTATGAACAAATCACTGCTAATTGGTTCAGATGAAAGTTATGCTCCCACTAGTTCTCTGACAGCTCTATCATTTTTGAGAAGGGCAGACCCAATTTGAAACAAAAAAAATCTATCAGTGGAATATGCAATCAAGTTTTAACTTACTTTATGAAATAGTTTTGCTTCTGGCCTGGTGTGTGTGGAGGCTGTTTTGGAAAGCAATTGGGGTTATTATTTAAAGTAATATTATGGCATATGGGGAAGTAAGGAAAATAATGTTGTTTAATTAAAGTAAAACAAAAAAAAACCTCTAATTCGTCTTTTGAAATTCATTGTTTAATATATCAGAATTATTTTTGTGTCATTCTAGTGATTGCAAAAAATCAATATATTTTTCTAGTTATACATTTGTTTAATTTGTTGAAACAGTATTTTATTACATACTGCAAAAATTGGTCTCAAGCTCTGTAAATATATTAGATATTAGGAAAATCACTTTTTAAACTAATAAATCGGTAGGTTGATCCTCAAAATAATTTTAATGGTGGTCTATTTGTCTGTGTCCCAGAAAGATTGACAATCACTATCATGACAGTAGCAGTTCCATATTTTCACCCCCTCTCCCAGAGAAAAAGATCTAATATAGTTTTCAGGAACAGTTAAAGATTTAAATTGCTCATCATTTTATGCATGACCAAAGATGCTCCTACATATGTAGTTTTGATGGACTTATTTGTTTTATGGTTAACAATTCTTTTCACATAAAAATACTTTTTCCTTTGGCTTCAGAATATACTCCTTAAAATGTTGTCTAATTTGGCTTCCTGATTTATATAAGAAGCTAAAATGTGGTCATGTCATGTTACCTTGCTTATGTATTAGGTAAAAATTGTAACAATTTTGCTTATTATGTATATGTAATATCCTTTTCTCTGAGAAGCATCATTATGCAATTCTAAGTAGCAAAGTTCCTATTTGGTTCATTTAGATAGAAAATGGTTTGAATTTTACTTTGGAAAGATAAGAATGGTGATGACAATGATAACGCTGCTGTTTGGTTTTTGCTTATAAATAGAAAAAATGCTATTCAATAATTGTAGTTCCTGATAATCTTGTTGCACAAAGCTGCCCTAAAATGATTTTGGAGGACTCTTAGAGTACATAAAATCTGATTAAATTATTTTTTTCTAGTGGAAACCTGTAATTTCCATTTGGTTTAAAAATTGAGTGTTAGGGATGAGAATGTTTACTGTGAACTAAAATATTGATTTTACAACAAATACTTCTTTTTTAAAAGATTATTATCTTGGTAAGAATGATAGCATCCCAATGTTTCATTTTCCTCAGGTAAATACTGCAAAATAATGATAGTTACTTTGTGTGTGGTACAGAATAGAACATTTTTATCATTTAGAGCAATCAAAATATGCCTTGTCACTATTTTTAACTGTGTTTTAGAATTTGCAAAAATATTCGAATTGTTGCTAAAATTTTAGACAATTCCCTTTTTACATTGAAGCTAACATTTTCACTCTTCTCAGTAAGGTAACCTTAATCCCAATGAGTTTTTCATCTCAAACCTATTGGTGTATCACTGTATATTGTAACTTTAGGCTTCTGGTTATATGGCAAACAGTGGAAAGAAATGAACTTTTTAAAAAAAAATGAAAAATTCGGTTGCCTCTTCAAATATCTCTAAAGCACCTTTCAGCTCCAAATTCTAGGATTTACTTTGATCCAATATACAAATCTTTTAAAAATTGTCTCTCCTGTCCAGAACATAATTGGTCTTTTTAGAATTTTCGTTGCTTAAACACAGACCAAAAATATGATAGAAAAGTTTTATTGCTTATAAGTATATTAGTATTATTATTGAATCATACTAATTAACCAATTTTTAAAATTCCCCCAAGAGAATATTGTATTTGAACAATGTTGGTGTACACTAGAATTTCTGAAAAATTTACTTGAATAGTCTATCCATACATAGATATCAACTATATTGACTTACCTAGACCAAACAAACCATTTCTTTTCATTTCTACTGCTAATTCCCTAGTTTAAGCTTTTATTAACAACCATATTTGTCATGATCATAGCTTCTTAATTGGTATACAGGTTTTTCCCACATCAATCAATTCTGCACACAAATTGATATTCAAAAAAACCCCCCAAAACCCAAAAAACTTATTTCTATCCATTTCATGTTCCCTATTCAGAAACTTCCAATGGATTTCAAATACCTTCTAAATAAATTCCAGATTAACTAGTGTAATTGTCATGTAATTGATTTTTTCAAGGAAAAACAACAATACTATGCAATCTCAATTCACCTTTCCAGCCTCATCTTCTATTTTACAATGCATATTTGCAAGTACCAAACAAATTAGATATAATCTATACTGAACTTGCATTATATATATTGTTCTCTTATCAGCAGTTTTCTTCTCATCCTTACCTGCCAAAACTCTATGCATGTAAAATAATTTATAACATATAAAGAAAAAGAGGGGGAAAAACCACTTATTTCAATACTTATAAAAAGCAATTTTCAATGATAGCAATAATTTCTATTAAAAATATTGAAAGGGACCTTCTTTTAAAAGATCAATAACGTATACTTTAAAACAGTAGTTATTTTTGTTGTGGCAAATTGAGGGGATGCCCAACAATTAAGGAAGACCTGAGCAAGTTATGGTATATAATTGTCATAGAATTCTATAGTCCTATAAGAAATAATGATGACAAAACCTGGGAAGACTTACACAAACTGATGCAAAATGAAGTAAACAGAACTAGAAAAACTTTGTATACAGTAAAAGTAATGTTGACATAATAATCAACTGTGAAAGATTTAGCTACTCTGATCAATATAAGATTCATGTCAATTTGAAAGGTTCAGTAAAAAATGACATCCATCTCCAGAGAGAGAACTAATGAACTCTGAATGCAGATTGAATCATACATTTTTTTTCCATTTTGTTTTTTTTTTGCTTTTCCCCACAAAAATATTGCAAATATACAATTTTGTTTTGTATGATTTAATATTGAAATGGCCATCATATCGATTACCCTCTAAAGGGGTGGAGGTGGGGTAGAAGGAAAAAGATCATTTGTAATTGAAAAAAATTAACAAAAATTTACAATTATAAGTAAGAGTTATTATTGTTTATATTGGAGAACTACAAGAAATTTTCCTAGCACAAAAAAGACGTATAGCAAAGTGTTCCCTCTTCTCATTAGTTTGGCAAAGTTATAGAAATATTAGATAGCCATAAGACTAGAGAACAAAATTAAAGGTAAAAAAAACTTAGCAACAAGGAAGCAAAAATAGACAATTATAGATGATATGATGATAGGGAAAAAAAACTTAAGCAGCTAATTAAAATGATTAACTGATCAGCAAGAAGATAAAATAAATTTACAAAATCAAAATCTCTATAAGGGACTGATATAAGTAGAAACTGAAAAAGGAATACCTTTCAGAAACTACAAAATACAAAAAAAAATGTAAAGGTAACCTGTCAAAGATACATATGATTTATGTAAATATAACTACCTTATAAAAAAACTTAATAGGGTGTAAGAGACAAATAATTAAAGAAATATTCATTGTTCATGGTTCAGACACAATAATATAATCAAAATATCAATACTATATAACATAGTTAGAAATTTACTATTGTGCCAATCAAATTACTAAGGGGATAACTTCATAGAGCTAGATAATAAAATTCATTTAGACAAACAAAAAGATCTAGAACTTTAATGAAAGTAATAAGAAGTAGAAATGATAAAAGCATAGAATTAGCATACATGATACTATATTATGTAGCAATTTTGAAAACTAATATCACTTTTTTAAAGCAGATCAGTAGAACAGAATAAATTATGAATAAAAATAAACATGTGCTATAAAAATGAGACTAATTATTTGATAAAGTCATGAATATAAATTATGTAACCAAGAACTCCATTTAGATAAAGATTTCTTGGACAAAGCAGCTATGTCAGCGATTAGTTTTATAATAGCATCTTCTGCAATAGAACATAATAAACTCAAAGTGGAAGCATAACCTATATATAAAATGTTAGAGAATTAGAGAAAAAATAGACAAAAGTAAGAACAGGTCCCTTGCACTATTGTGGATATAGAGAGCCTTTTTAAACTAAATCAGAGGCATAAAGAGTAAAACGGACTCTAACAAAATTAAAATGGTTTTGCATGAATAAAATAAATTCATCTAGAATTAGAAAAGAATCAATAGAATGGAAACTATTTTCATCAGATATTACTATTAAAAGTTTTACTATATTTCCAAAATACTTAGGGAACAGAAGTAAATGTATCAACATCAAGAATGTTTGCCCAATAGATAAAATTTGAGCCTTTTTTTCTCAAAAGAATCACAAAGTATAAATGATCCCATCAAATAAGCTCCAAATCATTACCACTGAGGGAAATGCAAAATCAACATAACTCCAGATTTTATGAATTGTGAAGATTGGCAAAGACATCAAAAAATGGGAATCACCATCATAAAGATTATTGAAATATAAACATGCTAATGTAATGTTGTGATGTTGGTGAAGTTATAAAGTGGTATACTCATTCAGAAAATTAATGTCATTCAATAACTGAACATGTATTAAGTGTTAGACACTGTACTAAGTGCTAGGGATACCAAAAAAGCCAAAAGACAGTCAAAGAGCTCATAGTGTAATGGTGGGGACAATGTGCAAACAATTACATAGGAAAAAGATATAAACATAGTATAAGTTACAGATAATCAACAGAGGGAAGGCACTCCAATTAAAGGGGATCAAGAACTGCTTCCAATAGAAGGTGACATTTTTTCTGGGACTTGAAGTAAACCAAAGAAGTCAGGAAGATGGAAATGAGGAGAGATCTCTGGGTACTAAGTCAGTGAAAATTAATGGAGTCAGGATATGGAATGTTAAAGAGGTCTCAGAAAGAGAGAGAGAGAGAGAGAGAGAGAGAGAGAGAGAGAGAGAGAGAGAGA